>JAKSZT010054278.1:796103-830903 GCA_026826555.1 Tolypeutes matacus | reverse complement strand
AATACATCTTTTCCTATGGCCCTTTCTTACTTCATTTCACGATTTGCCTTAGAAGGAGGGGACTCTTGGAAATCCAGTGTTGTCTCATGGGCATCTTACTTTGCATAATGAGTTTTGGGCTCCAATTCTCTTCCTGTTTCTCACCCTAGTCACCCCCATCATTCTTTGGAGACCTGCCATGTCACCCTAGGTGTCAGGCTCATTGCTTCTGGGGCTGCCCATTTGCCATAGTCAGCAAGTCCACCTTTTCCTGCACAGGCCCAGGAAGGACTCCTGGCAGTTTCTCATGGGCCTCAAGCTGTCACCTGTTTCGCTGATGAGGGAGGTTTCTTGTCAAGGGGGCACTTGTCCAAGGCACACACCTGCTGGGGAGGAGCCTGTAGACGTCTTCCCCAGGGCACACACCTGTGCCGTGCTCTGCTGTCACCTGATGAAACTTCTTCCCTAAAGGCACCAGGGACCTGCAGGCCAAACGTGCACAAAGCAGGGGGCTGATCTGAGGGGAGTTTTGAACTGTGAATGGAAGGGTAGTTGGTCCCTAGTGAGTGCTGTCTGCGCTGATGGTGACTTCCTTTTTAAACAAGAGGTGCCTGGACATCTGCTGCCCTATGTGACTCTAATAGGATGCTCTTGTCGCAGTGGATAACTGACCCCTACTTTGAGGTTTGACAGGAGAAGGCAGTTTCTTGAGAATTCCCGGCAGGTTGAGGATTTCAGATTTAACAAAAGGGTCAGGAGTTGATTGGGGGCCTGGACCCAGGCTTGCGCTGCTTGAGATGTGGAGATGGGAGGCCAAACGCTGACACTGCAGAGACAGGCTGTGACGCTGCAGAGCCGGCAGTCGCCGAGCCAGACGCCCCTCTGGGCTGGACACCCTCGCCGTGCAGGTGGAGAGGGAGGGGCCTGCAGCCCCTAAGGCGTAGCATCCAGCCACAGGCACTGAGGGGCCTTCAGGCTGAATGCTTTAAACTTAAGTCATGCGTTCATGTTTTCTCTACAAATAGGCATTAAGCTCCTGTGCCAGGCCGCGCCCTAGCAGCAAACAGGAGTCACGGCCATGGAGGGATCCTAAGGAGACTTGCAGGGTGCAAAGCCAGCATGTCATGGAGGCCCTCCCCATTCTGCACCCAGGAGGCTTAGCTGAGGTCAGGCGTGCATGTGCAAAGGCCCTGGGGTGGGGAGAAGCACCATGCAGCCAGAGCATGTGTGGAGGGAGCAAATCGAGTGAGAGAAGAATGGAGGGGTAGGCTGTGAGGCCAGTGTTTGCTCCAACCCAAGGGCAGCAGCTGAGCTGCTGTGGGAAGTCCAACAAATGCTGCTCGTTTGTCAGCCAGGGGCTGCCAAAGCAAAGCACCAAAAACCTGCTGGCTTTATAAAGCGTGTTTACCTGGGGTAGAAGCTCACTGTCACCAGGCCCTAAGACTCCAACTCAAGGTGCCATTAAGAGGGACTTTCTCACCCAAGTCTGCCTGCCACGTGTTGATGCAAGACGGCGGATGATGTCTGCGAGGGCTCAGCCTTCCTCTCCCTCTCCAGGCTCCATGGGCCCAGCTTCTCCTGATCTCAGCTGTAGGCTGCACAGGCTCGTCTCTCTCCTCCGGGCTCCTTTCTTTCCGGGCTCAGCTGCTCTGGTCTCTTCACAAGGTCAGCTGTAGACTTTGAGACTCATCTCTCTGCCTGGGCCTCTGCCATGTCTAACGAGCCATCTCTCTTCCTCTGTGTTCTTCTCTCTGTGTTCACTTCCCGGAGCTCCAGCATCAAAACCAAAACTCTCCCCTCTGCCATGTCATCCTACTGACGTGGCCAAATCAAAGCCCTAATCATAATTTAATCAAGTAAGATCGAAACCTCTGACTCCAATGCAATCTAATATGCCCAGAGGAACAGACCAGTTTACAATCAATCCAACATCTGTTTTTGGAATTCACAAACAATATCAAACTGCTGCAGCTGCAGTGAAGTCCTCAGGCTGTAGCCGGTGTCCTGGTGGCCTCAGGCCCCCCAGGTGCCAGCGTGTGCCCACTCTGCCCACGTGGCACGGCTGGCCCCGGCACAGCGATGCAGCTACTGGGCTGCGTGGTAAGGCCCCTGGCGTCAGCCCCACGGCAGCCGCGTCTGGGAAGCTCGTGAGGCCTGTGGGTTAGGCCTTGGGCAGGCCACAAAGCTGAGGCCTCAACGAGCAACGCGGGGGTGGGGGCTGGAGAACCAAACGTGGCCCCCCGCGGCCTGTCGAAGTCCTGGCTCTCAGCGAGCACCCCAGGAACCCCTGGGACCTGAGTCAACTTCCACGGCCAGACTAGGAAAGCTCATGGCGCCCCTTCTGCCAGGCACGCAGCAGCCCACCCTCTTCCAGCAGGGGGACTGAGACCCCTCCTCTGGGTGGGGGCAGCGTCCCAGTCCTGTTGGAGAGGGGCTTGCCACTGGGGGGGCTTGTTGGGGCCGTCTCCACGATACCCTCTGCTCCTCCCGCAGCCCCTCAACTTGCGGCAGCCCACCTGCACACCCGCACACCTGCATACCTGCCAGCTGGACCTGCTCCCTGCTGCTCCCTCCGGTGGGGGCGGGGCTGCCGGGGCCACACAATGGGCCCGGAGCTCTGCGAGGCTCCCACGGCAGGGCAGCCCCCTGCCCTCCTTCTGTTCCCAAGGTCTGTCGTCCACAGAAGTGAGATTCCCCACCAGCCCCAACCCTCGGCAATGGGGAGCACGCGTGCACACGCACCCCTTGCACGCTTACCACACACCTCCTAGACGTGCTGGTGATAAGATGCAGCGGAAGCTGGCTGCTTGGACCTGGCCGCAGAAAGGTGGCGAGCTCCCGGAGCCCAGATGCTGAGGGGGAAGCCCTCGTGCTGGCTTGACAGGTATGACCCTCTCCTCGCCAGCGCCCCCAGGAGAGAGCCTGGGTGGGACCCCCACCCCACCTTGTCGCTCCCAGGTTAGAGACGGGGCTTTGCCAAGGGCACCCACCAAGCAGAAAGCCCCCTGAGCCCGCCCCCCAGCAGGCATTGCCATGTAGGGGCACACGCCCTGCCCCCACTGTCCACTCAGACCCCCATCCGGGCGTGGCTTCTGCCTAAAAGAGACCTGCTGTGCAGACCCACAGCTGGGCATTCTCGTGGAGTCTGGAGGGGGCGAGGGTCCTGTGGGGGCTGGGGGTCAGCAGGGGCAGTGTCCCGGCGGGATATGGCAGAGGCGAGGCCGGAGGGTCCCCGAGCAGAGACATGGGGTCCCGGGACAGTGTCACCGCCCTAGACACGCAGCAGCTCCCGCCACACGCAGTCTGGCTCAGAGAGGCCTGGAGCCCACTGCCCAGGGCCAGCACCGACCACGTGGCTCAGATAGTCACAGCCGGCCGGACTCACGCACCCGGGGGCGGCGGCTGCAGGCCATGGAGTGACAGGCCTTGTCCATGCCATCGGCAGCGGCAGCCGTGGCCTGCTGTACACCTCGCCGACATTCTAGGCCGGGCGCCCATGGACGCCCATGGACGCCTCACGCCTGGGACAGCCTCCTGTCTCCGCGCCATTGTTTCATTAGCAGTGAGCAGAGCGCGTCCAGACACACTTTATGTAAGTGTGATCAACTGCTGTTTTTCTAAAACTTCTCATTTCAAAATACTTTCAAACTCAGGCAGTTACAAAAAATAATGCAAAGCCCACACAGGGAGCTCCAGCCTACCCCAGGCGCTCAGATCCACACATTTGAACATTTTGCCGCATTTGCCATATGAGCCTAGCTTCTTTCATTCCGCCAGCCAGTCCATCTATCTATCCACCTGCCTGTGCATCTGTCTATCAGTCCACTTTCTGAGCCCCCGAGTGAAGGTTGTGTACACATCACGCTCCTTGAACTTAATACTGCCATGTCCATTTCCTAAGGAGGAGTGGATTCACTTATGTGGCCACGTTAAGTGCAGTTATCAAGTTCAAGACATTTAACACTGATCCAAAGCTGACGGTCTGTATTCCAGGTTTTTCATGTGTCCCTCTGAGCCTTTGCTTCCCCCTTGCTAGATCCCACCCAGGGTCACATGTTGTCTTGAATCGTCATTGTCGCTTTAGCTGCTCTTTTCTGACGCGTGGGAACATACATGCCTCGTGTGCTTTCCCATCCCGGCCCCACCCAGGCGCACCAGTCAGTGGGATTCAGCACCTTCACGCTGCAGGGGGACCCTCACCACCTTCCTTCACTGAAGCCTTCCCATCGCCCAAACAGAAGCCCTGCACCCGTGATGCATCGCCCCCCCGCCCCCCCGCGCTAATCTCTATCTGTGAGCCTGCCTCTTCCCCAGTGTGTTCTTTGAAGTTGCATCCTAAACCTCTAGCCGTCTCGTTTGCTCTCATACCAGCTTAACTTCAATAGCACACAGGCTGTGTTCCTGTAGCCCCCGTTCCCCCACCTTTGTGGAGTCCTTGTCACAGATTACATCGTATACATTAGGAGTCCAAAAACACTGATTTCTCATTGCATTTTATACATCTGCCTTTTAGATCCTGTAGGACATAAAACTGGCGTTGCAAACCAGGAATCAATGCATTTGCTACCCCTGTCCTTATCTTTACTGACGACCCTTATTTCTGTTCACTTTTCTTCTTTCTTTCTTTTCTCTGCTCCTCAGACGGGACGATTTCAAATGTCTTGTCTACAGGTTCACTGGTTCTTTCTTCTGTCAGCTCCAGTCTGCTGTTGGACTCCTCTAGGGAATTTTTAGTCTCTGTTTCTGTGGCCTTCAGCTGTTTGGTTCCTTTCCTAATTTCCGTCTCTTTTGATGCTCTCTTTATGTTCATCTGTCGTTTTCCTGAGTTCCTGTAGTCCTCTGGCCATGCTTTCTTTTAGCTCTTTGGGCACATCTAGGACCGTTTGTTAAATGGCTTTGTCTGGTGTAAGATACAGGTCTTGCTCTCCTCTTTGATGGCTTCTAATGCCTGAACCATCACTTCCCGTGTCTTGGTATGTTCTGTGACCTTTTGTTGGAACGCGGCTGTTTGATATTTTAGCATGTTCTTGCTGGGATTCAGACTCTGAGGCCCCTGTTCCCTAAGCTCCTGTCAGCCAGTGTTACGGCACAGCTTCCCTTGAATGCTCGGTGCTGTAACAACAACAAAAACAACAAAAGCTGGAAACCCCGTCCCCAGTCTTTGCAGATGGACCTGCGTGAGGCTCTCCTCCAGGGCTTGTCCATACGGTGAGGTGAGAGGCCAGCTCCAGGCCAAAGCGGAGGGGCCTCCTGGTCCTTTCTGTGCATGCCCCGTCTCCCCAGGTGCGAATGCTCCCTCTTCCTCGGGAAGCAGTTTCCTCACGGTCTGGGCACTGCACTGAATGTACGTGGGCAGCACGGCTTGACCGTCCCCCCCGCGTCCTGTCGGAGAGCTCGGTGAGCTGCAGAAGGCGGAGGCGAATGGTGAGTCCCCCAGGCCCCAGCAGACAGACTGGGCCAGACGTACGCACTCCCAGTATGTGCACGAGGCTTACCCTGCTCCCTCTGGAATTGCGACCGGGACTGCACTGGGACGAGGCCGGCTCCACACACAGCCAGCCGGCGGGGTGGGGAGGGCCAGCCAGGGCGCCACGAGCTCCTGCCGCCTTCCAGCGGCCTTTTTCCTGGTTCAGCGCTCACCTTAGTCCTGCAGTCCTTTACCTGCTTCCTGGAGCTTTGAGAAGGACGTTTCTGCCACTTCCTCCTGGTTGTCCAAAGCGTCTGTGGGGGCCTGGAGCCCTGAGTGAGTCACTCTGGTCCGGGTGAGGCTCTCATTTGGTTTTTTTTTCTTTCTTTCTTTTTTTGTTTTTCCCCTCTCTCTCATTTGGTTTTAATGCAAATGAAAAACACCTGAAATTCTATAAGCAAAAAAGATACTGCTGGGTCTGTGAGCAAGGAAGAGAGAGATGGAGACAGGGGGAGGTGGGGGGGGGGGGAGGGGGAGAGAGAGCTGGAGAAACAGAGAGAGAAGGGAGGGCCCGAAGCTGATGAAATTCTGCCGTCAGGAAAAATCCCTCATTGGGGAATTTAGCATAAATATGGCAAAGAGCAGAGCTAGATGGACACGTTCCAAGCAAAATGGGGGAGGGGCCGGCAGCTCTTCCTGGTCTCCGAGGACCCCAGCTCAGCCCGAGCCCTGGGCTGCGGCCAGCAAAGCACTCTCCAGACCCATTTTTAACTCGAGTTACTTCGCTAGCAGTTTACTCCGCTGCCTGGCAGAGCCCCAAGGCAGGCCCTGGGCACCTGCTCCTGGGATGGGATCTCCCGCTCCCACCCTTGCACCAGGCACCCTCCTCCCTGGGGAGCGTGGGGGCTCCCCAGGGCCCCTGCACTACCCCAGGCCCAGGACCCGCAGCCGCCACTTCTCACCCTTTGAGAGAATTTGGAACCCAAGACAGGGAGGGGGTTGGGAGGTGTAGAAATGATATTTGCATGGCTTCAGGTGCCCAAAGACCCTGTTGCACAAACGCGGCCCCAGGGCCTGCCCCTCCTGCCCGTGGCCCATGCCACAGGGACCCCCCTCCCCGGGGCTCAGTGCAGACACCTCTCCTCTGTCACCATCTTGACAGGCTCTACATGCCCCAGAGGAATCCTGGCCCGTTTCAGCTGAGGACGGAAGGAGCCGCTCCGCATCCGCATCCGTCATTGACTGCACTAATTTTAGGTAATTTGGTTTCCTCCTTAAACAGCATTCAAGGGAACTAGCCACCCGTCACCTGCCACCTCCCAACACAGGCTCATGAGGGATTTCAACCGGCCTCCTGCGCTGCACTCTCCACAACGACCCTTGCCAATATTGCAGATTAAGCTCTGGAGGTGCTCCCTGTCACCCAGGCCCCAGGGACGGCCCTGCCTGCAAACCGAAGCCAAGATGCCCACACTTTAAATCCACTTTGCCTGACCATCTCTTAGCCTGGGAAATTATTGCCCACCTGAGACTGGGCTAGTAAAATGTCTCATACGCATTATAAAGATGCTTCAATAACTTCTCTGGAGGCCATTCCCAGAGGAGTTCTGGGGCCTGGGGCCAGTGGGGAGGTGGTGCCCATTGGATGTTCCTTTCCTGTTGCAGAGGATATTAGGGGGACCCCTTCTTGAGACAGGGGACCAGGCATTACCTTGGGGATCCACCTCCACTTCATTCCAGCCCATGCATGTGGGTGAGGCTGGCTGGCCACAGTGACTTGTCCAGGCTCAGGGACATGACCCCAGTCAGTTCAGTGAGTCAGTGAGAGTCAAGTCCAGGAATGGTGATGCTGGACTGTCTTTTCCAATGGGCTTAGAATCTTGCTGCCCCACCCTCTTGGGACTAGGACAGGCAGGCCAGTGAGAAGGAACTGACATGCTTGGGACACAGCGAGGAGACATTTGGTCTTGGCAACTCTAATATGGTCCTTGATCAAACCATACCTGAAACTGTCATGAACTGGACTTCCCAGTTATGTGACTCCTCAGGCTTTCTTTGGCTCAGGCCAGTTTAGTTTGGGTTTCCCAACACTTGCCATCAAAGGAGACCTGACTACTACCCTTTTGTGGCCAAGCTGACATCCCAGGCTGGGCACAGGTGTCACGTGGCTCACACCAGGATACAGAAAAGATGCATGGCTGGTCCACTTCATGGAACTCAGGGGCTCAAGGCAGCCATGGCCTCGCTGAGGATGCTTCCCACAGCCATGAAATGGAGCTAAGGACACCTAACCTGCCCAGCTCCCAGCCCTGGGCAAGGAACAGAGACGGGGGCTTGGACAGGCTTCTGGAAGCCCCATAGAGTGGGTCAACCTCATCGACATAGGATGGAATCACTCTGCCAAGACCCCAGCCAAGGAAAGAACCAGCTGAGCTGGGTGCCATGGTCCACTGCCGGGAAATATGTATCCCCAAGTCCCAGCTCAAGGGGAATGGGGAAGAGGGGAGCAGGCAAGTGGGGTACACGGCAGGTGCTGGGGCAAGAGGGGAGGAGCCCACTGTGAGACTGGGTGAGGGGAGGAGGGGCCCATGGCCTTTAATGAACCCTGCCTCATCTCGGACCCCCACAGGAATCCTCGGGGCTGGGGGTACCTGTGAGAGGCACCCACTGGGCTGAGGCTGGGGCGACACCCCAGGTTGAAAGCCGGGGGCATGGTGTGCAGGCAGGATGCCCACAGATGTGCCGGGAGGCTGCCCCCCACCCGCCCTCAGGGCCCGAGTGCCAGCACTTACAGCCCCTCCCGGGTAAGTTTCAGAATGACAGGCGCCTGCGTCGCAGCTGAGGCTAGCGCGGGCCTCAGCTGTCCCGGCGATGGGTGCCAGGGCCCTGGCTGTCGCTTTTCCATTTCCCTGACAGGCCGAGGCAAGTGGGACGCGGCTGGACTGGGCGGCGGCACCTGCTTCTCCGCCCAGCGACCGGGAGCACTCCAGGGAAGGGACCCCCGGGGGGGCCTGCCTCCCCGCGTCCGCTCCTGGTGGGCTCTGGTCCCAGGCACAGGGACGCAGTGGTCAGCGCAGCCAGTCCCCACGCCTCCCAGCGCAGCACACAGCCAGACGCCGAGACAGGCAGGCTCGCTCCTTCACTGCGTTCTGGAAAAATGGAAAGCGGAAAGGGGAGGAGCGGCTGGGGCAGGAGCTCCGGAGGGGGCCGCCGGGGAGGCCCCTTGAGCGTCTGAGCTGAGACGGGGGTGCACGGCGCTTTGCTGCCCCTCCCCGCGGAGGCAGAGCCCACGTCCTGCCCCGGGGTCTGGGTCTCGGCCGGGACGGGGCCTGCAGCGTCCACTCTGCCCTCTCGGGCCCCGCTGGGCTGGCAGTGGGACCCCTTTGCCCCGCCACGGCCAGACAAGCCACCAGCCCCACAGCCAGGCCACCGACCTCTAGGGAGCCGGCCAAGCGCTGGCGCCAGTGCAGCCAGGCCTGTCAGGGCACGCGCAGCCTCGCGCTCTGCGAGTGTTTTCAGGCCCACGGTCCAGGGTCACCCGCTCTCCAGCCAACACGAGTGGACACGGCCACCAGCGCCTGCGGGGAGGAGGGCACCCCAGCCAGAGGCACGGCAGGCGAAGGCCCGAGGCCGAGCGAGCGCGGCGTGCTTGGGAGTGAGAGTAGGCGCCTGTGGTTCTGAGGGCCTTGGCGGGTCCCCGGCAGCTTTTGGTCGGCTCGAGTCCTCGGGCTGTGTTCTGGGGGGCTCTTGAGTGACATTCATTCCTCCGCCAGTTCGGGAAAACCACCGCGAGCCAGGCAGCGTCCTCAGCCCTGGAGGCCGCGGCGACCACGACAGCACCCTGCCCTGTGGGCCGGCCCTCTCGTGGTGTCAGAACCCCGCAGGAAAGCAGGGCTGGCCAAGGGTGGGCGGTGGTGGGAGCTAAGGGAGGAGGGGAGGGAGGTGCCTGTTACTGCAGCCCCCTTGGGAAGGGTGACCCCCCCGTCTCCCCTGGGACCCGGCCACATGGGAGGCCTTTCCAGGCAAGCCAGAGCTGGGAACAAAGGTAGCCCCCTGGCTTGGACCACTGCACTGAGCTGCCGCAGGGGAAGAAGGGGCTGTAAGAGGCAGGGGCCGAGGGGGCTGGGGTGGACAGGGGCCTGAGCCCCAGCTGCCGGCTCCACCCGAGCAGCCTCTGGGAGGTGCCTGGGCCCATCTGTGATAGCAGATGCCACCAGAATCAGGTCAAGCGCTCCCTGATCTTCATCACTATTGGAACCCAGAGGATGGCAGGAGCCTGCAGACCCCGGGAAGGATCAAAACAGAGCCTTGAGCACTCCACCGATGGCAGCGCCATGAAGACTGTGGCTGTCCATCCCCTGGAAACACCCCATTACCAGATCTCCGAATGGCCCAGGCCACGGCCAGCCACAGCCAGCCATGGTCAGCCATTCAGGAGCAAGGCCCAGTAACCATCTGGGAACAAGGCCCAGTAACCATCTGGGAACAAGGCCAGGTAAACATCTGGGAATAAGGCCCAGTAACCATCTGGGAACAAGGCCGGTGCCATCCAGGAACAAGGCCCAGTAACCATCTGGAAACTAGGCCCGGTAACCACATGGGAATAAGGCCCAGTAACCGCCCAGGAACAAGGCCCAGTAAGAGTCCAGGAACAAGACCCAGTAACCATCCAGGAACAAGGCCCAGTAACTGCCCAGGAACAACACCTAGTAGCCATCTAAGAACAAGGCCTGCTAACCATCCAGGAACAAGGCAAGTAAACATCCAAGAACAAGGCCCAGTGACCGTCCAGGATCAGGCCCGCAGAGCCCAGCCTAGGAGGGGAGCGTCCCCTGAATAGCCTCCTGGCATTTTCTCTAGCTCATCCTTCGGGGAAGGCCCTGAGATTTGGACTTGGGGGGTTCAGGGTGTGGTGTAGCATAGACTCCCAGAACCCCTTGGTACCTGGTTAGGGGCGGATCAGGGCCCTCAGGATAACGATGGAGTTTGTTAACAGGAACCTCTTCATGGCACAACATCCCTCCACTGTGCCCCCCGCGCCCCCCCCCCCCCGGGCTTTTGGCAGTTCCTGGAGACATTCCCAGGGCAGCCTGTGGGCCGAGCTCCACGTTTGTCCCCCTGGCCGCCACCTAAGCAGGGAGCCCAGGCCACAGGGAGTCCAGGCCACCCAGGTGCCCCGTGTTTGTGTTCTGAAGCTGCACCTTCGTCAGATCTCTGATGAGCACTGACTCTGAGCCAGGCTTTGGACCAGGTGTGGGGATGAAGCTGAGTAAAACCAAACAGACAGGGTCCTCTCTCGTGGGCTCATGGTCCAGTGGGAGAGACCAGTGTCCATCATTTGTCACCCACCTCAATGTAGCAGGCAACTGGGACATGGGCTTGTAGAGAATGTCAGGGGCCAGGCCTAACCAGCGAGGTCAAGGAGGACTTCCTGGAGGAGGCACACTTTAGCTGAGCCCGGAGGGATTCATAAAGAGTAACTGGAAGGGAGGGAACGTGGCTCAGTGCAGGCAGCCGGTGTGGTTGGAGGGTACAGGAGGGGACAGTGACATGGAGAAGGAGGCTGGAGAGAAGCAGGGCCAGGCCACTGCAAGTTCAGTCTGATCCTAACAGCAATAGAGGGCCAGGCCAGGGCTCTAAACCGGAGGGGAGCAGGCTGTCCTTCTGTTTGTGCTTTTAAAGGTGTTTGGGCTGCTGTGGAGAGACTGGATTGGAGGGGGGCAGGCAATGGAGGAAGCAGGGACACCAGAGGGGGAATTTACTATGTCAGGTGATTAAAAAATGATGGCTTGTTCCGGGGAAGCATGATAGAGATGGAGAGAAGTGGACAGATTCCAAAGCTGTTTAGGAGATAAATCAATAGTCCTGAGCACCTCGTACCTGCGCCACTTACTGTATCAGTCAGTGCTGCTGCATAACAACCAACCACAAAATCTCCTGGCGCACAGCAGAAGTGTTTCTTCTTTGTTCCCACGCCCATGGGTTGTCTGGGGCTGGGCTGCTCCGGCTGGTTCCAGGCTAGGGGCTGGATTCAGGGCTACTCCATGCGTTACTTATCCTGCTGGGACCAAAGGCCCCCTGGACAGGGCCCACGGGGATGGCCAGAGTGCAAGAGGCCAAGCCTCACAGCCTACACACAACTCAAGCCTTAGGCCGTGTCCACCAACAGCCTGCTGGACGATGGCCTGGCTCCCCCACCGGGAGCTCCCTGGCTGCTGGGGAATACTGTGCTCCCACGGGGCAGCGAGGACATCGGCCAATAACGCATTCATCCAGGGACCTACAGCCAGGGCACATTTCCCATTTTACCAGTCATTTCAGAAGACTCTGCCGAGAGCAAATTACAAGCAAAGCGCTTATTTTAGGTGGAAAATGCTCACAGGGGTGCACCCCTGGAGGCAATCTTGGTGAAGGAGAACAAGTCCTTTTAAAGGGCTTCTTCCCTTGCCAGAGGACACCTGGGCCAGTGAACTAGGTGACACCGGGAGAACAGCTGCTCGAGCCCTGGCCCTCTGTAGGCTGCGCACTGGGAAAAATCCGAAAGCAGAGCCAGCCAGCCAGCGAGGGCCCTGGAGGGCGGCGGCCACGGATTTCTCCCACCGGATCGTAACAGGACGACAGAGCTCCCAGGCTGGCCAAGATTTTTCGGAGCAGAGCACAAGCAGATCGCTGTGCCATCGCCGGCGTAAAACGCTCCGCTCGTTCCCTGCCGCAGCCAGGCCCGCGGCCGTCACGGCGGTCACCAGCTACGATGACGCCGAGCAGATGACTGCTTTCCGGGAAAACTGCTGACACGCGGGTGCGGGAGGCAGGCTTGAGCGAGACGGGGCCCCAGGGCCCACGGGCCGCACGAAGGTGCCGGGGTTGATCGATCAGCCTCCACCGTCGAAGCCGAAGCAGCCGTGATCCATGAAATCCCGCGGGCCAGTTCTGCCATGTCGCCCGGGCGTCCAGAGCAGCGAGGAGGGCGTTCTTCCGTCGGCCCCGCCCTCGGACAGTCCCGTCTGAGCCCCTTCCTGGGGCCGCCCACCCCGACGGGCCCGCACGCGACCTCCAAACTCAACACGGACCCACAGCAGTGCCCGCCGGCAGCGCGGGGGCCGGGGCGGGGCACAGCTGCGGCATTTAGGGTCGGATGCCATCCCCTGCCTTCCCAGGTCTGCTCGTTCCACAAAGCCTCACCCAGACCTTGACGGTGGACACTGGGCCCAAGGCCACGCCCAGCCCGAACCTGACCAGGCCCGGGAGCAGGAGGCCCGGCCCGCTGAGGGAGAAACTATTCTCCCAAGCTCTGCCTCGGCACCAAAGTGCTTGTCTTGGGGGAGTCTGCTGACGATCTGTAGGCGACACCAGCTTCTGTCCGTCTGTCATCTCCAGCCACCAGGGCGGCACCCCAAACTCAACCTTTCAACAAGCTCTTTGGAGCAAGGTTCCAAATCACCAGGCAGATAAAATAACTGGAATATAGGCGAATCCTACCACTCTGAGGTGAGTGAGGCCTTTCCCAACACCACGAGGAAGAAGTTTGATTCATTCAACTATATAAAAAGCAAAAACCTCTGTTTAAAGGTAACGTAAACCCCAATTAAAAGCAAATGGCAGGGGGTCGGATGTGGCTCAAGCAGTTGAGCGCCGGCTTCCCACATGGAAGGTCCCAGGTTCGGTTCTCGGTGCCTTCTAAAGAAGACAAGCAAGACAGTGAGCTGACGTGATGGGCTGGCACGACGGGCTGGTGTGGTGAGCTGCAGAGCAAGATGATGCAAGGAGGAGATACAATGAGGAAACACAAGAGACACAACAAGCAGGGAGCAGAGGTGGCTCAAGCAATTGCTCGCCTCCCTCCCACATGGGAGGTCCTGGGTTCAGTTCCCAGAGCCTCCTGAAAACAAAGAACAAACAACACGCAAAACAAAGGAAAAAACCTACTCAGGGGAGCCAATGTGGCCCAGTGGTTGAGTGCCAGCTTCCCACTTATGAGGTCCTGGGTTCAATCCCCAGCCCCAGTATCTCAAAAAAAAAAAAAGCAAACGGCAAACTTGGGGAAAGTATTCTCAATCTATATCGCAGGCAAAGCGTTGGCAGCATTCCCATAAAGCAACACATTTTACAAAGGACGAGTGCACCCCTCAAAAAATGGGCACTTCACATATCGTGCTCTGGCCAGTGAGCTTGTGACAAATGCTTGACTTCACTGGAATCAAAGAAACACAAATGAAAGCTTGATGACCTTCAATTTATCTTCTGTCAAATTGGCAAATACTGTTTTAAATGGTAAAATAAAACCAGAATTGCTGGCAAAAGAACAGAGAAAGGCACCCTGTGTCCTGCTGGCAGAAGTGTAAGGCCACGTGCCTTTTTTTTCCCAAGTGTGGGAGAACGGGCATTTTACCACAATATACCAAAACCCCAATAAAACTTATAGCACTGTATCCTAAGGGAATAAATTTCTGAACAAAGATTTGCATGCAAGGAGAGTCATTATATATAATCTTCAAAGCTGGGAAAGTCTACGTAAGTTAAATAAATCATGGTGGGCTGGTGTGTGGCCATTGCAGGCTAGTTCCTGACATGGAACGGCATGTGTGGTAAACCTAGTGGGATAGGAACGAGGTACGAAAAGAGTGAGCAAGCACACGTGCGGTTTTACGGGGAGGAAGGGCCAAGGCCACGGAGGGCCTGCACGCTCAGGCTTCTCGCTGCAAATCAGAAGCAGTCACGAGACAAGCTGGCGGCTCGTCTCTCCAACCTCACTGGCTTTGCTCAATGAGCACCTTCAACTGAGCTCTTTCAAGTCGTGACACAGACTCGCGCGCTTGCGCCAGACCCGGCGCAGGGGAGACGGCGCCTCCCTCCTGGTGGCCGCGACTCCAGCCGGTCACGGAGCACAGAGGGAAGCGGGAGGGTGTGAGGCGGCCTGCTGCCCTCATATGTCTTTGCAACTACAACTGGATCTTTAAAGCTAGTGCAAGTCATGGAGAGGTCAGTGGGAGCAGCCTGCCCTGTGTCCGTCAGGCACGTGTCGAGTCCGTGTGGGCCGTGGTGATCGGTCACCACGAGGCTGGGAGTTCTGACTCTGCAACATAAAGTCAGTGCTTCCTCCTTACCTGTAAAACTGGGGGGATTTTACATGGGGCCAGCGAGAGAATTACACGAATTAACATGAATCATCACAGAGGTCAGAATTCCCCCGGGAAGCATTCTCTGGATGGTTGTTATTTCCCACCTGGCTCTTCTTACTATAGGTAAATCGAGCATGACACGGCCTCTCTCCACGGGACTTTCGCCTGGACGAGGATCATGAAATTCCATTTGTGTCAGTCTGAAGCTGGACGGCCTTGGGGCTCACCTTTCCCGTGGGTGGGACCTCTTGGTTAGGTCACTTCAGCATGGCGTGGCCCGGGTGGGTCTCGGGCCTCTCTCTGGGCTCCTTTTCAAACGAGAGAGAGACCCAGAAGCCAAGAGAAAGCCAGAGGCAGCTGGAGCAACGCAACCCAGAAGAGAACCCAGGGTGGGCTTGCCATGGGGCAGGAGGCCAGTCTTCAGGGAGAAGCCAGCTCCCGTTGGAGCCTCCACTTGGACATTTTCACGCCCTCAGAACGGAAAGCCTGCAAGCTAATAAGCCCCATTGTGAAAACCAGCCCATTTCTGGCACGTTGCTTTCAGCAGCTTTTAGTAAACATGCCAGTTGTGGCCCACGTGGGAGCCCGTGGCCTTCATGCCAGGCCGTGGCCCACGTGGGAGCCCGTGGCCTTCACGCCAGGCCGTGGCCCACGTGTACAATGGCACACAGCACAGCCTGCACAGGACGGCCCTCAACCATGTCCATGTCCGACAACCCGGGAGGGCCTCACCAACGTGATGTGGAGGTGGGAAGCCAGGTGCGCAGAGGACAGGTTGGTCGATTCCACGCCTCGTCGGTGCAGACTTGGCGCAGACCTGGTGGAGGCCAGGGCCTGGGACCTCGAGGCACGGCTGGTTCCGCGGGTGGGTTCACTTCATAGGATTCCCCCAAGAGGGACACTTACGATCTGCCCACAGCTCTGCATGCACCTTAACCTGCCCTAAAATGTTCAGAAACATCTAGATCACGGAGAGAGGGGTGGCAGAGGGAGAGAGATTGGAAATTCTCAGAGGGCAGCAAAGTCCTTGCTTGCTGCTTTTGTATTCCTGGGAAAAGGCTTTTTTAAAAAAGCTTAGGTGCTTCTTATTTTGCAATCTTTATTCTGTGCTGGTGTCGGATTCTGGAAAAGTCCCATGTGTGACCCCATCCGGGGAGCTTGTGCTGAGTCCTGAGCCTGGGACTCAGGTTACAGGTGAAGGTGAGACCAGTGGGGACCTGCCAGGCTCCACGGCAGCAGGTCAGTGGCAAGAGGCAGAGCCCAGGGCTGAGCCTAGGAAGTAAAGGGATGCTGCTGAAAGGGCCGGAGCTGAGCCGCTGAGGCACATGTTGGGAAGTGGGGTCCAGGGACAGTGGGACCCTGAGGACCTACCACTAGGAGCAGACTTCTCAACTCTGGGTCTCAGCTTTCCCATCAGCTTGTCGTGAGGGTTAGAAATAAGGTGAGGCGTGTGAAATGCCAGACCCAGTGCCTGGCCACAGCTGCCACTTGACATGTTTATTTCATTGATTATTTAATCTTCCTATTCATTGTTTTCACATGTTATTTCATCACATCGTCATTGCCCACGGTCCTAATCAACCCCTGGTGACGCAGGGCTCCGTGAGCCGTGGCCTCTGTCCCGCCAGCAGGTGAAGAGTGGGGAGGGGAGGTTTTGCTTCCTTCACCCTGGCCACTGCAAACAGCCCGGCAGCGCAGGGGAGAAGGTCGTGCAGAAGACTGGGGTCGTGTGCGTCTCGCAGGTCACAAAAGGCGCTTTCCAGGCCATGCTGAGGATGGACAGTGAACAAAGCGACCTTGACCGCAGGTCAGCCGTGTGGACGACAGGCCTGAAAACCAGAGAACGGAGAGCGAATTGGCAAGTCCGCGGGCCGCCTCGGCCATCATGTCTGCCAAGGGAGCACAGACACTCAGCTTCCTGGGCCAATCCGCTTCCCAGGTGCAACGCCAGCAGGTGGCCAGTTTCTGTTGTTAAAAAACAACTGTTCTGGGGAGCGGAAGTAGCTCAAGTGGTTGAGCACCTGCTTCCCATGCACGAGGTCCTGGGTTCAATCCCCGGCACCTCCTTTAAAGACACACAGTTGTTCTAAGTGAAGCCACGGGAGGGACGCCCGGCCTAGAGCTCCTTGGGGAGTGTGTGAAAGAGTGAGGGGTGAGGCCGGGCGGGGGGCGAGGGGTTTCTCCCTGCCTGGGCTCAGCAGAGCCGCAGGAGAAACTCCAGGGGGACTGCAGAATGCTGGGGACACTCTCAAATGTGCCACGAGTCGGCTCAGCGGGTCCGGCCTGGGGACAGGAACCTGCCTTCTGGACAAGCCACCCCAGCCCATGCTTCCGTGCAGGGGTGACGGGGCCCACGTGGGGAGACACGCCCCAGACCCAGGCTTACATAGAAGGGACAGGCGGGGTGTCCCCGTGGGGCCAGGCTGGGCCCCAGAAGGCGGGGGGGGCTCTTATGTCTGTCCATTCCACAAGCTGTGTGCCGGCCAGCCCTGCCGGGGCCCTGCAGGGAGGTGTGGGGGCCAGGTACGCCCACCCTGGGCTTGCACAGAGCTGCTGAGTGTACCTGGGAGGTCCCCCAAGGAGTCTGGGACGGCGAGGGCCGTCACGGGCTCCTCTGCTGTCCAGGGCGGGAAGGGGTCCCCGGCCAGGCACCACCAGCAGGTAGAGGCCGCAAATGAGTGGAGGAGGGGAGCCCGCCACAGGTCACCCCTGACGGGGCGGGGCCAGGACAAGGCACCAGGTGGGCTATGGCTGCCACCGGCCAGGCTGCTGGCCCTGGCCCCTGTCTGGACCCATTTCGATGTAGGCAATGCATGTTGTCTACACACGCTGGGTCTACACACGCTGTGGTCTGCACACGCTGTGTGTACACATGCTGGGTCTGCACTGCGGTCTGTGTGTGCTGTCACCTGTGTGTGCCAATGTCTGTCTAGCACCCACACGGCTCAGTTTACACGCCCTTTCCCCGTGCACCGCAGGCCCCCTCCCCGTGCCCTGGGGCCACCTCCACCGTCCTCCCACCCCAGGATCTGCCTGGAGTTAGGCACCGACACCAGATGATGGCCTCTGGGGAGGTGGAGTTGCCTTCCGGGTATCCGGCCTCCCCACCCACCGTCCCACCAGGTCCTTTTTCCTGTCTGGGGAAATTAAGGCCCAGGCCTGTCATGGGAAGTGGAACTTGGCCTCAATGACAAAAGCTCGGATCTGGTCCCTGCACCACGGCTAAGTGCTCAGGACTCAGCCGACAGCTCCCACGCCCACCAAGGTGGAGCAAGGGTCCTGTGGCACCCAGGCTGAAAAGGGGCGGGGCCGGGGCTGCTCGGTTGGCTCCTGTCTTGTCGCAGTGACGTCTTCCTCTTTGCACCAGGATCAAGCAGTGGCTGGAACGGGCATGAAGAGGCACTCGGGGTCACAGAGGAGAAATACGTTCAGACACTGTTGCTCCCAAGATTACAAACTAAAGGTCGTGTCAGAGGCAGAGCAATCGGTTGCTCCCAGAGTTACTCACTTTCCACCTGTCTTGAGGTGGCTGCGCATCAGCCTGGCACCAGGTGCTGCTTGTCACTGCAGCGGGACCTGGACTTCCTAGGTGCTGCAGCACCTAAATCTCAGCTGGACCCAGCTCCCACCAGCCTTACCCGCACCAGACATGCCTCCACCAGCCTCACCTGTTCCAGCCTTACCTGTGCCAGCCTTACCTCCAACAGCCTTACCTGCACTGCCTTACCTCTGTCAAACTTACCTGCAGAGGCTGGTTGGTAGGGAGCACCCCACGGCTGAGGGAGCAGGGAGAGGGAACAGAGACTGCCTTGAACAGCGTCCAAGGTTCTTGAGCTCCTCAGAGCACAGACTTCCGCTCGGGGGCTGGGCCCTTAGTCCCGTGCCCTGACGAGGCGCCCTGCCCATCACTTGCTGACCCGCCTGCTGCCCAGCGCCTCACCTGAAGACACCTGCAAAGCCAGCACATCCAATCTCCCGTGGCTGCTGGAGCCAGGGCAGCCCGAGGGAGACCCCGAGCCCAGCAGCCTTCCCACCAGGTGAAAAGCCAAGCTGCGACTAGCTGTGCCCCGAGCTGCGCCCACAGGAAGGCGCCCTGCAGCCACCTCAGGGAAGGCAGGGGACGTCCTGCTCTCCTGGGTGCCTTGCCTTCCTCTGCAAATGCTCAGAGCACTTGCTCCTCGTCAGCTTCAAGGAGCCCAAGGTGGAGGGAAAGTCACACCGTTTCTCACAGAGCACGCGTGGAAAAACGCTACAGCAAGGTGACTGCCCTGCGGTCCAGCCTGAGAATAGGAACTCAGCAGCGATGCAAGGACAACCGGCCGCCTTGAGGAGACAGGAGGCTTTACTCCAAACAGCAGGTCGACTCGCAGGCCATGCTTCCCAGCACCCCGGGACCCCAGCACCTCAGTGTCCCTGCACCCCGGGATCCCTGCTCCCTGGGTTCACAGCAGCCCAGGACCCCAGCATCCCAGGGCACCCTGTGAGGGCTGTGGAGGATCTCGGAGCTGCCAGTGGGAGAAGCCAGGATCAGGGATTCCTGGGAAGGCCCCTGGCAGGTGCCCAAGGACATCCACACAGCTGCAGACAGCAGGGGCCTGTTCTGCGCAGGACCAGGCTCCAGCTGCCCCCTTCCCCCACCAGACCCCGCCGGGCACGGCTGCCCTCTCCTGGCCCAGCAAGGCTCAGTCCCCAGGAGGGACTCCGGGACAACCCCCCCCACGGGAGTACTGCACAGGGTCCAGGGCAAGTGCAGGGAGAGGACGGAGACCCACACGAGGGCCATGCTGTATGCTTCTTACCCTGGAGACTTTAAAGGAGACGTTAGCAGGGGCAGATGGGACTCTCAAGATGGGGAAACTGAGGCGCAGAGGATTAAAGAAACTAGAAAAGGCTCTGGTGCTTGTGTCGAACAAAAACGATGAAATGCAGCAGGTCGAGGCGGAATGAGGGGGTGTACCCTCCACCCAGAGAAGGCCCTGCACAGGAGTTGGGGTGCATCGGGCATTGCTCCCCAGCGGAGACCCCGCATGCAGTGTGCCCTGCGTGTCCTGTGCTGGGTCCTGGGGCACAGGAAAGCCTCACCACCCGGCCCTGCCCGCAGAGCCCCGAGGTACACGGGCACGCAGATTCCAAGGCCCACTGGGGCCTTGTAGGGGCCCAGGAACCTGCATTTCACCACCTCCCCCTCATCACCCTGCGTTTTGAGAACTGTGGGTCCGGGAGCCAGCATTCCCCCAGGGCACACCCA
The DNA here is from genome assembly GCA_026826555.1 of Tolypeutes matacus. NCBI lineage: Eukaryota > Metazoa > Chordata > Mammalia > Cingulata > Chlamyphoridae > Tolypeutes > Tolypeutes matacus. Next base: position 811,150 of record JAKSZT010054278.1, on the reverse strand, counting down.
CCTCAGGCTGCCCCCCAGAGCTGTGACCCCAGGCCAGGTAATGAGCGGGGTGGGGGGGGCGTGAAGGGGCTTCCGGGTCCTCAGGCTCCACCCCAGCCCTCAGTTGCCCGGACGATCACAGCTTCGCAGACAGCCTGCCCTTCCCCGGCGCGTACCTGCTTCGTCAGGGGGCTCCTTCGCTGGGGGCTCCCTCGTCGGGCGGCTCCTTTGTCTGGAGCCTCCTTTGTCGGGACCCTCGGGTCGACCAGTTGGCTCGAGAACGACTCCAGGGAATAACTCCAAAGGGAAACATCAGGCTGAGCCCCTCACCTGAGGCTCGCAGGGGGAGCAGCCCAGCCCGCCGGCGCCCGTGCCCTCCTGCTTGCACCCTTGGACCCCAGGCTGAGGCCTGCAGCCCCCTCATCACCAATGGGCCCAGTGTTAGTCCTCGAGGCCCTGCAGCTCAGACCGGTGTGCACTCCCGGCCCGCCTGGGCACACCCACACCCACCTGTGCACACCTTGCCCACCTGTGCATGCCCACACCCACCTGTGCACACCTGTGCACACCTGTGCCTGTCTGCCATCGCTGGCTGTGGCCATTAGTGGCGCACGTGGGGCCCTGCACCCACACCCTCACTAAGCTCCGTTTTGCAACTGCTGACCTGAACACACACTGATTCTCCATGCCTGGCCCCCGTGTCACTTCCACGCACAGTTGCTCGTGTTGCCAATAAACCAAGCTGGGCCAGATGCCCGCACCAGCGGGCCGCTCACGGCTGTTGGATCAAACTCGGCGCACGCAGGGCGCCGTCCGCCTGGTTGGGTTTGCTAAGCGGAGACATGACTGGAATCAGGAGAGCCCTTTTGCCCTGCTTTTCTTTTTAGGAGGTACCAGGGATTGAACCCAAGACCTCGTACCTGCGAGGCAGGCACTCAACCACCGAGCTCCCCCACCCCACCAGAGCCCTTCTGAAGAGAGCATGAAGCTCCAGTCTCTGCAGCCAATGGGCTGAGGGTTCCTCTCCTTAGAGGTGAGGGAGCATTGCTGCCAGCAAACACTCTCCCCAGTGGGTGCCGTCTAAGCCGAGTTAGCGGAGAGAGCCCCCCCAGTGCACATGGCAAGCCCGTGTCCGCCAGCGCCCAGCTCGAGGCCCTCCCTGCCCTGGTCAGCCTCACAGGGCCTGGCACCCCTCAGGAAGCCCCTCGGGACCAACATGCACCCTAATACGGGGGAGGGGAGCTGAGAGCAGGGCGGGGCCGGACCGGCTGGGATGGGGAAGGGCTGGAAGGACAGTGTGCTGGGACCCCTCCCCCAAGGCTGCCTGGAGGCCTGGCCCAGGCACTGACGCCGCATCTTCATGAAGGGGGGTGAGCCTAGCACCCCACCGTGCCAGGGAGCGGGCAGCTCTCAAGACCGCGGGGCCCGCTCGGAGGCCTGCCCCTACCAAAGGCCACCGGAGGGATAATGTGACTGTCAAAGCCCACCCGCTCTGTTAAATCCACGCCTCCCCCAGGGTAATCAAAGCACAGAGAAGCAGACTGGCCAGCAAAGCAGACCCCGGGGGCCAGGCCCCTCCTTTTCTTTCACGGGTTAACAAGGGGAGAGAACGAAGCGTGCTCCCTGCCCTTCCCAGCAGCTGGCAAAGGGGAGTTTCTCTCTGGGAGAGGAAGGAGGCAGTGCCCCCTCAGCTCCCACTGCGTCCATGAGCCCGGGCACGGGGCATCGCTGCTGCCAACGCCACGGAAGGAGACGGCCGGATGCTGTGGCCACCCCAAAGGTGAAGCGTGACCAGGGAGTCGCGCACTGGCCCCCGCCGGGTGGGGGCAGGGCAGGACAGGCGGCACAAGGAGGGAAAGGGAGGCAGTTGCAGACTCCAGAGATTCAGAGCCCCAGGAGCCACCGCCAGAAGGCAGCAGAGAACATTCCGGAGGCAGAAGGGAGACCCAGCCTCCATCTGGATTCTCCGGGGTCTGAGCGATGGTCACTGGTTTTTAAGGGAGCCCATAGAACTGAGGCTTTGCGTTTTAGAGTCACGCTGAAATATTTACAGGTGAGGCCGGGGGTTGACTGCCAAATACAGTGGAGGGCTGGGGGGGCTCGCCGGGCGTGCGTGGACGGCTGCGGAAGCTGGCGACGGGCCAGCGGTGGCCCGGGGGTCGTCACTCGCCTCTGCTTTCATCTGTGTTTAGATTTCTCTATGAGAAAAAGCTACAGAACGAAAAGCGTGTGGACACAGTATTGAAGGAGGCAAGGGGGATCCCCTGCGGGGACGGGGTGGCCTGGTCACTCCCCAGGACCGATGGCCGGGCTGGGGCAGGCGGGGCTCCCCGATGTCGCCGTCCCCACCCCCGTGCTGCGTGAGGCTTCTGTGCCTCCGAAGAATTCTTCTGTGGAGATAAAAGTATTTCTGGTAGAATAAGAGACGCCGAGAGGCAGGCTGGAGCCAGGGGCTCGCGGCTGCCGGCCGTCTCGCGCGGCCCCATCCAGGCTGTCGGCGCCTCACGGTGCCCATTCCTGCCACTCGGGCCCGGGAGCGCGTGGGCAACCCGCGTCGTCCCTCAGAGAGGCGACGGGAGCCTCCGCCTCCGCGAGAAGTGAGGGGCCAGCGAGCAAGGGGAGGTGAGCGAATCAGGGCCCCAGCCAGGAATTTTCCACACACGTGTTCCTCCAGGATGACTCAAGCCTCCCCTCAGGGACCCCGGGAAGGGCCCCCTCTTGCCCCCATGTACTTTTCCACGGCGTCCGAGAGGCGCTCGTGGTCACAGCCACGAGAGAGGGACGCTGCGCCCCAGCACAGATGTCCCGCCCAGGCCCCTTTGTTCAGGAGCCGCGAGGACCCAGGCCCGGCTGCCAGGAGCCCCCAGGGACACCAGGATGCCCCCACCCCACCTGATTCTTGCTGGTCTCCCCGCGGCCCGCGGCTCTGGGCAGGGACAAAGGCCAGGGCCCCGGCTCACTGGGGGGGCTCCAGCTCCAGCTCCAGCGCCCGCTCATCCCCACCCACCCCACGGCGAGCCCCCCGCCCCGACACAGGAGCGGGAGATGTTATCATGGACAGAAGATGTTTTCTCGTAAGTTTCCACTCCCGGTGGCCCCACATGACCTGCCACTTCCTGAGCAGGGGCGGCTGAGTCACTGAGCGGGGCCTGAGGACGTGGCCGGGGCGCCAGGGGGCCAAGCCCAGCGCAGGAGCTTCCGGTAGGGGGGCCGTGCCCCCCGCAGAGGGCCTGGCCTGACGCCGGCCTGCGGGGTTTTTGGGGGGGCGCCCCTGAAGGGACGCCTCCAGCCGCACTCCCCGAGCCCGAGGCAGGGCCTCCCACGCGGGCACACGGCCCCTCCACGGAGCCCCGGGCCCACCCCAGCAGGGCCCACGAGCTCCCAGCAGAAACAGGACCAGGACCAGGCTGGTCTACCCAGAAAGTACCCCCAGGTGCGAGGAAAGGCCCCCGTGCACCCTGGGAACGGCCCCCGCGGGGCCACAGCCTCCACCAGGCAGCGGCATACACCTGCTCACCACCGCTCGCACACTCACGCACCGCGCACACTCTCAGCCTCGTCACGGCCGAGGCGGGCGGCCTTTCCGAGTCGGGTGTTGGAGCCTTCGTTTCGTTTGTTTTGATTTTAGGTGTTTGTGCATCTGAAAGAGCTCAGGGCAATAAAAATCCAATGGAGCCACATTTCTAGTTTTAGGTTTTCTGATAGCCACATAAAAAAGGCAAAAGAAACGTGAAATTAATTTTAATAACATATTTTTTTAACCCAATATAACCAAAATATTATCCCTTCATAAATATCTATAATCAATGCAAGAAATTATTAGTGAGCGTTTTTTTCTAAGTCATTGAAGAATGGTGTAGATTTTACACTTATAGCACATCTCAATTCCCACACAAAGTTTTTACCAGAAATATTTGAGATTTCACAAAATTCACAGTTGAAAAGTACATTCACATGCCTAAGTCGTCTTAAACATACTGAAAAGTTTCTGAAAACTGAACTTAATAAAGTCCTTCCGTCGCGCTGGCACGTTCCCAGGCCTCTGAGGCCCTGCGCGGGTGGCGGCTGCCGCGTGGAACGGCGCAGGTCTGGATGGCCTTTGACTCCACCACGCAGGTCGGGCCACGGGACGAGGGCGATAAGTGCCCGCAGGAAGGCGAGGGTTCTGGTGAGGGGGCGAAGGAAATGCACCTAGTGGCTCCCGGGCATGTGCACGGCGAGGGTATCGCAAGCCTGGAGGTCGCGGCGTGCGCTCAGGCTCCCCCAGGCCCATCTCCCCAGGAGCCCTGTCCACGTCCCCGAGCCCAGGGTCCTGCGGCCCCAGTTCTGCTGGCGCGGCCCCTCACCCCCCGGCAGCTCTCGTCCGGGTTGCCAGTGGGATGCCCAGTGGATTGCACAGAAGCTCGGGGTCGCCCTGTGCTCACAGCCTGGGCGGGGAGGGGCAGGGGCGCGTTAGAGAACGAGGTTCAGATCCCTGCGTGCTCTCTGACACACGCACGCGTGCACACACGCTCCGCCCACGGCTTCCCTGCTCTCACACGACGGCCTGGCGGACTCGGCACAGCCCACGCCCTGCCCGAGCCCTCAGGGCCGCTCTCGTTTCCTTGTGTGTGCCCAGCTCCTCCCTGCCCCAGGGCCATCGCCTGGGCAGTGTCTACATAGCCTCGGGTTCCACCTCAAGCCACTTCCTCAGAGAAGCCCCCAGGCCCTTGGGTGAGGGTGGGGCCTCGTTACAGACGAGTGCCGAGGCCCACACCACCGCGGGCTCTGGTTGCGGCCTCCGACAGCTCTGCCTGTCCGTGTCGCCAGCGCTAGAACAGCAGCGGCTCAAGAGGCGCCGGCAGAATGAAAGAACGAAGCAGGACTGTGTGGCCAAGGCTTCGGCCAATGCACTGAGACCCCTGGCCCTGGGGATTGCCGCGGCCTGCGGCTATCACCTGCCCTTCCTGGGAATGCGGCACCCCCGGGGCCCACGGAGCTGGAGGCAGAGCCTGCCGGAGGCCGCAGGAGCGAGGCGGCTGCCCCGGCTATGAGCCTGGCCAGGGGCCCTCACCGAGGTGCTGCCTGGACTCGTGGCCCATGTGGGGTGGACGGGCCCAGGCAGGTGCTCAAGGCCGACGGAACCCGGGTGCAGACCCCGACTGCTGCTTGCTGGCAGGTACCCCGGTTCCTGGGCATCAGACTGTGCACTCCTTCCTTCATTTCGTGAAAACTTGCCGCGTGGGTCACCAGGCAGCATTTGGCAAACAGGACAGGCGCGACCCCTGGAGAGGGCTGGGTAATAAACCAGGAGCCACAGCGGGCTAAGGCTAAAGGCCGCAGCCTGCAGCGGCCAGCAAGGGCCTCTCTCTGGAAGGGATGTTGGGTTGAGCCCCTGGGGGGGAGGCAGAGCTGGGCAGAACGCCTTCCAGAGCAGACTGCGTGGGAGGACAGACCCCAGGGGCTGGAGGGACAGAAGGGAGACAGGTGGGAGGGGCGCTGCCAGACGGGCAAGTCACCCAGGCCCTGCAGCCGAGTCGTGACGCCCTCATCCCTGAAATGTGACTGTGCCAGCTCCCACGGCAACGGGACTTGGCGGGTGCGGTGAAGTCAAGGACCTGAGAGGGGCGTGCTCTTGGGTTGTGTGGGTGGGCCCGGTGCCAGCACAGGGGTCCTACAGGAAGTCAGAGGGGAGCCGGAAGCAGAGGTCCGAGGGACTCGACGAGGGGGCTGCAGCCAGATGAGCCTCTGGCAGGAAGCCCCGCCCACGCCTCGGCTTTCGCCTAGTCAGACCCGGGTTGGACTTCTGGCCCCAGATCTGGAAAGGGGTAAACGCATATTGTTAACAGCCACCATGGTTGTGGTATTTGTTACGCAGCCACGGGACACTGATACATCCTCAAGGAGGGGAGCACAGATGTTACTCAAGGCTGCCGGGAGCCACAGAAGTTTAAAGCAGGAGAGTGATAGGTTTATTTTATTTCATTTTTATTTTTTTATTTTTAGGAGGTACCGGGGATTGAACCCAGGACCTCGTACACGTGAAGCAGGCACTCGGCCACTGGGCTACATCCGCTCCCCCGTCTGATAGGTTTTTAAACACAGTGCCTTTATCAGCTGCACCCACCACTCTGACACTTTGTCGTGTTGTTTCACCGACCTTCTCCCGAGTGATGCCTGCGAGCGGGCCCCGGTGGTGGGCACTGGGATGTGCGGGCTGGTGGCCCGGTGCTGCCCTCTGTGCAGCCTCCTCCAGGGAGGCCTCCAGCTCTGGAGGACCAGCAAGGCCAGGCTGCCACGTGGCACAGCTGAGCTGTGGGAGGCCGCAGAGGCAGTCCCAAGGTATCCACCTGCCACAAGCCTAACTGAGCCGAGCAGGCACTGGGGCCCGGGTTTCCAGTCCCTCCCTTGTGCTCTCAGGAGCAAAATCTTTGATCCGTTTAAGCGGAAGGAGCGCCACAGCTGTGTGTTGGTTTACCTTCGCCAGCAGCCTCTTCGCTTTTAGCATCCGCCTCCCCTTGGGCTTCCCTGTGCCTCAGAGCCCATTAGGCAGGTCAGGCTGATCTTGGATCCATACTTTTTGTGGCTCCTCCAGAACTGAGCTGTGCCTGACTTTCTGGGTGGTTCCCTTTGGGGACTGATGAGCTTAACTCTGTGTGCTTGTGCATTTAACACAGAGCTGACGGGTCCCCAGCCAGCAATGGACACGAACTTGGAGTGAAGCAAAATTCCATCCTCCGGTCACACACGGGGCACGGCTGGCGGAAGTGAGGAGCGAGGCAAACCCTCAGGGTCTGTGAAGGCTGCAAACAGGCAAGGCCATCTGGGCAGGGCGGGGAGGGAAGGGCTCACCTGGACAGGTGGGGAGTAGGACCTGCCCCCCGGCACTGCCAGCCACATGCAGGCTAGTTGGTCAATTGTGTTTTCTACCCTAATGCTTTAACTGGCACTTAACCTGCCCTCGGTCTTTACCTGGCTTTTAGGTGTTTGGAAAGAGGTTTATCTGAGGAGGGCTGGGGAGGCGGGGCTCTGGTGCCTGAGAACACGTTAGGCCGTGGTTTCTGGAAGGTGTCCAGAGTCTGCACCTGCCACAGAGGGGCGAGGCCATCCTTTCAGATGCCACCTGCCCAGCCACGTGGGGAGTGTGGGACCAGGCTTTCCAGGCTGCCAGAGAAGCAGGAGGGGCTCCTGATAAAAGCCAGCCACGGGGAGCCAGTGCCTCTCCCTGCAGGCCGAGACCAAACGGGGAAATTACACTTTCATACTGCCCCAGGGCAGCAACTTCCCTTGCTTCCTGGCCTGGTAATTTTCCAGGGTTGAAACTTTCCTCTCAAGAGGCAGGAAGGACACTCAGCCCTTGCAGTTCAACGAGAAACATTTCTGTCCTGCCGGAAGCCACCATCACCCCGGCGGGAGCCGAGTGTGACTCAGCAGCCCCCAGAGGTGGGGGCGGGACAGGGGCTGCGGGGGGCGAACTGAGCAGTGTCAGGGGTGCCGGGGTGCCGCCTGCCCCCACCACGCATACCACGTGCACCCCTGGGTACACGTGCGTGGCAGTGACAAAGCATGGGGCATTCCGGAGGAGGCTCAGCTTCCCGGCACGGGTGGGAGAGAGGCTGCGAGGGCTGAGTCATTCTTGTCCTTGGAGGGGTCTGATCAGAGGGGGGAGCCACTTGGTGGGAACTAAAAGGGCCCGAGATGCAGGCTGGGGCCAGAGGACCCCCGGCTCTGCAGCTCCTTGGTGTGCCACCGCAACGGGGGCTGCTCGGAGCTCTGTCCCGCTTTCCTGAAGGGGAACCTGAGCCAAACCAAAGCCAAAACGAAGGCCCGTTTTACGCCGCCCCACGGCCCAATTGCCCCTCTCCTCCTTTGGGGCACCCTGGGGTGGGAGTGCCCACATGGCCACAAAGTGCCTGGGGACACGGCTCACTTCAGGCAGGGGCTTTCCGAGGCCCGTGCGGGGTTCAGCCCCACCTCCCCCTGCCCCGTGACGCCATGTCAGCCCCTCCCAGTGGCACTCACGTGTTTGCTGGATCCTTCGGCCTGTTTGTTACAGCAGCACACCTGGTCTATTCTGACTGATACACCTCAGAACCAGGATCAACCCCGGAAGTGCCTCTAACCCAGCCCCTTCTTCCAAGGAGTTTGTGGACAATTTAAAGAAAGCTTTTATTGTTGTTATTCAAATATGTCACTATCAAAAAAGAGGAACAACCATCCAAGCACGCTCTGCCAGTTCCACCAGAAGGAGCAGATGGCCCTGGAATCTGGCCCCTGAAAGGCCAGGCCAAGCCCTCTTCGGATGAGACGTGGGGCAGCAGGACTTCCACCTCCCAGAGGAAGGGACGGGCACTATCTCCAGCAAGGGCTCTGCCAGAAACGCCAAACAAACGGGGCTCAACGGGAGATACACCCAATGGTGAAGGAGCCCGAGGGGTCGGGCCAGGCAGGGCAAGCTAAGGTCCTGCCCCCAGAGCCCCCATGTGGGGGTCCCAGCCTCTGCTTTCCCCACCCGAAACCCAGGTCAAGAAAGTACCCATGCAAATCCCCGTCTGGGAGCACAGTCTCTCCCTACGTCCAGCACCGTCCTCGGAGGCAGACCAGGAGCAAAGCGCAGCTTTGGCAACGCCCACAAGACGAGGCCACTGTCCCCGGGCGGGAGGTGGGCAAGGGCAGGCCACAGGCTGAGCACTTCTGAGCATTTCCACCGGGCCCTCCTGGGGGCATCTTCCATCACAATGCCACCCGCCAAGCACAGTGAAATTCCCGTTGTTTTTCTTTACCTCAGTGGACCGTGTAATGTGCCCCAAACCCAAGACAAGACACAAAACAAAGAAAAGTAAGCGCTAGGGAGGGGCCGTCTCCCAGGCCTGGGCCGCAAGGCCAAAGGCAGCTGCTGGGGGCGGTTTCCACTCCCGGCCCTGCCAGGGTGTGGGCGGGCCAGAGGTGGGGCGCATGCTGGGGTGCAGTCGGGGCTCGGCCTCGGGGAGGGGGGAGCGACAGCCGCACCCGAGGCAACTTGCCGCGAGAGACCTCCCCGGCCCCCTCCCCATCTGTGCCCCAGCCGGAACCCGGCTTTGCACGATGAAGCTCCCCACCAAGTTCGGGTCACGTGGGGTGCGGGTTCAGAGCAAGGAGCCCAAAGGTGAAGGGGGGCGGGGGACACGGGGCCAGCCCCCTCCTCCCCCACTGGCTCGGCGCTCTCCAGACGCCCACCCCGTCACAGCACCTTCGCCTCCCTCCAGGCAGCTCAGGAACCGGGGTTTGAGCTGGGGTGGGGCAGAGCCTTGGGTGGGTCAGGGGTGTCGGGAGAGGGGCTGGCAGGTAGGGAAACAGTCCCCATCCCCCCACCCCAGCTTGTTGGGCCCTGGGTAAGAGTTCAACTCTGTTGCTTTATAATTGGGGAAACTGAGGCTCGTGGGGGGCTGCAACCTGCCCAGAGCCTCTCAGGAAACGTGAGGGAGGTCCTGGCTGGGACCTGATCCTAACCCACGACCCCGTGACCCCTCCACAACCCCGTGACCCCACGACCCCGCAAGCCCACCTTCGGAGGTGTCTCCCTCAGGGACTCTGCCCGGCAGCCCCCAGGCCCCAGCCTCGCCCTGCCCGTTCCTGCGGCTCTGCCTGCCACAGGCCTGGGCATGAGGCAGGGGCTCTCGCCCCCCTGCAGCCCGCGGGCTTCCTGCCGGCTTTGCCCCCCAGGGGAGCAGCAGACTCCCCTGGGGGCCACTCCCAGGTCGCGGGAACAGCGCTGACACTCTCCGGGTCCCCCTGTGTCACCCCTCCACATTCGCCCCCCATCCCGGCCTTAGCACCAGATGAACGCCACCGAATGGCCACTGACAAGCCCCAAAACTGGAGTGAGCACCTGCTGCTGACCCAGCCTCTCCTCTGGGGTCCCGCCTGCACCCCGGACCTTCCGAGCCAAACTCGACGTGCCCCAATCCCCCCAAACCTGCCCTCTTGTCTTCTTCCCTCACCCACCACCTCTGGGCCAGAAGCCAGTCCCTGAGGCACCCCTCCAAGATACCCCCAAAAACCCCTCCAGTCACCTCCAAACACCCCTCCAACATGCCCCCAAAAGTCCCTCCAAGACACCCCCAAAAGCCCCTCCAACATGCCCCCCAAAGCTCCTCCAAAGCACCCCCAAAAGCCCCTCCGAGTCACCCCCAAACACCCCTCCAAGAGCACCCCCCAAAAGCCCCTCCAAGACCACCCCCAAATGCCCCTCCAAGACACCCCCAAAAGCCCCTCCAAGTTACCCCCAAAAGCCCCTCCAAGACACCCCGAAATGGCCCTCCTCTGGTCCTCCCCTGTGCCCCCTCCTTGCCCCATCCCCCCATCCCCCCGGGCCCCGCGCTGGCCCCTCTGGAGTTTCTCAGAGCAGCCCCCTGAAGCTCCGCCTGCCCCGCTCTGCAGCCTCGCAGCTCCCAGCAGCCTCCTCGCTCTTCGGAGAAAGTTCCGGCCTCCACCGCGTGCCGGCGAGGACGGGCGGCACGGAGGGTCTCCTCACATTGTCACATTGTCAGCGTTCCCCCGTCACCACCGTCACCTTCCTCACCGTCCTCACCGCCACATCACTTCCTCGCCATCACCTTCCTCACCGTCACCTTCACCGTCACCTTCTTCATCGTCACCTTCCTCACTGTCATCTTCCTCGCCGTCATCACCTTCCTCACCATCACCACCATCATCATCACATCACCTTCCTCACCATCACCTTCCTCATCATCACCTTCACCGTCACCTTCTTCATCATCACCTTCCTCACTGTCATCTTCCTCACTGTCATCACCTTCCTCACCATCACCACCATCCTCATCGCACATCACCTTCCTCACCATCACCTTCCTCACTATCACATCACCCTCACCGTCACCATCCTCGCCATCACCTTCCTCACCATCACCTTCCTCACCATCACCTTCACCGTCACCTTCTTCATCGTCACCTTCCTCACTGTCATCTTCCTCGCCGTCATCACCTTCCTCACCATCACCACCATCCTCATCGTCACATCACCTTCCTCACCATCACCTTCCTCACTATCACATCACCCTCGCCGTCACCATCCTCGCCATCACCTTCCTCGCCATCACCTTCCTCACCATCGTCACCATCCTCACTGTCACATCACTTCCTCGCTGTCACCATCCTTGCCATCACCTTCCTCACCGTCACCTTCCTCGCCATCATCACCATCCTCACCGTCACATCACCATCATGGTCATCGTCACCATTTGCCTCAAAGCCAGAGAGGGTCTCGGCTCGGTGTGGGGTCTCGGCGCGCGACGCTAACCCAGGGCTGGCCGGCAGGAGCCCAGGAGGCAGGGCCCCACCGGACGGGGTGCTGGAGCGGCGGGCAGCGAGGCTTAGAGACCGGCTCGGGGGGATTCCCGCCTCCCAGGCCATTGAGAGACCACGTTAGGATGTTACGAGGAAAATATTTATAGCACTCTTGGGACTTTTCCATTTCCCTGATCCGAGCAACTGGCTGTGAGTCACTGGCCGCTAGGAGCTGGGTCAGCTGGGCCCAGCAGCAGCCGCCCACCCAGCTCAGCCGAGCGAGACGCCTGCGCCCCACACCCGCCCAGGCGGCTGCCCAGACGCAGCTCCTTGGCCCGGGCGTGTGCGGGCTCGGCTGGACCCTGGGCTGCTCCACAGTCGCCCCCGAGACGGGCCACTCCTCTCACGCCTGCAGCCGCACAGCCACCTCCCGTGCTCTCCCCGTCTGTGCTGCCGCGGCCCCCTCGGCTTGCGGCACGCTTGGCCATCCCTCCATTCGGCCGGAGCCTGGGCTGACCCCACAGGCACCCTGGCCCCTGGCCCTGTTGGCTTTTCTCAGCAGCCTCGTCACCACTCAACGGCTGCTCGCCTGCTGGCCGTGCTCCTCGGTCTTGCCACCCTCCCCGAGCTCTGTGGGACAGCTGCCTTCTCTGGGCCTGCGCCGGGTCCCAGCCTCAGGGCAGGGGACGGAGCCCTGGGGCAGACGGCCTGACCTGGCCCTGCCAGGGGCCGTCTAAGTTGATCCACCCTGAGGCACTGTGAGGTCAGTGTGAGTAGTAACATCACCTTAAAGATTAAACACCCACCGAGGCCCCAGAGAGGTCGAGACACTTACCCAAGGCCCCACAGCAAGTATCCTTCAAAGCGGAGGACCCGGCCAGAGCTGCCAACCTCGGCTGACAGCCCATGCACGAGCGCCGCTGCAGCCATCCTTAGAATCCTCCTTAAAACGAGGCTTAATTTAATCCAGTAAAACTTGCCCGTTTTAAGAAACACTTCTGCTCGTTTTGCCAAACATGTCCCGGCGTGCAGCCACCGCCACACTCAGCGCTCATGGCCCCGAGAGCCCCTCGCGCCTTTCTAGCCCATCCCACCTCACTCCAACCCCTGGCAACACGGCTCGGTTTTCTGACCCTGTGGGTTTCGGGGTGATGAAATACAGGCCTCGTACGATGTGCCGTTGCAGCGTTTCCCAGTGTGCGGCCCAGGGTCGAGCACAGCCGCAGCGTGGCTCGGTCATCGGCGCTCTGTCCCAGAGCGTTTTCATCACCCCAAATAGAAGCTGCCCACCCCCCCCTCCCCGCCCCGTCGCCTGTACTCTGAACCAGGCGCGCTCCACTGACCTCGCTCAGCTGCAGCACTTTCCTCTGTCCTTGACATTCGGGGCTTCTATGCCCTATCGTAGAGCTCCATTTCAGATCCCCAGGCTGCCACGTTTCTGTCGCAGGGTTGAGTCGGTTTCACGTGCTTCATTGGTGCAGCTACATTTGTTTCTAGCATCTTCCGCGACACGTCTCATTTCCAGTTTTCTCCTGTTGATCTGCATTCCCTTTCCATCTCTGTTGGACTGACTGAGCTCTTTGCTCCCCTGACTAGTTTAGAAGCGAGACGCTCTGAACTCGTTGATTTTCGCGGTTTCCCTATACATGTTATAGCTGTTTTATTGAGATATAACTCACATATCACACAGGTCACCACCTAGAGCTCACAGGTCAAGGGCTCTTAGTATAGTCGCAGTTTTGCAGCCATCACTGCAATCCAAGTTTAGACACTTTCGCCACTCCCCAAAGAAACCCTCGGCCCGTTAGCAGTCACCTCCCGTGGCCCCTGCCCGGTCCTCGGCGACACTGATCTGGGCCCAGCAGACAAATGCATCCTACAGTGTGTGGTTTGGTTCCGGCTTCTTCCACTGAGCGCGAGGCTTCCAAGCTCGCCCACGCCGCAGCACGTGTGAGGCTCCGTTCCTGCTGTGGCTGAACAAGACTGCATTCGATGGTGTCCGCGACTGCTTGTCCGCGACTGGTTCATCTCGTCCTCACTTGGTGAGCGTTTGGGCTGTTCCCGCCTCCCAGCGCTGGTGACTGATGTGGCTTTGCTCTGTGTTTAATGTCACAGCTTAGAAACCATCGTCGAACCCAAGGCCAGGAAGATTTGCTGCTAAGTTTCATAGTTTAACTGTTAAATCTGGGTCTACGATACATATTAAGCTATTTCAAGATTGTTTTGACTACTCTGGGTTTCTTTTTTCCACACGCATTTTAGGACGAGCTTATCAATCTCTGCCAGAAGAGCCCTCTGGGGTTTTTGTAGGGATGGCGTCCCATCTGCGGACCCAGCTGGGGTGTTTTGCCATCTTAAAATCCTAAGTCTTCCGATACATGGCCTGGGGTGTCTTCCCACTTACTTACGGCGGCTTTAGTTTCTTTCAACAACGTTTTGCAGCACTTTTCAGTGTACAGGTCTTGCATTATTTTCTTAAGTTTATTCCTAAGTTTTTATTCTTTTTGAAGCTGCTGTAAATAAAGTTGATTTCTTAATTTCATTTTTGGGTTGTTTATTGCTGGCGGGTAGAAAAGCAATTGATTTTTGTATATTGATCTTGTATCTTGCAACTTGCTGGTTTATTAGTCTTTAGAGGACTTTTTTTTTGTGGATTCCTCTGGATTTTCTGTATATAAGATGATGCCATCTGAGAATAAAGATAGTTTTTTTTTCCCTTTCCAATTTAGATGTGTTGTTTTTTTTTTTCACCTTTTATTTTGAAGTAATTCAAACTTACTTAGGATAAAAAACATACAGAGAACTCCACTGTGTTTACCATCCACCACCAAGGCACAAGGTTTCCCATCGCTCCACCCCCTCTCTAACACTTGTAATTTTTGTTTTTTAAAACAATTGCTCTTCTAGTGAGTGTGAAATGGCATCTCGTGCTGGTTCTGATTTGCATTTCCCTAATGGGTAGTTTGGGTAAGCACCTTCTCATGTGCTCATTGGCCGATATCTTCTTTGGAGAAATGTCTTTTCAGCCCTTTGCCCATTTTTCAATCAGGTTGTTTGCCTTTTTGTTGTCTACCTGTAGCAGTTCTTTACATGTTCTGGATATTAAGGCTGTGCCAGGTATGTGGTCTCCAAATACGCTCTCCCATTCTTTAGTTGTCTTTTTCACTTTCTTAATAATGTCCTTTGAAGCACAAAAATTTTTCAATTTTGATGACGTTCAATTTACCTATATTCTCCTGTTGCTTGTGCTTTGTGCGTAAAGTCCAAGAATCCATTGCCTAATCAAGGCCATGAAGATTTGCCCCTATGTTTTCTTCCAAGAGTATTTTAGTTCTCGTCCTTAAATTTTGGGTTAGTGTTTGTGTATGCTGTCAGGTGGAGAGCCAGCGCTACCCTTTCGCATGTGGCCATCCCGTTTTCCCAGCGCCGTTTGCTGAAGAGAACGCCCTTTCCCTGGAACGGCGCTGGCCCCCTGGCTGGGAGTCCGCTGGCCACAGACATGCCGCTTCACTGCTGGGCCTTCGTCCTGCTCCTGGGTCTCGAGCCTTATGCCAGCACCATGCGCTTTCGATTACAGCAGCTTTGTAGTAAGTTTTCCGACTGGGACGCGTAGCTCTTCAAGCCCCAGGCTTCTTTTCAGGAAGGTTTGAGTGCTCCAGGTCCAGTGATCCCACGTGATAAACGGTGTTTTGAATCTGAGAGGGGCTGCGCGGCGTCTGCAGAGGCTTTGGGTGGTGGTGCCACGCGCACAGCCTAGACTCGGGGTGCTCCTGTCCGCCTGCCCTTCCTCAAGGACTCGGGGT
>JAKSZT010054278.1:745395-796093 GCA_026826555.1 Tolypeutes matacus | reverse complement strand
GACTCGGGGTGCTCCTGTCCGCCTGCCCTTCCTCAAGGACTCGGGGTGCTCCTGTCCGCCTGCCCTTCCTCAAGCCGTCCAGTAGGTCCGCAGCTTTCGGGGTGCGGCTGTCGCACCTCCTGGGTTAAACTTACCAGAGAGTTTTATTCTTTTTCATGCAATTGTCATTGGAATTGATTTCTTAATTTCCTTTTCTGATCACTCACTGACGGTGTTTAGGCAAACAACTGAGGTTTGCGTGTTCATTTCATATCCTGCAACTTTGCTGAATTTGTTTGCTAACTCTAACGGGTTTTTGTGGGTTCTTCGGGGTTTTCTACATAAGAGCTTCTCATCTGCGAATGGAGATTTTTTGCTTCTTCCTTTCCAATTCGCATGCCTTTTAGTTCTTTCAGGCCTTGTGGCTCCGGCTGTGGATGTGCCTTCTCCGGGAGGATCTGTCCTTCTGTGCCTGGCTTCCTTCCCTGGGCAGAGTGCGTGAGGCTCAGCCTCGCTCTCGGCGGCGCCGGGGCTGCTGCAGGGACGCGCCCGGCGCGTGCAGCCATTTCTGACAAGAGCACGGCATGCACCTCCGTTACCTAAGTCTTTGTTTTTCTCGGGGTGGGTTTGCTGGGTTACAAAGAACGTGCATGCGCAAAGCACACGTAAAGACGCTGCCAAACCGCCGAGCACGGAGGGGCGGCGGCAGTCTGCACCCGCAGGCGGCATGGGGGGCCCCGCGGGACTCCTCTCAGGAAGCCTGGAGGGGCAGAGGAGAGGGGGGCGGGCAGCGCCCAGGCTCTGGGCTTCCGGGCCTCGGCCCACGCGTGCTTTTGAGAGATGCTGACGTCGTGCCTTGGAAAACTGTGTCCTGGCTAAGCCGGGGCCCTCCCAGGGAGACAGGCTCCAGCGTCACTGCAAACATGGAGGCGATGCCCAGCAGGTGCCAGAAGCAAACACTACGCACCACCGGGAAAGAGCATCTCCCTGGAGTCTCGAGGAGGACCCCGCCAGCAGGGGAGGGGCTTCCAGGCTAAGGAAATGGGCTGGGCTGGGCCGAGGCTGGCGGAGCAGAGGAGGGGCTGGTCCTTGGTGGGCACCCGGGCACCCCAGAAGGTAACCTCCCCCCCCAAGGGCCCCCCCCCCGAGGAGCAGAGAAGACGGAGACGCCTTCTCTGGGTGTCCCAGTCCTGGGATACAGGGAGGGGAGGGGGCATCCTTCCGTGGGTGTGGGGCTGGTAGGGGCCACATGTGGAGGTGGGATTGGAGCTCAGGTCGCAAGACATGAGGGGACCCGAACTAGGATGGGGGGCATGGGAGGAGGGGAGCTTAAGCGCCTGTGATGGTGACGTCACTGGTCCAGAGCATGGAGGTGGGGGAGGGGAGGAAGGGAGAGCAGGAGAGACAGACGGAGACAGAGACAGAGAAGCAGACAGAGGGAGAGGGAGAGGGAGAGGGAGAGGGAGAGGCGAGGAGGGGACAAGCTGCCTCCCCTCTGTGGCCTGTTGGCTGCGGTGACTGAGGCCCAGTGGGCAGGGCCTGGGCAGGGGCTCAGCAAGCTGCGCCGGGGAGGCAATGGCGGGTAAAGCTGGGGCCTGCAGGGACCACCCAGGGACCCTAGGGCGGAAGCTGGTCGAACATGCCCAGTGGCCAAGTCGGGGTTAAAAGAAAGTTCACCTTTTCCCTTCTCCCCCTGCCTCCTGGGTCACCACTGCTGGGAGCTGGTGACGTTACTCACTTTTGCGGGGTCCTGCCCCCCTTTTTGGGGTCCTGCCCCCCTTTCGGGTCCTCGCCCACATCTGTGGGGCCGCCACGCTGCTGCACCGCTGGCCTCTCAGGTAACAGCGAGGCTGGACCTCCCCCTCCAGCTCGGAGGCCGCTCTACAGGACACTCCACGCCCGTCTCCCACGGGTCATCACCCGCCGCCCGCTGATGGACGTCCAGCGTGCTGGGTCAGGGGTCACGTGCGTTTTGTATTTCAGAAGCACTGCCAGATTATTCCACCAAAGGGCGGGCAGGGGTGCCGCTCCAGCGGGGCCGCCCCCAAGGCTAGCCGCCACTCACCTGAGCACTTCTCACCTGCTCCTTCCAGGCACCTGGGCCGTTGCACCAGGTGTGCCGTCTGCTCTCTCGAGGCCCGAAGGGCAGAGCCCCGGGGCAGCAGGTGTGGGGGGCCCAGGGTGACCGGCCCACAGGAGGGGCCGAGGGCTGGGCCTCGTGCTGCAGGCCTGCAGGTGGGGGCCTGTCCGAAGGCGACGGGGACCCCTCTCAGAAGAGCGGCACTGTCTGCTTTGAGTTTGGAAAGTTCTCTCTGGGTGCCGCATGGAAAACAGGCCTTGGGGAGGGGATGTGGATGGGAACTGGAGACCTCCAAGAGGCAGAGGCGAGGGGGTCTAGGTTTCCAGGGGAAGATGGAGACGCAAAGAAGCAGCAAGTCGGGGTCCAAGGAGCAGACCCCAGCCCTCCCCACGTCCCAGAGGACACGCGGAGGATAGCAGCAGGTTCCCCCCGCTGCAGGAGCAGGTGGGTCCCCAGTGGGCACCGGGGAGAAGAGAGACAGAGGCCCGGGCAGGCGTCGGGGCTGCCAGGCAGGGCAGAGCTGGAAAGTGAGGGGCAGCTGCCGCTTCTGGAAACATGGTGCTGAAGCCCCTGGTGGGGGCAAGAGGCAGAACCTCAGCCCACATGGCGAGGCTGGAAGGAGCCGCGGGCGCCGGATGCCGGGGCGAGGACGCCCTGCCTCCTCAGGTGTATGTGTTGCACAGAAAGGGGGTGCAGAGGGGCCCGTCAGGGACACGCGCTGGCAGGCACGCCCCAGGCTCGGAGGGGCCTCCACCGTCGCTGGCCCAGGCTTCTGGCGGGAGAGCCTGAGGCGTGAGCAGAGAGGGGCCGAGAGGGCCGGGGCAGAGGCGGCAGGGGGCGCCTGGCGAGGGAGGCCGCGCTGGCGCTGAGGGCCGCCGCACACCAGGCCTGCCCCGAGCGGTGAGAGGAGGCCGCAGCACCCAGACACCCTCGGGCGCTGGCAGAGCCACGAGCCGCCCGACTTCCTGCAGGTGGAACTGGCCATCCGGGACCAGGAAATTGAGGCGGCTCCTCAAATCCCCTTCGGCTCTCCATGTTCCTGGTGTTTAAACAGAACAGCCAGGGTCTCTTCTATCGAGACAGAAAATCATGGAACCCTACAAGCCGGCTGAGCGGAAGAGCGAGCCAGATCCTAAGATCTCCTTGCCACGACGTCGGGTTTAGACTCTGCGGCTTCTTCTGACTGCTGACCCCGAGGTCACCTGGCTCCTTGGGCAGCACGGGGCGGCCTCAGAGGACGTCCTGGCGTGTTTGTGCGCCAGGAGAGTCACACCTGCGGCAGGGCGGGGGTTGGCAGGCCCCTGGGGGGAGCAGCAGGAGAGCCAGGCAGGGGGGAGCCCGTCTCCCCGGTAGGGGGACAGAGGCATCCGAGCAGGCCCCCAGAGCCTGGGGAGCTGGGGGAGGGGCCTGTCCTGGGCAGAGGCACTGCCGAGGGGACCCCGCCTCCGGGCCGTTTGAGTCTAAAAGAAAGAAGAAACGTGGTCACTCCAGGGCCCCCGGAGAAGAGAGGCCACCCCGCCCTGTCCATGCCAAGCCCGTGTCCTCCCGGGGCTGGGCTCCTTTCTGCCAATTTTCATAAGTAGTGAGCATTGGCTCCTGGGGGGCAGCTTGGGGGACAAAAATGCCACGGAAGGCCTGGCCACCAGCATTCTTCGGGCTTGCCAACTAAATGATAAATGGAGAAACGCAAGGGCAAGCCCACCGAGGACTGGGGGTGTTTTGAATGCTTTCATTTAGCCAATTCACGTGTTTAATAACAGCCAAAAACCCCCAAGGCAATATAATTACACTAGTCCAAGGAAATTACGGGATATGCGACTAACCCCGGCCCTGGTGGGCTGCGCGAGAGGCAGTCCAGCTCCGAGGCACCTGCAGGCAGAGCTTCCTTTAAGGTCACGGAGTAACTCGGCTAACGCGAGGTCCTTCTGGAATGTGGGGTCCCGGCCAAGTGCCCTTTCCGCCCCCACCTGCACCCCAGGCCAGCGAGGCGGGCGAGGGGCAGGCCTGGGCAGCTCTGACGCCGCCAGCTGGCCAGGCCTGAGCAAAGGCCACACATACCGACCACTAATGAAATTCAAATTGCTCTTTGCAGGGAAGCGCCGGGTGGCGCCCGGCGGCCCCGTGGGCTCTTACATGCACAGCCAAGGACCCGTGTCTGGACAAAGACTGAGCTCTGCGGGCAGCGGAGCTGGGCACACCTCTTCCTGCAGCTGCCGTGTGCCCGGGCACGCAGCCTCTGGCAGGCGGTGGGCTTCTCTCCACGCCACTAGGCCGGCCTTTCTAGGGGCACCCTGGTCTCCTCGAATCCTGTCCTCAGAGCCCAGAAGCCACCCGGCCCGGAGGGAAGCTCAAACCTCACCTCTAGCTTCAAGCTCCGAGCACCGAGGGCAGCTTCTAAAGAGACCACGGCCCCTCCCCGTGCGCCAGGCTCCAAAGCCTGAGTCGTCACCAACACAATGCACCCAAAGCCGTATGCTTCACAAGACAGCCTCTGCTTCCCCGGCGGGAACACAGGCTCCTGTCCCGGCCGGCCGGCAAGTGGGGCCACCTGCGCCTGCGTGCTGAATGCCGTGTCATTCGTGCGTGCCTTGTTCCGTGACCCTGGGAGAGACCCCACCCGTCTACCAGCACTTTGGAAGCAGGTCCTGACCCCAGTGCAATGGAATCAGCTTCCCTGGCAACAGTTTTAAGTGCACCAGATTTTCTGAAACACACAATTGACTTGAGACTCAGTTTCCCCGAGAGTCTCATTGCTCCAGGAAACATGGAGGGCGAGGGGCGGCAGGGCTGTCTGCGGGCCTGGGTGGCCTCCACGATAGCCGCAGGTGAAGTCCCAGCCAGGCAAGACCAGGCCTAGGCTGACCCCAGGGGATGAGACAGACAGCGCGGGATGGGGCGGATGCCCTGCTGACAACGTGGCCGCGAGGGTTCACTGCAAGAAGTCACTGTTAGCTCCCAGGTTCCCAGCAGGAAACTGAGGCCCGGGGGTGGTAACCAAGCTTCCGAGGCCGCGGCCAGCAGGTGGCGCGTGCGCTGGCCCCAGAGACGGCGGCACTGGAGGGGTTTCTGCCACTTGGGTGGAATTGTGATTTGGAGGACAGAAAATGCATTTCCCCATCCCTGGACTCTTGTTACCAAAGACCCCTCCCCCATCGTCCCCCTGAAGGTCGTAATCCCCGGATGGCTCTGCCTGATAAGTGGGGACACCTCTGGGCCACATCTTTGCCTCCAGTGGCCCCACCCACCCTGGCAGCCCCACTAGCAACTAGTAACTAGTGATCCCTCACCTGTTTTCACACCAACTCTACACAGAGGACAGAGGGCTGAGTTTTGCCTCCCCTCCCCCCCGTGCCCTCTGAACCTACAGCAAAATCCTAACTTTAAATAGCTTTAAAAAGATAATAATCACTTTCTCCAGAGCCTGAACTGGGTGGTCAAAGCCTGAGACGTTGCTCCAATGTTTTCATCATTCTGAGACTTTCTGTCAATCGTCATTAAGTTGAAATTGCCATTTTTGTAAGTCAAAAAAAGAACATTGGCAGTTTCAAATGATTCCACTAATACAGATGCGAAATCTACTGACATAGAAAGGGCTGACCACAAAACACTACAGTAAAACAGAATTTCAAGTGTTCTTCGAATAAGCGTTTGCAGGAGAATAATCATGCCCACGGCTTGTTTTTCCCTTTAACTCCTGGCTGTAAAGGAGTTAAAGCCAGGCCCGATCCACAGACTGGGGCATGGAGAATGAGGGCTGGAGGGGGGGTCATTTCCAGTTTGGCCATCAACCTGCGGCATGGAGAAGCTCTCTTTGCTCTCTCCACTTTGCTTCTGGTTTCAGAGATCAAGGGTCCTCCAAGCGAGCTCCATGAAGCCAGTGGTGGCAGCGGACAGAGTCCACGCTTCCCCATTTCCATTCCTGGGGGTGCCTCTAAGACCAGGTGAGAGAAAAACAGCTGTCCATGAAGAGGGAAGGCGAGGGAGGCTCTTAGAGAACCCCCACCCCAGCAAGGAGCCTGGGCAGGGCCCTGGGGGGCCCAGGGAGGGCCAGTGGACTTGGGCTCTCTCTTTCTTTTAATTATTTCCTCTCCAAAACAATCCCCTCTGGGAAAGAACTTACTGAGTTCAGAATGTTCCAGGGCACATTATCAGGCTGCCCTGGTTCCCAAACACTGCTCTGCTCTGCTAGTTACCCCAGGGCGGGGCAGGGGGGTGCCCTATGCCCCTCTGCAGACAGAGCAAGGATCCAATTGGCTCCCGAGACTGCTCTCGACTTCCACACCCAAGGCGCGGTCCTGGGCAGGTGTCTCAGGGCGACAGGGGCCCCCAGGGGCCTCTCCAGGTGCCAGAGCTTCCAGGCACAGCCGGCTGACACAGGCCTGCGTTTTGCATGAATGAGCCTGCAACGTGTTTGCTCCGGATTTACCTTTCAAATCGTGCCTGCGGTCCAGCACAACCGGAAAACCCGGGGAGAGTGGCCTCCTTTCTCCCTCCCCGGTCTCCGTGTGACCACACACCTCTGGCTCCCAGCAGAAGCCAGCGCCCTTTGTCAAGCAGGAGACGCAGGTCAGGGCTCGGAGCCTCCAGCAGCTCTTGGCCGGGGTCTAACTGCACCTTTTGTTTATAATATCCCACTGTGCACACATTGCATTTTGTTTATCCATTCAGCGGTTGATGGGCACTTGGGCTGGTTCCATCTTTTGGCAATTGTGAATAATGCAACCATGAATGTTGGTGTAAAAATATTTGTTTGCATCCCTGCTTTCAATTCTTTGGGATATAAACCTGGAAGTGGGACTGCCGGGTTATTGGTAACTCTATATTTAACTTTCTGGGGAACTGCCCAGCTGTTTTCCATAGCGGCCGCACCACTGTGCCTTCCCACCAGCAGTGGATGAGTGTCCTATTTCTCCACTTCCTCTCCAACACTTGGCACTTTATTTTTTAAATAGCAGCCATTCTAGTGGGTATGAAGTGGTGTTTCATTTTGGTTTTGATTTGCGTTTCCCTAATGGCTGCAATGTTGAGCATCTTTTCATGTACTTTTTGGACATTTGTATATCTCCCTTGGAGAAATCTCTATTTAAGTCCTCTGCCCATTTTTTAACTGGGTTGTTTGTCCTTTTATTGTTGATTTGAAGGATTTCTTTATATGTTCTGGATAGTAAACCCTTATCAGATATATGGTTTCCAAATATTTTCTCCCATTGTGTAGGATGTCATTTAATTTTCTTGATAAAGTCCTTTGATAAACAAAAGTTTATTTTTATTTTGATGAGATCCCATTTATCTATTTTTTCTTTTGTTGCTTGTGCTTTGGGTGTGAAGTCTAAGGAAACATTGGCTAACACAAGGTCCTGAAGAGGCTTCCCTGTGTTTTCTTCCAGGAGTTTGATAGTCTTTGGCCCTTATATTTAGGTCTTTGGTCCAATTTGAGTTGATTTTTGTCTATGGTGTGAGCTACAGGTCCATCTTCATTCTTTTGCAAATAGAAATCCAGTTTTCCCAGCACCATTTTTTTAAGAGACTGTTCTACCCACTCGAGTGGCCCTTGCCCCCGGTCAAAAACCAGTAGGCCATAAAGTGGGGGTTGATTTCTGAGCTCTGAATTCTATTCCCCTGGTTTACAGGTCTGTCCTTGTGCCAGCACCATGCTGCTTTGACTACTGTGGCTTTTTACTAAAGCTTTGTAATGAGCTTTAAGATCAGGAAGTGTGACTCCTCCAACGTCATTCTTTTTCAAGATGGCTCTGACTATTGGGGGGCCCTTACCCCTCCACATAAATTTGATGATTGGCTTTTCCAATTCTGCAAAGAAGGCTGTTGGAATTTTGATTGAGATTGTGTTGCATCTATAAATTGCTTTGGATAGAATTGACATCTTAACAATAATCTTCCAATCCATGGATACAGAATGTATTTAGATCTGCTTTGATTTCTTTCAGCAATGTTTTGTAGTTTTCTGTGTACAACTCCTTCACATCTTTGGTTGGATTTACTCCTAGACACTGGATTCTTTTAGTTGCTATTGTAAATGGAACTTTTTTCCTTGAGTTCTTCCGATTGTTCATTCCTAGTGTATAGAAACACTACTGGTTTTTGGGGTTTGGTCTTGTACCCACCACTTTGCTGAATTCGTTTATTAGCACTGCTTCTGACTTTTGAAGAGCTTCTACAGCCTTTCCTCTGGGAGACTGGCCAGCTTCTGCTGGCACTCCTCCCGTGACAGGGAGCTCACTACACCTAAATGGCATCTTCCGGGCAGGTTCCACTTCTAGGCCAAGTACTTCCTCCTGGGGTCAATATTTGCATAACCTGCTCCCGGCTCCTCCCTGCAGCTCCCCCAGCCTCCTCTTCCAGGCAGAGCAGCCCTGCTTCCCCAGCACTTTCTCACCCTCTGGGTGGGGCCCCTCCCATTCGGCAACAACAGTTGGCAGTTTAGTCTTTTAAAGGGCAGTGCCAGGGAAGGGAGGCTAGTATCTCAGCAGTGTCTCCACCTGCCCTAGGCTGCTAGAGCCCGATGACACGGCTGGGGACTCCCAGGTCCACCCGGGAGCGGTCCTAAGCTCCACCCCTGAAGGAAGGAAGGGTATTTCCTAAATAACTGCACGGGGTGTGTGGAAATTCTCCACAGGCCTCAGCACCTCCTTCTCTGCCCTGCTGGGACCCCCCCACCCTCCCACCCCATGCAGGAAGAGGCCAGCCACCCTCCCCGCCTCCACCCCTTCCTCCTCCACCGTGGTTTCCAGGGGCGGAAGCTGGGCCGTTGCTGCGTCCCCGGCCTGCCATCTTGCTGGCCATTCTCCGCCTCCCCAGCTTATCTCAGTGTTCAAACACAGACGCGGTAGAGCTTTGTAGACTTCTGAAATAAATTCATTTTCTGAAGCTGAAAAGGAAAACTCTGGCGTGTTGTCGCCATCAGACCTGAACTGAGCCTTAGAGCCCCACACCTGCCTCCAGCCTCCTTGTCCTTTCCCTAGAATATTTCAACATCCTTTGGAGAAACTCATCACCACCCCCAAGTTACAGGTGAGGCCGGGGGCTCGCAGGGGCTGAGCAGCCAGGCCAAGGGTGCACAGCCTGGCAATTCTGGCAGGAAATCAGATGCCCCCCCCCCCCCGGGTGGGAAGGTCTGTGTACCCCTAACCGCCCCCAGGCGCTGCTGATGTCGGAAAGAGGACCCTTTTATGGAAAAAGGCAACAGGTGGGAAACCCACATAATTCCCCAGGAGAGGGTGCGGCCCTCCCCGCGTGCCCCACACGCGCATGCCCCAGGAGCGCGCACAGGTGGGGAGCTCCGGTCAGGATCTGGGAGCCAAAGGCGGGCAGTGCCCTTGGCCGGCCCTGGCCGCCGCGCCCCGCCCGCGCGGCTCTTCCCACCGTCTTTCCAGAGGGTTAGGGCAGGAACCTGCAGCTTCCCTCCACTCGCCCCGCCCCTCCCAGGGCCTCGGTCCCACCGCGCCAGGGTTCGAATTCCGAGTCAGTTGGAAACCCGCTCGCGGTGTGGCGGGAGGCAGTGAACTTGGCCGCTGGTCCTCGGCTTCCCCGGCTGCACCACCCGCAGGGCACAGAGCGCAGAGCGCGCGGCCCCTTCCCGCGCGCTCCCGCAGCTGTCGGCTTTAGGGGGCGGCCCCGGCCCGGCGGGGGCTGCCATTGGCCGCCGCAGGTGAGGCCAGGCGGTGGCGGGAGCCCGAGGCCCCTCCCGGGCCTGCGCGGCGGGGGCGGGCCCGGGGGATGAATGAAGCGCGAACGGCCGCGCGCCGGGGCCAGAGCGTGGAGGCAGCGCTGCGAGCGGGCGGACAACGGTGAGCGCGGGGAGCGCGGGCGCGGGGGCCCCGGCGCCGCCGGGGTTGGGGGGCGGGGGGATCTGCCGCGGGGCCGGGCCCGACCGCCCAGGGCAGGAGCGCGGCAGGTGCCGGCTAACCCGGCCGGGGGCGCCGCGGGGACGGGGGGCGCCGAAGGAGCCGAGCAGCGGGGCCCAGCGCCACAGCCCGCTGCCTCGGCGGCCTTCGGGTGCTCAGTGCCCCGGTCTGGTCACCAGCCCCCCAGGCGCGAAGCTAGAGTCCCCTCGAGTGCGGGGTGCAAGGGGGTGCCTGGGGCTCGGACGGGATGGCGGGCGGCCGGCGCTGGTAGCCGGGACAGGCGGCCGTGCGCGCGCAGGTCAGGCCGGGGACAGACGCGCCTTCCGGCGCTGGGGACGCGGCGGGTCACCCACCTGTGGCGGCTGCTGCTGAGTCAAGAAGGAAACCGTCATGCTCACAAGTTCCCCACGACCCGGTTTTGCCCTCGCCAACCGCGCTCCTGACGCCTCTACAGGAGAGCGCGGCGGGGCCATCCCCGTGGGGCGGGCAAGGGGCGAGCCACGCGGGCCGTTCCCCTGGCCCTGGCCAGCCAGGCGAGGTCCCCGCACCCGGCACAGAGCCGTGGCTCAGCGGCCGGCGCCCCCACGCCACCGAGGGGCGCCCTTGGCAGGGGGGATGGAAACACAGGAGCCAGTCCGCCGACCCACCCAGGCTCCGGGCGAGTGTCCCTGGCCCCCCACGTGGAAACCCGAGGCAGTCCCCGGGACCCTCCTCCGCAGAGTGCGCCCCCTTCCCCCCGTGCCTAATGGGCCACGGAGAAGCCGGCTCCGGCCGCAGCGGCTCAGTCTGCAGCCCGTTAAACATTGTGCCACATTGTTTCCTCAGCGGCTGAACCAGATTTTCAGTCCCCTCTTGGCTGTGATTTTTGGAACTCAGGTTACCTCTGCCTAAGCAGAAGCTGGCCCTGGGGAGCTGGGCCAGGAGCCTCTGAGACCTGAACGTGGTAATGCTGTGCCAGTTTTCTTCTCTGCAGCGCAGGGCAAGCGTGCATCAGGGAGGGGGAGCCCGCGGCCACAGCGGCTGTCTCTGAACCTAGTAATAATAAAGAGCTTGTAGGGAAGCGGCTGTGGCTCAATCAGTAAGGCTCCCGTTTACCATATGGGAGGCCCCGGGTTCCGTTCCCGGGGCCTCCTGGTGAGGGCAGGCCCGCCCGCACGGCGTGGTTGGCTGACCCGGCGAGCACGGGCAGCAAGGGGGGGATAAATGAATAAATAAATAAAAATCTTTAAAAAATAAAAATAAAGAGCTTGTAGAAGAGGGGTGCTTCCTGCACTAGCTCATTTAAACCCACAACCAGCCCACCCCGTCACTTTTTACAGATGCCAGACGCAGGGAAGTTACGGGGCCTCCCAAGGTCACACAGCTGGCAAGTGGGAATGGTCGGGACCCAGGTTTGTCCAGCTCCAGACCTGGGCTCTTACCCATCTGCCAACTCTAGTCCTAAGAGGGGCCCGGCCCACAGGATAGCCAGGCAGGAGGGGCAGACAAGTGTCCCCAAAGATGGACCCAAAGAGGGCAGGGATGTGGGACAGACCCTGGGCCACTGGCCCCTGGCCGCCTGATGTCAGCCTGCCCTGCTTTCCTGCTGGGCAGGGCCAGCAGGCGCTGCCTGGAAAATTCTTCCCAAGGTCGCTTTCCTCATGGGTGGTTATGACCAAATCCTGACTCCCTGGGCGTGGCATGGAGCAGGTGCTGGGCAAGTTGGGCTAGTCCCTTCCCGCTCCCGCAGCAGGTGACGGGGCAAGCGGGGCTCCTTGGGGCAGACTTTCTACCCTTGTTAGAGTTCCTGGCTCCGAAGTGAGTCAGCTCAGAGTCCGGCTGTCACCTGCGCACCGCCCCCATGCACCGGGCAGCCAGACAAGGCCAAGGTTGGTTTCTGGGGCCGTCTGACTTCCTAGCAGAAAAGGTTTGCTCAGCTCAATGTGAATCAAAGTTACCTCCTGGGAAGCGGCTGTGGCTCAATCAGTGGGGCTCCCGTTTGCCATGTGGGAGGCCCCGGGTTCGGTTCCGGGGCCTCCTGGTGAGGGCGGGCCCGCCCGCGCGGCGTGGTTGGCTGACCCGGCGAGCACAAGCAGCAAGTGGGGGATACATGAATAAATAAATAAAATCTTTAAAAAAAAAAAAAAGTTACCTCCTGAGCTCAGGACTGGGCCTGCAATTCAAGAGTCCTTAATGGAGAAGTTTCCAAGTGTTAATCCTTTCCCCACCCCTGAGCCACAGCCATCCATAGCTTCTCGTACTTATAAACCAGAAAGAGTCGCTGGTGAAGGTGGAGCTGGGGTCCTTGGCTCTCTCCAGTGGAGAGCTTGCAGGTAGCCGGAGATGAGCCACAGAGAGGCACAGCCTGGGGCTCCTGGGAAGGAGGGGGACTCGCCTGCATGCTCCTTTCTTTGCATCCCGTCTTGGGTGTGGACAGAGACCACAAAACTATTCTCTCCAGAGCTACTGGTTCCTTTTGGAAGGGAACGTCCAACAGTCCCTGAAAGCTCACGGCGGCTTGTGTGCAGGGCGGGAGCTGCCTTTCTCACGCAGCGTGGCCTTGGGGCCAGGCTCGGGCTCTCGGCCACTGCCTGTGACCGGACAGACCCAGGGGCCTGCAGGCAGAAGGGACGCGCCAGCAACTGGTCACCAGGGCTCTTGTGGGACCCGCAGAGCCGGGTGGGAGGAGCTCGGCCCCTGCCGCACACGGGGCCCAGGGCCCATCCTCAGAGCCATGCAGAGGCCTCAGCCGGGGACCTGCACCATCTAGTTTGGGGACTCCGCCTCCTTCTCTGGCCCCTGCTGGGCCTCAGCCTGCTGGCCTCGGGCACTGGGGCCTCCCGGCTCTCCCGAGACTCCTCATATCTCCCCAGTAGCCCCTGCAGAGACTCCTTGCCCGCCAGCATTACCCAGCAGCAGCTGGCCCGGAATGAGACATTTCTGGGTGAGGGGTGGACCTTCTCACCGACTGATGCCTTTTACAAAAGCCACTCACCACGTGGCCCCGAGACCAAGGGCTGAGTGTGGGACAGGGCTTGCTGACCACGGGCTCAGCTCTGCTTGTTGGCGAGCCAGGGCAGAGCCAGGCTCCGGTGAAGCACCTGCTCACACACAGGCGGCCTGGCCACTTCTTGGTGGCTGTTTGTCTGGCAAGCCTCGGAGGGCGCCCGAGGCCTCGGCCCTGGGACCCACGCCACAGGAGAGAGCCAGGACACACTGGACGGCGTGCAGCTCTCCCTTCCCTGCTCCTGGCCTGGGCCCTTGCACTTCCCCATTGCGTTCTGTCCCCTGGAAGATGCCGTGTGCCTGGAGTTCAGACCCACGAGCCTAAAAACCCACCCTGGAGCAGAGTGGCTGAGCCCAGCCTGCGCCAAGCAGGTCCGCCCCCTGCCTGCCACTCAGAGAGGGCGCCAGGATCCCCCCACACAGGCCCCGGGGCCCTCCCCGTCCCACAGGTGGAGGATGGGGCATGAGCCCCCTGGCTGCCGCACCTCTGAGCCACCCACGCCTCCCTTCCACCCTCTCCTTGCAGCTCGCAGGGATCTCCACCTGGAGCAGACGGGGCCAGCAGCCCTTCCCTGCATGTCACCATCCCTGCCCGGCTGACCTCTAGGCACCGCGGGCTGCCCACTCTCCTGGTGAGCAGATGGCAGCTGTGCCAGGCGCCGCCCCAAACCCTGCCCCTCCAGCTTTCTGCTCACCAAGAGCTTAAAGAAGTGAGAGCCCCCCCACCACCCCCACTCACCCACTCAGAGGAAGGGAAACCAGGTGAAGTTAGGAAGTGAGAGAGGGAGTCGCTGGGGTGTCCCCGTGTCTCCGGGCAGAAGGGGTGACGGAGTGGGGCCGAGGGGCTGGGAGGGAAACAGGTGGGCCAGTAGCTTGGAGCAGGGGAGGGTTGGGGGACAGAGGCTAGGGGTGCTGCCCTGGCAGGGGCGGGGGCAGTGAGGAGGGGTCAGAGCTTCGCCCCTGGAATCCATGGCTGGAGTGTGAAGAGAAAAGGGAAATGAAAGCCGTGGCTCTCAAGCTGCAGCCAAGTTACCAGCGAGGTTCAGGAAAGCTGCAAGCACCCCAGAGGAGCGGCCCCCAGGTCCAGGCCCCCAACGGATTCCTTGGCTGCAGCGCAGCCATTTATGCCACCAGAAGCCGCTGGCGAGGCCTCTGCGGCGATGCAGTCTCTGTGGGCAGCCTCCAGCCTCGCAAATAAGTGCGGGAAGTGGGACCCAGCTGGATAAGGGGTGAGCTGAAAACACGAGGAGGGCCCTTCCTGTCATTTTTGAAACCAGGATCCCCGTTTTAAAGGCCTGGACTAGGGAGTCGCCCCAAGTGCCACGGATTCCACGGGGGCGGCCGTGGGTGTCTTCTCTAAACGTCCCCTGGCTCACGCCCTGGGCACGGGTGTGCAGACAGCTCGGTGCTCCTGCACTCACGGATGGGTGCGTGGGCCAGGCCAGCGCGGGGAGCCTGAGGCCTGCGGGCTCCTCAGGGCACATGTGCACACACGTGTGCGCTCACCACAGCTGCTCACGTCCGCTCACACACGTCACATGCACACACTTAGACCCGTGCACACACGCTCACCCTGCAGGGTCGGCCTGAGGCCCCCCCGTCCTCACCGGCTGACCCCCGGGCCCCCCCTCTGCCCGGTGTTCAGGCGATGGCAGGTCGGAGCAGCCAGGGGCAGCTGGGACAAGCGGGGTCCCGTGAAGCCCAGGGGAGGATCTCGGCATCGGTGCTTCCCTTGGACCCACACGGCCCTGGAAGCCATCGTCAGCGCCTCGCCAGCCCCACGCGCCCCCCGAGAGAAAGCAGGAGAGGAGGCGGGGGGTGCTGCGGCAGGCTCTGCTCCCCTCGGGTGGGACGTGGCAGGGCCAGGCTCCTGGGCGGCGGCCGAGAGCACAGGCTGCGGCATGGGGCGACAGCCCCGCCATGGTGGTGGGAGCGCCCTGAGCGCGTGGGCGCCGAGCCCATGGAATGTTCAGGAAGGGCAGGGCGGGCCGGGTCTCGGCGGCCACTCTTGCCCTCGCCTCCCACCTGCTCTCTGCGGCCCCCAGTGTGTGGGAGCCGTGGGCTCTGCGGGACGGGGACAGGACCTGGGGCCTTGCACGTGGCAGGTGTCACTGCTCACCAAAGGAGTGAAGTCACCGGGCGCTCAGAGCTGAGCGTGCGGCTGCCGACGAGCAGGGCGGTCCCCGATGGACGCAGGGGCTTGGGTGAGGACGCCGAGGACAGGGCAGGGCGGTCCCCGATGGACGCAGGGGCTTGGATGAGGACACTGAGGACGCACCAGGGACGCCGGGCCCAGCCGGGCACGCTGCACCTGCCTCCCCGTAGCTGCCCTGCGCCGCCCGCCCGCCTCCCACGCGCGTTCAGCCCCTCCGTGCCCCCCGCAGCCTGCAGGTCCCCAAGGGAAGCCCCTGGGCCTCAGCTCCCCTGCAGGGCCCCGTCAGCAGGTTGAAAGCTCGGACCCAGCGAGCCTCCATCACTGGCTGTTTTAAGTAACAGATTAGGAAGCAGACGCGTCTCTGTCAGAACCAGCTCCAGGTGGAAAGAGCCTATCAGCGGCACACGCGCACACAGGACCACAGAAGGGACTCCTCAGAGCCCGGCGCCCTCGGAAGGGCCGGCGCAGCGGCCAGTTTGCTCCCAGCAGGCGCTGCCCCCAGCCCCCCCAG
The DNA here is from genome assembly GCA_026826555.1 of Tolypeutes matacus. Lineage (NCBI taxonomy): Eukaryota > Metazoa > Chordata > Mammalia > Cingulata > Chlamyphoridae > Tolypeutes > Tolypeutes matacus. The sequence goes on along the minus strand of JAKSZT010054278.1, from coordinate 780,521 downwards.
GCTGCCGCCTTCCTCCCGCCACCACCCCGCGGGGCGCCCGAGCCGAGGCTCCAGAGGCTGCAGAGCTGCCGGCCTCAACGGGCTCACCGCCACCACTCCGGCGAGGGCTGAACCGGGCCTGCGCGGCCGTCTTGGCAGCCAACCGTGCCGGTGCCAGAGGCAAACCCGCACGGGAGCGACCTGGTCGCACTGAGGCCCGGCGAGGAGCCGGCGACCGAGAGAGCCGGGCTGCACCTGCCACGTCTGGGCCCCGCGCTCTCGGCAACTGGGGCTAAAATGCCCTCGTTTCACACGTTGGGGGGTCTCTGGAAGGACCCGGTTTCTGCAGCAAACCTTTGTCGGGGCCTCCAAGTCCCTGGGCCAAGGAGACAGAGGCCCCTACGGGCCCAGCTCACGGCACAGAACCGTCTTCCCCTCTGGCTTACGAATGCCAACGACTCATGGGGCACTTGGGGCAGGACTGTGGGGGTTCTTGGTACAGCCAGAAGTTTCCTTTGGGGAACAGGTGATCGTGGGACCCTCTGTGTGGCTGTCAGAGCCCAGGTGTTGGCCGGACTCACCTGAGCGATGGGGCCTGATGCAGGACCCCGAGTCACCAGAAGGGTCCCCGGTAAAGGCACTGCGGGTAACGGGGGCTCCCACCGGGCAGACGTGGGCCTGAGCCGAGGGTGACTCCTGGAGACAGACGCTCTTGGGTGTGATCTGAGGTTAAAATAGGCGTCGTCCCGGCGGGGGGAGTCCGGAACACAGGACTGTGGAGGAGAGCTCCCCGTTGGCAGCCGCCCCCCGCCCCGGGCCTCGTGGCTGAGGGTCCTGAGGGCGCCGGCTGCTTCCTGGCGCATACAGTCCCCGGACATGAGCTCAAGCCTCACGAGGCCACGGCACCGCTGTTGAGACTTGAGTTTAACTTGCTGATTTAAGTGGATGTCGGCCGTGTAAGCTATCGGTGACCTCGGCAGGCCTGTGTCCGTCTGACCCGGGAGGTGTTTGGACGGGCGGTTCCGGCCGCTGTCTTCTGGCGGGTTTATTCTCACACAGGACTTCGGGCTGTTTCTTTGAGCTGCAGATCCGACGCCTCCCGCCGCACTCGGCATTTCTGCACAGCCGAGGCCCCAAGGCTGAGTTCAAACATGCAGCGCTAGGTCCGAGGCCCCGTGGCACGAGCAGGTGTCTGAGCGAAGGCAACCTCAGGCCGCCTGACCGTCGCCGGGGCCACCCCAAGGCCCCCAGCAGACCTGTGTCAGCAGTGCTGGCCAATGCCGACCCTGCCCCAGCCCCACGGCCGGTCAAGCCTTTCCGAGCCCCTCCCCGCCGAGGGCAGCGCGCGTCTGTGCGTGTGCACGTGCAGGAGCCGCGCTCCCAGGCTCCCCTGCAGTCCTCGGGCTTTTCTTGGCTCCGTGTGTGCGCGCGCAGGTGCACAAAAGAAACGCTGGAGGGAAACGCACCGGTGTTAGCACGGGGTGGTCCCGGGCACTGGGATGTGGGGCCACCTTCCCCCGTTCTCTGGCCACCTCCTGCTGGACCCGCCCCTCGCGGTGCTTTCTTCCTTGTAGCACTTGGAGTTGTGGACATAGTGGCAGAGCCGTCAGCCTCTCCCTGGCCCGCCCTGGGCTCCACGCCCTCGCGGCTCCTTCCTACACTACCCCCCGCAACCCAAGAACCTGCCCGGAACAAGCCCCGCAGTAGCCTCCGTGGCAGCTGCCCGTCGCCAGGCTGCTTTGTGCGTGTGCAAGTGGGTCACTTTTTGTTCCTCCAGGAAGCTCTGTTCTTCAAACAACGGCGCCTTCCTTGAGCTCGCGCGTCACAGTAGCTCTTCCCACTGCCACGCCTGCTCCGTTGCACCCCAGGAAATGCCCCAGGCATGCCGATGGCAGGGGGGCGCCGCGGCTCGGGGTCCCAGCTCTGGCCGGCTGCGGCAGCATTCGCCTCGCTGAGCACAGTGCCCTGCGTCCTCCGGGCGTGGCCTGGGGGTGAAGGGGCTGCCGAGGGCGGCTCCTTGGCCAACAAGGGCAGCAGGGGAGGGTCGAGGAGGGGCACAGGCGGAGGAGGGCACGGCAGTTGTGCAGAAGTGGGGACGTCTGCACCCGTTTCCTACTCCCGTCGCCATTTCTGGGGCTGCCCTAGCCCAGTCCACAGGCCAGACGGCCTCGACAGCAGGAGTGCGTTCCTGTCCCCAATCTGCCCAGGCCCCAGTCGCCCCTTCCTAGGGGTCAGGGCGCCAGCAAGGCCCCCTCTGAACTATTCACATCTTCAGAGAACCCCTGCCAAACCCAGGACCCAGGAGAAGGGGGTCAGGCTGATCAGGGGGGCTTGAGGGGGGGGCAGAGCAATTGGAGGGCTGGAGAAGGGGGGCAGCATGATTGGGGGGCTGGAGGGGGGGGCAGCACGATCGGGGGGACTGGAAAGCAGGGGCAGCACAATTGGGTGGGCTATGGGGGCAACAGGATCGGGGGACTGGAGGGGGGCAGTGCCATGTGGTGCTCAGACAGATCTGAGTCGGTTTCTCAGCTTTGCCCTCCGCCCTTTGGCCTTGTTTGGGGGTGGAGGTCCCTGTCCTTGTCACAGCCCCCCATCGCGATCACCCCACCCCAGAGCAGGGGCTTCTTTTCCAGAAGTCCTAGGAGTGCTGGGACCAAGTCTCCCGGGCTTGGCCTTGGACGTGTCCAGCCCTGCACGGTGGGGCGTCTCGGGGTCGTGATGCTCTGACCGTGTGGGGCTGGGGGTGCTGGTGCAGCCCCCGAGCAACGCTGATGTTGGAATGTTCACGTGGCGATAGGAGCCCGTGTGGGCGGAGCGAGTCCACTAACCCAGAATTCTCCTTCCAGGATGAGCTGCCCCAGCCACGCTCAGGCCACCCGGACCCTGGCAGAAGAGCCCCTTGCCGTGCCCGCCGCCACGAGACGCAGAGATGCCCCAGCACCTGGCGGAGGACAAGTCCTTCGTGTCGCCGCCGCGCATCTTCCCTGGCTCGCCTTTGGCCACGGAACGCGGGCCGGGCTGCACCCCGCCCAGCACAGGGGCGTCCCTCGGCGCCCCCACCCCCCACCCGCCGGGCTCCTGCGGCCAGCCCCTCGGTGACCCCCGGCCCGGGAAGCGAGGCGCCCGGGCGGCCCCCGGCGGCCGGTGCGGCCCCGCGGAGCCCGAGGGCGCGGCTTGCGGCTGGTGCGCCTTCGCCCCCGAGTGCCTGCAGGCGTTCAACACGCCCAAGGGCGTGCTGCTTGTCCTGTGCGCGGCGTCCTTCCTGCAGGGCGTGACGGTGAACGGCTTCATCAGCACCGTGGTCACCTCCATCGAGCGGCGCTTCGAGCTGCGCAGCTACCAGAGCGGGCTCGTCGCCAGCGCCTACGACATCGCCGCCTGCCTCTGCCTGACCTTCGTCAGCTACTTCGGGGGCAGCGGGCACAAGCCGCGCTGGCTGGGCTGGGGCGTCCTGCTCATGGGCGTCGGCTCGCTCGTGTTCGCCTTGCCCCACTTCGCCGCCGGCCGCTACGAGGTGGACGTCGCCGAGGACGCGGGGCTGTGCCGCGGCAACCAGAGTGCGGTCTGCTCGGGCCGCGCCTCGGGCCTGTCTGGCTACCGGCTGCTCTTCCTGCTGGGCCAGCTCCTGCACGGCTTTGGCGCCACGCCCCTCTACACGCTGGGCGTCACCTACCTGGACGAGAACGTCAAGGCCAGCCGCTCGCCCGTCTACATCGGTGAGTGGCCCCCGCCGCGAGGCGCGGGCGTCGCCGTGTCCGCGCACCGTGGCAGCGCACGGGACGCTGGCCGGCGCTCACGGGCCTCCTGGGAGCCGGCCCTGCCCCTCGCCCCTTGCGCCCACTTCCTGGTCCGTGTGGTCACAGGTGGGCCCGGCTGCTCGTAGGGACCCAGCAGGTGAGGGCTGTACCTGGGAGGCAGTGGGGGAAGGGGACCCTGCTCCTTCCGCCTCAGGCGCCCCTCCGGCCAGGCGCAGGGCCAAGGGGCCGTCCCGCCCGCTTGCCGGGCGAGCAGCTCGGGGTCTCCGGGGCTGTCATGACAGAGCGCCACACGCGGCGCGGCTCCTGCGGCGACATTTATGCTCTCCCAGTCCCGGAGGCCGGAAATCCGAAGTCGAGGCCCCGGGGAGGAGCTCCTGCACCCCAGCTCTGGTGTGGCTGCCCCCCTCGCCACGTGGCCCCCTCCCCGTGTCCAAATCCTCTCTCACCGTAAGGACACCGGTTGCGATGCTCCAGGCCGCCCCGGCCAGGCGGCCTCCTCTTCACTGACCGCCCTCAAGACCCCACTTCCATCACGGGCCCATCATGGGGTGCAGCTTCAAGCTGTCTTTGGGGGTTCACAGCTCCCACCCCGAACAGGAGCCCATGGCGTCCTTGGGGGACCCACATGGGGTCAAGCCTTACTCTCCCCCTCTGGCCCCCCCGGGGCCCCCATTCTCAGGGAGAGGACCCGGGGCTCCTGCTGGAGGGAACCCGGCGTCAGGCTCGGGGCCAAGGTTAGGGACGTGCGGCTGGAGACCAGCCTCCGGTGTTGCCCAATACGCGTGCATCCTACCAGAGCGCGCGGCTTCCCAGCGTGGCCTCGGGCAGACGGTCAGGGCTCCCTCCGGCCGCTCAGCTCCCGTCCCGTGTTGGCGGAAGCAGGCACCAAGCCCCCACCCGCCTCCCTCTCCATGGGGGTGACGGAGAGCCAGCCGACACGTCGAGTGCTCGGCCCTGCCCTTCCCCCTTCTCCCCATTCTTCCACGCGCCGGCGACTCTCCCAGGTAGGCGCCTGGGGGACGGCCACGGACAGCAGCTGGCCGGCACTTCTGTGGCCAGATGTTCTGAACGAAGTGACCCCCAGCTTCTTTCTTCCCCCTTGAACTCTGCTGGCCTGAGCCACCTAGCCGTCACTTCCCAGGGTCCGAGGGCCTTCAGCAGCATGCCCAGCCCCGCCCAGGGCCCGCTCGCCTCCCTGGCTGGGAACATGGGTTCTCGGATGCTTCTCTCCCCCTGCTCCTTGAGGAGGGGGCTCTGCTCTGTAGGGGAAAGAGCCCAGCTCACCCGCAGGTGGCTTTAGGAGAAGTTCACGGGCAGCTTAAAGGGTCGGGTACCGGCCGAGGTCTGGCGTGGTGGGGGTCAGCAAGCTGAAACCCCTCTTGGAAGGGTCCGCGGTCTGGGGAGGGCACCAGACAGGTGCAGAATTACCTGTGCAGGTGTGGGGTGGCGCAGGCAAGGCAGCCAGGCGGGGCGCAGGCTGCTCCGTGGCGCCAGAGCGTGGGGGCTGCGTGGCCCAGTGCGGCGGCCCCAATGGCCCTTCCCTTGCAGGCATCTTCTACACGGCGGCCATCCTCGGCCCCGCGGCCGGCTACCTGCTCGGGGGCGCCCTGCTGAACATCTACACGGAGGTGGGCCGACGGTGAGTGGCTCAGAACTCTCAGCCACGTGGCAAATGGCCGCGCTGTTGGGGGGGGGCACCCCAGCCAGGAGCTTCTGAGCTGAGTGGGTGTGAGCGGGACGCTCGAGGATGCACGTGCCTGCGTGGTGAGACTCGTGGCGAGGACTCTGGCCAGAAACGGGACCGGTCCAACCCTCACATGGACTTTGGGGTTTCTGGTGCTTTGAAAGCTTGGAGGGAGGCACCAGGGAAGGCAGCGGTCTGAGGCATACGGGCTTTCCCAAAGCCGAGACTTGGTCACAGTTTCTCCAATGCCCTTTGCTGAACTGGCAGCGGATTTCCTGCTCTTTCATTTCCCTTCCCCTCTGCTTGTGATGCTAGTTTTGTCAAATTGAGCAGGAGAGAGAGTGTTAGAGGTAAAGAGACAGAGAGAAAGAGAATGAGAGAGAGAGAGGGTGAAAGAGAGACAGAGGGAGAGATGGAGAGACACAGAAAGGGTGAGAGAGACAGAGAGAGAGAGACACACACAGAGGGTAGAAGAGAGAGAAGTGAGAGAGACACACAGAGAACAGTGGAAAGAGACAGGGTGAGAGAGAGAGCTACAGAGAAAGACAGAGAGAATGAAGAGAGTGAAAGACGGATGGAGAGATGGAGAGGGAGAGAGAGTGAACGAGAGAGACGGGGGCAGAGACCGCGTGCGAGCAGGAGTGCAGCGGGGAGGACGGGAGCTTGCGCCGTCCTGGCCCACGGCCCTCGCGCATGCCCCTGGTCACGTGGCGCCGTCCAGAGTTAGCTTCCCCAGCGTCCCTGCGACGCGGCGTGGCCCTGCTACACCTCGGGACTCTCTCTGCAGACGGAGCGCCTCGCCGCTCTTGGTGCACTGCACGTGTCACAGGGGCCGCCTTTGGCCTCAGCTTGGCGGGTCTGAGCGCCAAATGTCGCTGTCCTGTGCAGAGGGCCTGCAGGTAGGTTGGGGCTCGTGCGCCCCGGAACTGGACTTCTCACTCACTCCGTGCCCCCCGCCCCGCTCCGGGATCCGAGGCCCTCTGAGCAGAAAGGGGAGACAGAGAGGCCCCGGCTGGGAGCCGGCTGCGGCGTCCAAGGTGCCGCAGCGGGGCCTCGCGGGAGGCCCCGGCCCAGCGTGGGTGCTCACGGCGTCAGCTCTCGTCTGCGCTGCTGCCCCTCCCCCAGCCTCCTCCCTGCGCCGCCTTCCTGGGAGCTCGGAGCTTGCACTGGCTTTTACCACTAGCCGCAGCTGTCCAATCTGATGCCTCTTTCTTGCTGACCTTCTAACTTGAAAAGCTCATGGGGGGGGCAGGTGTCCACTTCCGGCTGAGCCACCTGCCTCGGCCTGCTGCTCCCAGAGGCCAGCGCCCACTGAGGGCTCACCGTGGGAGCTGGGCGGCCGGCAGCCTCTCGCGTCCCTGGGTGTGCTGGCGAGCGCATGGAGCCTGTCTGTCCTGTGGGGTGGTGGAGCGGTCAGTGGGGTCAGTGGGGTTGGCTCCAGGCTGCAAGGAAAGGGTGGGGCCTGCCGGCAAGTGGCACAGGAAACCACATAGACCTGTGGGCATGGGGACGCGCGGGCGTCCGCACAGAAAGGGCCAGGCGGGGCCTGGGGCGCAGTGACGAGGAGGGCACGTGCTGACCCGGCACCCCCGGCCTCTTCCAACAGGACGGAGCTGACCACGGAGAGCCCGCAGTGGGTGGGCGCCTGGTGGATCGGCTTCCTGGGCGCCGGGGCTGCCGCCTTGCTCATCGCCTTCCCCATCCTCGGCTACCCCCGGCAGCTGCCAGGTGAGTGTGAGCCCAGCCCCGGGAGGCGGCGCCGGGCAGGGCTCAGGGACCTGTGGCCGCCGACATCCGTGTCCCTCCAGGCTCCCAGCGCTACGTGGCCATGACAGCATCCGAGACGCAGCAGCTGAAAGACAGGCACCAGGCATGCAGCCCAGACTTCGGCAAGACCGTCAGGGACCTGCCTCTGTGAGTACCCGGGCGGGGGGCCTGGGGCCCGCGGCCGTGCTCGCCCCTGTGCCTCTGTGTCCCTTTTCACGGAGGCTCTCTCCCCCACACTGGAGAGGGTCGGTGGGAAACCCCAGGTCACACGGCGCTCACACAGCCCCCCACCTCTTTCCTGCCCCGCCCGAAGCTTCAGGGGCTGTGGGCCTCCTGTGCCAGGGGCCACGGACCCCGAACCTGCCCCCGAGGGCCGGGCCCAGCAGGAGGGCAGCTTGCCGCCCTCGCCCTCCCCAGGCACGCCTCACCTGGCCGTGAGGGGGCGATCAGAAGGTTGATGCCCCAGGTTCATGCCCCAAACCAGTGGCTGTTAACTGAAAGTTCCAGAATGTGCCCTCTGTGAAGGTCATGACTAATTCTCTGAGCAAATTCAACCAAGAATCACAGCTGAGGAGCCGGCGTGCCAGACAGGCAGCTGGGAGGTCTGCACGCCTCGCCGGAGACTCGCTTCCCGTTGCCATGTCTTCCCCAGGGCCGGGCGATTTCTAGGAGGCAGGTTTGGGCAAAGCCCAGAGGGACCCACAGCGCCCGGCGGGCACAGCCCAGTCCACCCGGCCCCGGACCAGGAGGCCCCGAGAACCACGGAGGTTCCGGGAGCGTCTCCTCCAGGTCCCGCGCCGTCTCTGAGGCACGGCACCCAGCGGCCGAGAGAAAGCTGATCTTTTCAGGCCTGGAGTTTGAGAGGACATCTTGAAGGCATTGGGCTCCCCGGGCTTAATGGGGCTGGGGAACAAAAGGAAACCGTGTCTGTGTCTGCCCCAGGGTTACTCTCAGTCCACGGCGTCCCACGGCGTCCCGGAGTCGGCAGTGCCGGCGGCCCGAGGCCAGCCGAGGCTACGCGCACGCGTCTCCAGATCCGGTGCCTGGGGCCTTTGACCTCGAAAACGAAGAGCTTGGTGTTCTGGAAACAGGCCTCAGAGCCGGGGCTTGGGCGGGGTGGGCGGGGGCCTCTTCCACCGGCGTGGTGGGAAATAGGCAGGGCTGCTGGGGCCCTGCGCCCGGAAGGACTCGCACGCGCTCCTGCCGCCACGAGACGCGGGATAGCAAGCCAAACGCAGCATGGGGACGGCGGCCAAGGAGGTGCCGCTCCAGACCCCGCCGACATCGGCCGGACACGCGTCGTTTATCACGAGCAGCTGCAGTCTCGTCGCGGAGGTGACAGCGCGTCTGCTGCACCGTGACTTCCAAAAGAACTGCCCCCGACCGTGTTCCTCGTGGATTCCGGGCACGGCGAACACGCCTCCTCCGGGTCCAGCACCTGCGGGGGAGCCTGAGGAGGGCTGGGAGGCAAGGGGCTGCGTGAAGCCCCCAGGGCGCCAGGCCGGGGGCTGATTTCCTGCCGCATCCGTCCGGGTGCCTTCCGTCGCCCTGGAGAGGGCCGCGCCGGTTTCTCAGCCGCCCCAGTGCGTGCAGTGGCCACGTGCTCCCCGCCGCCTCGAAGGGGCTCTCCTCAGCCCTGGCTGGCTTCTCGGCGGTCCTTTCTCTGCTTGTCCCCTCCTGGTGTGCCGGCCTTCTCCGCCCTCCGAGCCCCAGTTCAGCCCGAGGCCCCTCCAAGCTCTGTCTCACGGGAGGGTGGCGTATTCTGTGGGTGGCTGAGGCCTCGGGGGGACTTTCACCTTGAGCCACTTTGCTGGAGCCTTAGAGAAACCGAGTCAGAGCCGACTTCCGCACCTGAAGTGGGGCCACCCCAGGTCCACGGGCTTCCTTGACGCTCCTGAAAACCCTGGCCTGGCAGAGCCTTCAACTGAGCAACATTTTCCCTGGACCCCCCAACCAAGAGTGGGGGTGCAGGGACCCCAAGGCCTCGTGATCCCCAGGGTCACATGGAGCCCCATGTTGCACCCATTCTCGGGCAGGAGGCTCGAGGTCAGAATGGACACGGCTGTTAGCCGTGCATCCCTGGCATCCCCCCAAGGCCCACTGCCCCCCAAGTGCAAACCCAGAGTAGGCCGGGAGCCCACCCAGCCCACCCAGCGGCCCTCGGAGGCACCTTGACCCTCCAGGGCTCATGGTTGAGAAGCGCTGTCTGCGCCCAGACCTGGTGGCAGCCCCTGGCAGCTCAGCACAACCGCCTCTCCCCTCGGCCCGGCCCCCAGCTCCCTTCCTCGGGCCTCCCCCAAACCTCACGGCATCACTGCAGGCGACAGAACCGTGCCACAGCTACGCGGGGCCCGTGGCGAGGGGTGGGGAGCCCCGCTCAGCCCCCAGAGCCCTGGCCGAGGCAGGGATAAGGCTCCTTCACAGCGAGCCGCAGGCTCAGCCGGCACGGAGGGGGCTGTGCTCGCAGGACCCAGCTCACGCCCCCTGTGGCTTCCCGGGAGCGAGCGCGGGCTGTTCCCTGGCTCCAGTCCCCTCGGAGCAAGGCCTTTGCGGCTCAGGCGGGAGGTGTGGCGGTCTTGGGAACGGTGGCTTTGCAGGGCCTGGACCTACCGCTCTGACCTTCTGTCCCTTCTCTCCGGGCTCCCTGCCCCTCCCCCACCCAGCTCCGTCTGGCTCCTCCTGAAGAACCCCCCGTTCATCCTGCTCTGCCTGGCCGGGGCCACGGAGGCCACCCTCATTGCCGGCATGTCCACGTTCGGCCCCAAGTTCCTCGAGTCCCAGTTCAGCCTGAGCGCCTCAGAGGCCGCCACCCTCTTCGGTGAGAAACTCCCCGGGTGCTGGGAGAATCTTCTAGAAAGACTCACACGGGGCTACTCTGGGTGTGACCACGAACTGTGGTGACAGCTCCGCCGCAGGCAGGCGTGGAGCGGCTTGGGGAGCTTCCCCAGCTTACGCGGCTGTGCGGTTTTTACCGTATTTACAGAAGCGTGGGCTGCGGGGGTGGGGAGGGAGGCCCTGAGATGCGCGGGGCCGGCTGCCCCCCCCCCCGCCGCGTCATCCAGCCAGGCCCCGGGCGGAGGGCAAGGTCCTCCAGGGGGAAGGGCGCCGCGGCAGCGGCAGCAGGAGGTGGGTTCCAGCGTCTCGCACCGGCCCACCCATCCAGAACTCCTTGCTGCGAAAGGGCTGGGACACCCCCCCATGGGGCGTGGGCAGCGGGGGGCCAGGGACCCCCAGGGCCAGGTGTCTGGAGCCAGAGGCTGGTCGACCCTCCCTGGGGCTGCAGGGGCCCTCCCAGGACCCCTCCTCCTGCCCATGCCCAGGGTGGCCCTGTGCTCCGGGACCACCACAGGCTCACCAAGAGCACCCCGGAAGGGGGTGCTAGAGGTGCGGGGGGTGGGCGTGGGGGTGGGTGAACCGCAGCTGCGCACCACCCAGAAGGAGGGAGGGAGCCAGATCAGGGGGCTCTCCCCTCCCCTTCCCCCAGACACCCCTCCTTGCCTGGCCTTCCTGGGTGACCTCACACGCCCTCACCCACAACCTGTAAGCTCCCCCCTCCCGCCCTACCCTGTAGCCCCACTCTCCCTCCTCGAACATCCTCTGAGCTGCCCTCTCTCCCCATCCCCTGGGGCATAAGGGGTTAATGCCAGGGCTGGCCAGGGTCCTAGCGGGGAGGCCCACCCTGACCTCCCATGACACCTTGGAGGACCCCACCTCCACCTGCATGCCCACCAGAACCCATCAGCCTGGGAGCCACACACCAACAAATGCCAATCCCCCCCGATGGCGGCTGCACGGGCGGCAGGGACCTGGCCGAGGGTCGCGGTGGGCTGGGCTGGGAGCGCGGGCTGCCCCTGAAGCCGGGAGGGAGGCTGCCGACGACCAGGGCCCGGGGCTCACCGACCCCCCCCCCAGGGCCCCAACCAGGCAGCGCCTGAGTGCGTGAAGTGTGGACCCCAGTGCTTCCCAGTGCCTCAGTGTCCCCCTCTGCAAAGTGCAGAGGGTAATACCAAGGCAGACGGCCCCCGCAGCCTCCCCAACGGCACCCGCGTCTCCCCCCTCCCCCGCAGGGTACCTGGTGGTGCCAGCAGGCGGAGGCGGCACGTTCCTGGGCGGCTTCTTTGTGAACAAGCTCAGGCTGCGCGGCTCAGGCGTCATCAAGCTCTGCCTGCTGTGCGCGCTCGCCAGCCTCCTGGGCATCTGCGCCTTCGCCGCCCACTGCCCCGACGCGCCCATGGCCGGCGTGACGGCCCCCTACGAGGGAAGGTGAGAGCCCGGCCGGCCGGAGGCCCCGTCGGGCGCCGTGGGCACTGGGGTGCAAGGGGTCCGGCACTTGGGGTGAGCTCGCTTTTGGAAAAGGGTTACAGCAGCAAGGAACCAGCGAGGACAAGGCCTGCGCGTGGGCGCCGGGGAATCCACCACGGCTCACGGAGCGGTGCCATGGCAAGTGTCAGGAGGCATCTGGCGGGAGCTGGGGGCAGGAGCTGGGGACGGCGACTGGGGGCATCCAGGGTCCGGTTGCCCCCACCCGCTACGCTTGGCGCCCCTCTCGTGGAGAAGCTCGCACAGCGCTGCCGCGGGGTTCCAAGGTCTGAAGGCCTGAAGGCAGGAAACGCCCCGGAAGCCAGCCAAGTGTGGGCGCACAGGCGGACTGGCTCCCAATACGGGCAAAGAGCGCGAGGAGGCACCTCCTTGGGAAGCGGACGGAGAGGGCAGCGGGGTGTGGGCTCGCTGGCGCAGCCTGCGGCTGGAGGGCTGGGGCTGGCGGCGGCCACGGGCCTTGTTGCTGTCACTCCTCCGTGATTTTGAATTTTTAACTGCCTGGCTGCATCACCTGCCCCAAAACTGGAACGTGGCTGCCCGGGCGGCTGAAGCCCACCTCCACGTCCCGCTTGGCATTGCTGGGGGAGAAAACAAGCCTGGCATAAAACAAAAGGCGATGCGCAAAGCGCCTCGCTTCGGGTGGCGCAAACTCGGTGCGTCCCGAGCCTGCCATGTGCCCACGTGGGTGCAGCTGGGTGGGGGCGAGACCCCGGCCCGGCCCCCACCCCACCGCCCGCCCTCTGCCCCCAGCCTGCTCCACGAGGGCCGCCTGCAGCTCACGGCCGCCTGCAACGCTGCCTGCCGCTGCCCTCCCGAGCTCTACAGCCCCGTGTGCGGCTCGGACGGCGTCACCTACCACTCGCCCTGCCACGCGGGCTGCCCTGTGGCGGCCACCACGGGCCCAGACGGCCGGAAGGTGAGCGGGGCCGCAGCCCAGGGCCCCCGCGCCCGCCCGCAACCCGGGAAGGGCCCCCAGCCCCCGTCATTGGCGCTGTCGCTGGACTTCCCAGGTCTTCCGAGACTGCAGCTGCATCCCCCAGAACGCCTCCACTCCCGGTCATGCCGCCGCGGGGAAGTGCGCCACGACGTGTCACCGAAAGCCCCTCCTCCTAGTGTTCGTGTTTGTCGTGATGATCTTCACCTTCCTCAGCAGCATTCCCGCGCTCACAGCGACTTTACGGTAAGCGCTGGCGCCATACAGAACCTTCCCTGCCGCCCAGCGGTCCGGAGCCGGGCCCCCGCAAACCCAGGTGCCCGCCACGGGGGAGGCTCCCGCCACGCCTCGGGCCGCTGGCGAGAGGGGGCGCGGTGGCGGCCCCCGGCGCTGAGGCTGCTGCCGTCGCCACAGGTGCGTCCGTGAGCAGCAGAGATCCTTCGCGCTCGGCATCCAGTGGATTGTCGTCAGGACGCTGGGTACTGCATCGGGGGCCGCGCCTGCCCCGGGGGAGGGCCACCTTAACTCCTTGGCAGCCCGCCGCGCGCCCCGGGCCGCGGTTCCTGAGCGCCCTCTTCCGCAGGGGGCATCCCGGGGCCCATCGCCTTCGGCTGGGTCATCGACAAGGCCTGCCTGCTCTGGCAGGACGAGTGCGGCCAGCCCGGCCCCTGCCTCGTCCACCAGAACGCGGCCATGAGCCGGTACATGCTCGTCGTCGGGCTCGTGTACAAGGTGAGCGGGCCCGGGCGGGAGCCCCCTGCAGAAGGGCCGTGGGTGGTCGCGGCCGGCGGCCGGCGCCAGCCCGCGCCTGACGCGTAGCTTCTAGGAGGGGCAGCCTTTCCACGCTGCTGGCTGGGATCCTGACTGCGCCGTGACGGCAGAGGGGCCGGGGGCAGGCAGGCCCCCGGGATGTGAAGGGCTGGGGCCTCGGGGGCAGCCTTTCGGGGTCACTCTCCTCGCTACCCACCATTAGGGCCGGCTCAGCCCTCTTCCTCCCAGGAGACGCGGCCCCACGGCCTTGCCCGTGCTTTCTGGCACTTTCCGCTCAGCCACAGGCTTTGGAGTAAGAACCAACGGTCCCCCTGAAGGTCACCCCGTCCGATTCGGGGCCTTGCCTTGGCGGAGCCACGCGCAGGGTCGTTCTCTTTCTGACCTGAATGCACCTGGAGCTCTGTCCTGGCCCTCGAGCTGCGCAGAGAAGCCGCCTGCTCTGACTGCTTGCGCGGCCTGGGGAGCAGCGCGGCCTTCCGTTCTGAGTGTCCGCCGTGCTGGAAAAGGCACAGAACCTTACAAATGAAAGCAGCCCCAGGGCCAGCCGTCGAGACAGGCACGGGGCCCCGGAGCGTCGCCCGGACTCAGGGCTCTTCAGGCACGCGGCACCGCGCAGGCGCCATGGCCCCTCCGGGCGGGCCTGCGGGGTGCACGGAGAGTCGCACGCTCGCTGTAAAGCGCCGCGTCGTTCCCGGAGCTGCCCCTCCGCTTCCTTTCACCGTGTCGATGCGTCCCTCTGCCCGGCGCGGCAGGCAGGGGCCGTGCGGAGGACGCGGTGCCCAGGACGTCTGCCCGACTGACCCCGTGTCCCAGCTGCACGAAGCGCGTCACAGGGGCATCGGCCTCAGAGGCCCAGGACTTAGGTCTGGGGCAGGCGGGCGAGCCCTCTGCATCGCCCCACGCCAGAGCCTTACGCCAGGACGTGGCGGCGGCTGCCCTCCGTCCGCGGGCTCCCCAGGAACACGGAGAGGAGCGTCTGCCGAGGACCATCTCTAGACCCTGAAGCCCTGCACCGCCCCGAGGGCCTGCACGCCCAGTCGCCACCTACGCCCGCTCGGCACAGAGCCCCTTGTCATAGTCTGGAAGCCCAGACGCCGAAGGCCACGCGGCTGCAGCAGGGCCCGGAGCCAAACCCGGGGGCTGAAGTCCCAGGTCGAGGTGTCGGCAGGGCCGCCTTCCCTCGGGGCGCCCCCGGGGCACGTCCCTCCCGTCTGCTCCGTCTTCACGTGGCCGTGTCCTCGTGTCCCCGCCCTGCACGCTCATGAAGGACGCCCACCATGGGTTTAACTTTACCCCACCTCAGAGACCCTTTGTCCAAACAAGGGTCGGGGTGAGGAGTCCTCTCTGGGGGCACCGCTGAGCCTGCTGTAAGCCCTCCCGCCGGGTCCCGTGTCTGCTTCTCCATCCCCTTAAATATTGGGGTCCACCCTAGGAATTCTTCTTGCCGGGGGGAGGGGGAACAACATGTCCTTCCGACCTTGGGGAAAAGCCCCAGGATGCAGGCGGGGGAGGGGCCTGCGGGCTCCCAGAAGCCCCCCGGTGAGCAGCCCCCCAACAGCATCCAGCGGCTCCCCCTCTCTCCCAGGTCCTGGGCTTCCTCTTCTTTGCTGCGGCCTGCTGCCTGTACAGGCCCCCGTCGGGGTCTCCCACCGGCCCCGAGGCGTCCCTGCCCAGCCAGTCCTCGGCCTCCGACGGCCCCACGGACCTCCAGCTCCAGAGCCACGTGTGACCCAGCCCGGCCCGAGGGCCGCGCGCGTCTGCCTCTGTCACGTTTCTTCTCCAAAGGGCTGGCCCCTCACCCATTCCGCGGCTCTGGAGTCTGGGGTCTGCGGGGTGGGCCCGAGGTCGAGGCCGAACCCACACACCATGCCTCGCTGAACCCCGAAAGCACCGAAGAGAAACGAAAGTGAGACGCGCAGGGGCCGCCTGGAAAGGCCTGCACCCCCTGCCCCCCCGCCCGTGCCACCACGACCCAGGCGGAAAGCAAGCCAGGCGCGTCTCCCCTGCAGCGAGGGGGCCCCAGGGCTGCCCCGGCCGCTCCGCCTCGTGGCGTGGAGCTGCCCCCCGTCGTCCTTTTCCAGCCCATTCCCAAACTGCGGCCTCGTCCGACGGAAGTAACCAGGCGGCCTCCGCAGGGCCTCGGGACGGCTGCCACGGCCACGGACTCTGCAGTGCTCACCCCACCCCACCCGAGTAGAAAAGTGCCATCTGGGGGCCAGGGAGGAGCCCCCGCCCTTAAACGCCTTCAGTTCCGTGCGCCGCGGCGCCCGGTGGAGCTCTGACAGGCCGGCACGGAAAGCAGCTGCTGGCGGGAGACGCGGAGCCGCCGCCCGGGGCGCGGGCCCGTGTGGGCTGCCGAAGGCCCCTGGCCACCGCGGGGGAGGCCGCCGCCCCTGCGTGGGCCCTGCGCAGGGTCCTCCCGCCCGTGCCCCGGAGCGCTCCGCGGCGGGGTGGGAGCAGCGTGCATAAACGTGTCTAGGAACTCAGGGTTTGCATCGACTTATTTATGACCTGGTTTCCCGCCCTGGCAGCGTAGTGGGCACAGAGGCAAGCTGCTCGGGGGCTTGTGCTCCCCGTCCCCAGCGGAGCCCAGGCACACGTAGCCCCATTTTAACGCGTAACACGCCTTGCCTGTGCGATGGATTATATTTCTACGAATTTGCAGAGTTCTCTGGTTTTACGTGTCCTTCGTGTGGGTGTTTTCTTGTGCCCCCGAGTTGGGCCGGGCTGCCCCCAGGTCCCCTCTCGCTCGGCGTCCTGGCCCCTCCCTCCATGCCCTGGGCCCCCACTTCCTGTGGCTTTCGTGAGCGACCCAGCTTCCATCTGGAACACTGGATTAGGAATTGGGGGGCGAGACACTGCCTGTCAGCACGAGGGGAGTGAGTGTGAGCAAGTGTGTGAGGGCTGAGCGTGGTTGGCGTGTGTGAGCTTGTGAGTGTGTAAGTGCAAGGATGAGGGTGTGCACGTGTGGGAGTGTGTGTCAGTGAGTGTGCAAGAGGCCTGGCACGGGCGCTCCTGGGCGGAGCCAGGCCTGCCTCGTCCGAGGAGCTGGTGTGCCCTGAAGGTGCCCGGGGCGTCCTGGAGAAGACCCAGCGGCAGGAGCGGACGCCCCTTCTCGGGAGACCCGGCCTCCAACTGGCCCTTGCCGTGTCCCCAAGGCAAGCCCCCGGGTTCTCGGCGGAGCGCGCCCCCAGGCTGGGTGCCGCGGAAGGAGCAGCCCGAGGCCCCTGGGACGCCCGAGCAGAGGCGCCTGGGTACCTGCGAACTCCACCGCCTGGCGGCAGAGGCCGGACATGGCAGCCGAGCAGGAGGCACTCGCCTGCATCTCATCCACCGCCTCTAACCTGCCCAAGCTTTCCGGGGCGGGGGTCTTGGCCTTGAACCTCAGGTTAACTCGTGGAGCCTGGGCGGGCGGCCCCTGCCTCGGCCTCGGCGGGCAGCTAGGCAACAAGAGGGTGAGGTACAAGCCCGGGTCTGAGCTGGTACCTGGTACAGGTGTGCTCAGGTGTGCTCGGAAGGCAGCACAGAGGCGCCTCCTGGGGGGGCATGGGGCTCCCCCTCTCCATAC
Source organism: Tolypeutes matacus (assembly GCA_026826555.1). NCBI lineage: Eukaryota > Metazoa > Chordata > Mammalia > Cingulata > Chlamyphoridae > Tolypeutes > Tolypeutes matacus. Next base: position 763,740 of record JAKSZT010054278.1, on the reverse strand, counting down.
CCCCTCTGCCGCCCCCCACCGAGGCTGTGCTCGCATCTGCCTGAGCCTTACAGACCATTTCAGAAAAGGAGGGAGGCGGCGCCCAGCGGCGCCCGGCGCAGGCTCTCCCTCTGCCGTTTCATGAGCGAGCCCCTAACTTCTTTTTTCAAAAAAATGTTCGTGTTGAAATAATTGTGGAGGCAAAGGAGTTGCGAGGACAGAACGGAGAGCCGCACCCCGCGTGCCCCAGTATCCCCAGAGTCACAGCGGCCCTGATGGCCACGTGCGTGCAGCCATTTCTCGCCCGGGGGAATTCCGGTGGCACCAGGTGGGTGCAGAGCTGCTGCCCGCCGCGGCCACCAGCCCTCCCCGCCACCCTGCCCGGGCACCCACTGATCAGCCTCCGTCCCGAAACTGTGTCGTTTCTAGAATGTTAAATAAGTGGAGCCCTACAGTGGGTGGCTCTGAGCCTCTGGCTTCTTCCACTCGGCACCACCCCCCGGGACCCCCTGCGGTGGCGTGTGCCGTGCGTGGCATTTGTGCCCCTGCCTTGGAGTCCGTCCACTGCATTAGGCCCTGCTCGAGCCAGGGGTCTCCCTGCACCCAGCCTCGCCCGGCTCATCCCCTTCCCAGTGAGGGAAGCCGAGGCCTGGGGGCACAAGGGCCTTGCCCGCCATTCCCCGAGGGAGGGGCGTGGGCCCCCCGGGAGCCCCAGGGGGTGGAGGCCGACTGTCCGGCCGAGCTGGGGGTGACAGGCTCACGTTTCTGGAGTCCCTCCTCCCGGCCCTTCTGCAGACCACCCTCCCACTTCAGCCTCCGTGGCTCACACTGGCTGCCGTGTTGACAGCTCCCGCCTCGAGGGCACGTCCCTCATTGCTGGTGGGGCCGAGCAGCTTCTCAGGCCAGCCCTCTTCCGGAAGCTGCTCGCTCATATTTGGCGCATCCTTTGGGCATTTTTGCTTCTTGATTCACAGGAGCTCTTTGTATATTTAGGAAATAAAGTTTTTACCCTTCTTTCTGTTCTGTGTTGTAACCGTCTACTTTTTTAAAACTTCTGATCTGTTTTGTTGCACAAAATTTTGATTTTCACGTGACTTCCAATGGGAATGCCAGACTCCACACCCAGAGGCACAGCTGCCAAGAAGAAACAGGAGGGCAGGGCCAAGGACAGGGTTTCTCATCCTGTTAGGGTCGGGCCTCTCCCCAGGAGCCCAGGTCCACCTGCCCCTGCCCCCCACCCCAGCACTTGACCTTGGTGCCCCAGAGGCAGCAGGGCGCCACTGGCCCTAAGGAGACCTGCCTCCTCCACGTGGCACCTCTGTACCCACAGTCCCCTGGGTCCCAGTTCCTCTCAACTTTACCCAAAACTGCACGCAATTGACCCTCCCTCCTCGAGTCCCTCTGGGCTCAGGCCGCCTTGCACCCGCCCAGGTGACGTCACCGCCTCCTGCTGACCTCCCGCACTCACACACTGCCCAGAGCCACGGCCAGTCCTCCAGCCCTGGGCTTCCTGGCTGGGAGGCCCCCAGACCCAGGAAGGCTGCCCCAGCCCAGCCCCTCGCCCCTGCCAGTCCCATCTGCCTCCCGTGGCTGGGTCCGAGCCCTCCTGGAGCTCGGGAGCAGCCCCCCTGCCTCCTAGCCTGGCGTGCCCCACCCTCGGGGACCCAGGCTGGAGGCTCCTCTTTGGGGGCCCCCTTTCCAGCTCTTCTCGATGCTCCCCTCGCCCTAGGGCTCCCTGGAGGGTCCCAGCAACTACAGGTCCTCAGCAGGCGGTGCTTGGAGGAAACTATTCTTGAGGCAAAGCAGCATCGGCCTCCTTCAAACAGCCCCAAGGGCTGCAGCGCCAAGGGCAGGGGCCCCTGTTCATCCCCAGGTACCCAGGGCGGCGCCAAGGAGCGGGGTCCTGGAGAGATGCCGCCGCAGGGCCATGGCCGCCACACACGGGCTCCTCGGCCCCTTCCTTGTCCTCTCGGATGGTCTGAGGGGCCCAGTGGGGCCGCGGCCGTGGGGGTCGTGTCCTGGGTAATGCCTGCTCCCCCAACTCCCCAGGGGCCTGCCCCAGCCCCCGCCGGGCAGCCCCCTGGAAAGCCGACCCCACATCCCCCCCACCCCAAATGGGCGTCCGGGACCACTTTGGCCCGTGCAGCTGAGCAGGGCCTGGGTGGAGCCTCTCCAGGCTGGGGGGGAGGCGCCCCAAGGCCAGTTCTTCCCCATGGGCCCTGGGACCCCGGGCTTGGGGCCCGCAGTTGCTGCCTGTGGCCACTAGGGGGCAGCACAGATGTGTCCCAGGCACGGTGCCGCGGCTGAGCTATGCCGAGCTCCCGCCGGGGTCCCTGGGTCTGTGGGGGGCTTTGCGGGAGGCCTGGCCGGCACCCGCACCCTCCATAGTGCCTCCGCCCGCTCCCCGGTGGAGGAGGCACCCCAGGCCCCCAGTCCTGCCCCTGCGCTGGCCGCCTGAGGACGTCCATGCTCTCCGCTCTCGAGTCTTCTCTTTCCCTTGAAAAGGGCCGGGGCTGGGGGTCTGTCTCTACAGCTCACTTTCCTCACTTTATTGGGCCGGAAGCCCCGCCCACTCAAATCGCACGTGTCGGGAGCATCCAGCATAGCCACAAAACTGTGCCAACACCCCCCAAACGGAAACCCCTTCGCTGCCACCCCAAAGCGCCCCATCCCCGCCCCGGGAAACCTCTAAGCTGCCTCTGGCCCCACGGATTTGCCGTGGTGGGCACTTCCTGTAAGTGGACGCGTGCAGTTTGTGGTCTCTTGCGTCTGGCTTCAAAGGGGATAAAGCACACCTGCCTCAGGGGTGCTGGAACGGGGGCCCGAGAACACCTGGAAAGCAGCTTGGAGTGAGCTGGTGGCCGCGTGTGGATGACGCTCCTGGGTCTGGACTTGGGACCCGACGCTGTTCTCCACCCTCTACTCCTCGTGGTGCTCGAGGACACCCCCTCCATTCACCCCTGGGCCCTGACCCGGCTTCGGGGGAGCGTGGGGGCCCTGAAAGAGCCCTCTGCCCGCATCTCCGTGCCATCAGTGCTGCTTGCTGGACGCGCACGTGGCCAGGTGACCGCCAGCAGGCCTGCCTCACATGGCCAGAGCACCCCAGCCCCCACACCTGGCCGGCAGAGGCTGCATCCACGGGGCTGCCCACGGGGGCCTGGGGTCAGCGTCTGCGCTCCAGATACGTGCCCCTCCTTGGGGTGCCAGGTGTAACCCGACCACCCCCTCACTCTTCCCCAGACCCTCAATGTAGGGCAGCTCAGTTGAGCCCCCCAGGTGTTGGGGATGCCGTGGGTGAGGGCTTTGGAGCATCGTCCCCCCTTCTCAACTGCCTTTGAGACGAACTCCCCTCCCCCTCCCTGAGCCCCTGAGCCTCAGGTGGGCACCACACCCTGGGGCCAGGTGGAGACCAAGTGACCACTGTGACTGCTCAGGTGTGGGCTCCAGGCTCAGGTTAGCACCCCTGGGAACTGGGCTGCAGCTGCTGGGAAGAAGCTCCTGTTGGTTTTTGGGATTTGGATCTTTGCTGGGTTTTTTTTCTGAACTAGAACTTGGGTGCGTGCCTGAAGCTTCCAGCAGAAGGCAGACCCCAGAGCTGAAAAGCACCCAGCCCTGTGGCCTTGTTCAAACTCCTGGATCAAGCCCTGCCTGAAGCCGTTCCAGTGCTGGGTCGACTCCTTTATTTTCAAGCAGTCTGAGTGGTGGATTCTGCTAGTAACGAGCGTCACTGCCTGCCGCTCTTTCTGCTGGGGGCACGGCGCTTCTCTGAGACATCTGCTCTCAGCTGATCCGCATTGCCCACGTGTCTCCCTAGAATTGTGATGGCTTCAGCCTGAGCCCACAATCAGGCAGCGGCCATGAGCTTGCCACAGCCTCTCCCACTTCCTTCCCTTGGCTCCTCCCAGCGCCTTACAGAGCACCTGGGCTTATCCAGAGGGGGAGGGGAGCCAGACTACTGACGTTCAGGGAGGTGCAGGGCCGGGGGGCCGGGGGCCCGGGAGCCCGGGGTCAACACTTCCAACCCACCAGACAGATGGAAGACGGAAGAGGTCGGAAGCTGGCGGTTCTCGGTGCCAGGAGCGGAAGCCCGTCAGCGGTGTCCTGCCGCTGCCCCTCCCTGCTGCCCGCTTTCACCTGATGGAGAGGCCACGAGGCCCAGGGGCTGGCAGGGGCGTGGCACGTGTTGGGAGACACCCAAGTTCACAGCCGTGGGCTCCGCCTGCACGCCCCTGCCCGGAGCTGTCTTTGGGCGCCGACATCTCCCGTGTGTTTGCAGCTAAGAGATCAGTAACGTTCGGCTGTGCCACCTGGGCAGGGAAATACCCGGGCACTGCCAGAAGCCACCCCTGAGACGGGGCGGGCAGCCAGGCCGGAGCCGTGCAGCCCATGGACCGGCACCAGAAGCTTCAGATTTAATGGGGTGCCCTGCATTTTCATTTTCTAGATCTGGTCACCCCTTGGGTAGGATTCCTGAGGAGGGGAGGACCAGACGGCCTGGGGACCCCCTCCTGGGTGTGGGTTCCCTGCGGGGCCACCAGGGGGCGCTGAGTCCACACATGTGTGGACGTCGCTGGGCAGAGCCACAGCCCAGGGACTGAGGCCAGCCCCGGCGGGCTCCCCAGAGGCAGGTGGGAGGGCGGGACCCCTGCCCTGGCTCCTGATGGAGAGCCACGTGGTCATGCCAGGTACTGGGCCCCCCGGGGGCGCCGCCAGCCCCACCTGCTCTTCCCAGGGGCACAGCTCACCTGTCACCTGCGCCCCGCGGGCCTGTGCAGGGCCGCAGTGGCCAGCTTGGGACAAGGCCTTGTGCGCGGGCGGCAGTGCGTCCACACACGGGCTGTTCTGGGCCCAGGCCACTTCCTGGCGGGCGAGACCGCCGTGACTAGTCGCTGAGGTGTTCCTTGGCTCAGGGGCCCCCGAGCCCTGACCGGGATCCCTGGCGTCCTCTCTAAGCAGAGTGACGGCCGGAGAGACGCCACGGGGAGCAGCGGGAGGTGCGCGGGGCCCAGAGGAGAAGGAGGAGCCGCCGCCGCGGGCCGGAGGGCCGGAGCCTGCAGGCTCGGGCGTGAGCGTCCTGCTGTCACGCCGCCCCGTGGGGGGCTTGTTTAAGCAGCGGAAACCGAGTCACCCCGTGAGAGCAGAGCCCAGGGCCTCGGTGAGGACCGGCCGAGCCGCCCTGGCTCTCGGGCGCTCACTGCCTGCGCGGCTGGCGAGGGCCATGAGGTCCCGGATGAGACCACCGAGATGTCCCCAAACTAGGGGGCAGGTGAGGGGAGGGCAACTTGTTGATTTGCCCAATAAGGACATAAAGAATAGAAAAGAGCAAGAAGGCGCCCCACGTCTACGTGCGCCTCGGGCTGTGTCCCAGGCAGGCAGGGAGGGGCGAGAGCAGAAGCAGGCGGGGCGCTGGGAGAAGCTTCCGGGGTGCAAATCTGGAAGGGATTTTCTTTAAGCATGGGGCACAACTCACCAGTGAAACCGGCTGAGCCTGGAGAGTTCTTTTTCAGAAGGTTTTTAACTGCAATTCAATTTATTAGATACAGGGCTATTCAGTTATGTTTCTTCTTGGATGAGTTTTGGTAGTTTGTGTCTGGTTTTCAGCAGCAAACAAGGATGTATATTTTGAAAAAGGGAGGTGGCTCAAAGGGTGGGGCCAGAGCTGTGGAAAACTGGTGCCGCGTCGGACGGAACCCTAAAAAGGAAAGGGCAGCAGGCCCCCGGGGGGACTTCCGAGTTGCCAAGGACCAGGGGCCACCGGGAGCCTCTTTTCCCTCACATAGCAGGTGCCTTGTGTCTGTCCATGTGCCGGGTTGTGGGGGGCAGATAGCCTCTGGTTCACAGCTCTTCGGATTGAGAGGCTGTCACGGAGCTGCCCTCACACCTGGGCCGGGTTTAGGTGCCAAGAGGCTGGCGCGAGAGCCCTAGTTTTGGGAGCCTAGGGAAGGATTGTCAATTGTGCCCAGAGAGCAGCCTGGCAGCCTGCAGGTTCCCAGGGGCCAGCACAGCATTTCCCACCCCAGCTGCCCCTCCCCATCCAGCAGGGGCTTTGTGAAGCCCCCCTTGAACTCAGGTGGGCCTTTGGCTTCCACTAACAGGGCCCAGGGGGCGTGGCCCTGTGTGACCTTTGACACTAGGCTGTCAAAGGTCGTAGGCTCCCACCTGACTTTCCTGACCCACACGCCTGGATCCCAGCCACTAAGGGTCCTCCAGGAAGCGCATACTGCAGACCTCAGGGGAGCAGGGACCGGCCCCGGCCAACAGCAGGTGCGACGGCAAAATCGGCGACAGTGGGGGGTGAGGGTCCACTGCCTTGTCGGGGGCCCCGAAAGCAGACCCTGACGCCGATGTTTACTTGGGAGGTGCTTTCCGGGCCAGTGGCCGCTGTGGGCAGCTGGGGCTCTATGGTGCCAGGGCTTTGGGGAGCTGGCACAGGACACCCCCATGGCGTGGCCCCACCTGGTGTTTCCCCCAATTTAGCCAGGCAGTGGCCGAGGGCTGCTCGGGAGCCATCTGTCCCCTGGCACCTTGGCCTGCCAGGGGCCTGACAGAGCAGTCCAAGCCACCAAGCGAGAGCCCGTGGTTAAAGGAGAGAGAGTCTGCTCCACTCACCCACCCCGAACCCCACCCCCAGCACTCCCAGGCTGCTGGGACACTCGCCCACGTGGCCAAGGCCGCCTGGCAGGTGGAAACGCTCCGGGTCAGTCTCCCGTCCGCCACTCCAGCCTGCTCTCTGGGGTACAGAGCCCCTCCCTGCTGCCCGCCAGCCCTTTCAAGGCTGAGGGCAGCTGCCATGCTCCCCTCTCTCCTCCTGCCTGAGCTGGACAGCCCTGCCCCCTCCTAAACGGAAACCTGTGGGAGCCACGTTGAGGATGGAGGGCCCTGGTTATCCCCAAAGTCTCTGCACAGCCCGCAAACCTCAGCCGCCTCACCTTGGACACTGGCCAAAGATACAGATTCCTGGGCCCCACCTTCAGGTGGCCTGGCTCCATGGGCCCAGGAATCTGCATCAATAACAAAACCCTACCTCCAGCCCCCGTGTTCTTGCTGGAGAGTCACCGGCTTCCACCAAGGCAACCTCGAGTGGAGCAGAGTCTGGGGGGCTTAAAGAGGGAAGACCCCAGTTCATCCCAGAGTCCCACCAGCCACGGCCTGCTTTAGGCTGGGTGATAAGGACTTGGGACTTACGAAATCCCTTCTGGCAAAAATTACTAAACACATCTTGAATTAATCTGTTTACCAAAATAGAGAGGGAGCCATAGAAGTTTCCCTATTTCTGGATGACGTTGAGACTTTAAGCAAATTTGGAAAATGGGATGTTTTATAGAGTGGACAAAACACTCATTCTTCCCCAATAGTGGACATAAAAGTTTAGTTTTGCCACAAACAGAATTTGAAATGATAGGCAGTAAAGTCCCAAGAATCCAAATCAGACATTAAAGCCGTCAAAACATCAAAACGAGCTCTGGGAGCATCAAAACATCAAAAAGCAAGCTCTGGAAACTCACCAAGTCCCGTTGTAATTAGACAGTCGCCCGTGGAGCCTTAGTGCACCTGGAAAGGGGACAAGCCAGCGGGGTGGGGAGGACAGAGACAAGTACCCCCCGGCTCCGGGAAAGGTAGGCCCCCTCTGCGGGGGGGGGCCGCTCCCCTGGACGGATGGCCCAGGGGCTGCTGAACGGCCGGTTTGCTAACCCACCTCCTGCCAGCTAAGCCCTGGGGGTAGGGGTGAGGCTTGAGGGGAGCCGGGGCTTGGGGGACGTGTGGAGTCTTGAGGCCAGGGGAGGAAAGCCTCACCAGGAGAGTCACCGGGAGCTGCAGAACTGGAGGGGAGGCTGCCGGCCTCTTCGGGCTCCACGTGTCTCAGCGCCGCAGGCAGAGGAGGGAGTTACGGCGCTGGGTGGGGGGTGGGTCCTGACGATCGGGAAGAGAGGGCTGCTGCACGGTGGAGGCAAGGAACACGGGGGTCCCCCAAGGACTGAAGTCCATGGAAAACTGCAGCAACCCACCCAGGCAGCACTACCAATGGCCCAGAAACTTCAGGAGTGGAGGCTCGGGCCACCGCACCTGGCAGAGAACCATGGCCAGCTGAGGGGGACGGGAACGCGGAGCGGGTGGTGGGACCACGAGGCCAGTTAGGAAACGAGGACTGCGATGGTTGTATTTCTTCCTTGTGTTGCTGTATGTTTGTATATGTGCATTAAAAATATCTGTTTTCTTTCCTATCTTATCCCCTTATCATACGACATAAGAATGGACTTCATGTCATAGTATTTAAGTAACAGGATATCACGATGAAGAGTATTTGGCGGCAATGGAAGTGTTCTGCATGATCACGCAATGATGGATACAGGCCATGTTAGATTTCATCAAAAAATTACAAGTGTAAGGACTAAACTGTAGACCGTAATGCAAACCATTGACCATGGTTGGCAGCTAAGTGTCAATATTTGTACATCAGTTGTAACAAACGTACCATCCACATGTGAAACGATTATTAATAGGGAAGGGGAAAGGGGGAGGATGCTGGGGATATGGGAGTCCACTATATTCAGGATGTAGCCTTACTGTGACCTAAAATTTCTTTGAAGACAGTATAAAAATTTTTTTAAAGTGAGACACTGGGGAAGAAAGGGAAGAAAATGCCACTGTACATACAGGACAACTGATATTACAGTGTGAAAGGAAATACGTCAAAAAATAATTTATTTTTATTTTTTAATGTGTTTCATTTGTTTTAATACCCCAGTCTTTTTTAGTTTATTTTAGTTTTAGTTTCTCTAAACTATTACATATTTTATTTCTTATGTTTAAACCTATCATTATTGTTTCATTTTCCTATTATTTGTATTTGGCGATATTCTCGGCTTCATTTTTGAAGACGCTTTGGACCACAGAAGGGCTACAGCTGTGGCAGGGGAGGGTCAGTGGGGTGGGGAGTCAGTGATGGGGGATACCAGGGAGGAAGTTCACCTGGGCATACCTATAAGGTATATAAATATGTTAAAATGTTCATGGGGCACTGTCACAGTGGGTAGAGAGTCACACAATAACCAAAAGAGTATTGAATCCCCATCCTGGGGATCTCTGCCCCATTCTCTAATGGAACAGTGACAATCCCCCAAGTGCAGGGACAATGACTAGTGAGCCTCCTTGTTGCTCAAATGTGGCCTCTCTCTAAGCCAAACTCAGCATATGAATGCATTACCTACCCCCCAATGTGGGACATGACTCCTGGGGATGAGCCTCCCTGGCACCGAGGGATTACTACCAAGTCCCGCCAGGTGATAAAATTGGAAAAAGACCTTGAATAAAAGGAGGAAAAGGTAAAGACAAATGAGTGTATATGGCTAAGAGACTTCATAGTGAGTCAGGAGGTCATCAGAGAGGTAACGCTTATGCACATCTCAGCAGGATCTCATAGACAGCCAAGGTAGATACTACCCCAAACAGTAGGGATCCTGAGGACTCTGGAGACACCCAGGACCTACGGCCATGGCAGATAGCTCCAGAGTTTGCTGCCTTGACAGTGGGCCCTACTTTGGAGTTGTGCTCCCGAGTGTGACAGAGTTGGACTCAGATGTGACTTCTCTACACATGCCTCTTCTGTCCCTTTTATTTGAACCTGTAGTTGGTGCTGGAGTTGGTAGGTGTACATCCAAGAGACTTTATCTCTGAGCTGTCCATGTGCCAGCTGGGCCCTGAAATTCAACGGAGTTTCAATACCTACTCTCTAGTTCATTGGAATCACCCAGGACAACTAACAAGGAGATGATGATGGACAATGGCCAGCCCAAGGACCTGAGAGTCTACAACTGTAAGCAAGAGAATCCCATCTATCTGCCCCACGGGATCAAAGCCTCCTCTGATTTAGAGGTGGGGTGGGCTACACCATCCCAGAATTCTAAGGATTGGGAATGAACTATGGACTAGAGTAGACTTCCTGGTATCCTACTATAGACTTATTGTGATTCTAGCAATGGAAGAACCTCTATCATTCATGTGGAGGCAGTGGCCACTGGAGGTTCTGAGGGCAGGGAGAGGGAAAAGCAGGTGAAATATGGGGGCATTTTGGGGACTTGGGAATTGTCCTGAATGACATTACAATGACAGATATGGGCCATTACATATCTTGCCATAACCTATAAAATTATGTGGGAGAGAGTGTAAACTACAATGTAAACTATAATCCGTTTAGAGCATTGCTTCATGGCAATGCTCTAAAATGTTTTCATCAACTGTAACGAATGTACCACACTAATGAAAATTGCTGTTAATGTGGGAAAATGTGGGAGATGTAGCAAGTGGGGCATATGGGAACCCCCTATATTTTTATGTAACATCTATGTAATCTAAATACCTTTTAAAAAATAAAAATATATTTTAAAAAACAAAATAAATAGTAAATAAATAAATAAATAAGATGAAGAGTAAATATTATCCACAGACTTGCACCCTCTCTGGGGAAAGCTAGTGCGTTTCCGGTTGTTCGGAAGACAACTGAATTAGGTTAGACATAAGTAGGACTGTTTTATCTAGAGAGTTAAGTGTGGCTTAAGGAGATGTCATGGCTGCCAGGCTGTGATGGTGCCCAGTTGTTTGGTCAAAAAAGCCCTGGCCTGTTACTGTGAGGATATTTCCCTGGTTTAAATCATTGTAAGTTGATTGCATCTACTGCTGATTGCATCTACAATCAACAGAGGAGACAGCCTTCAGCAGTGAGAGGCAGCTCATCCCATCAGTTGAAGGCTGGAAAGAGACAAGTGAAGATTTCAGCATTCAGAAGGGAGAATTTCCACCTCTAGTTCCTCCAGCCACCTATTCCCGGGGAATTCATCGAAACCTTCACTGGAGTTCCCAACTTGCAGCCTGCCCTATGGAATTTGAACTTGCCCACCCCCGTGGTGGTGTGAACCAGCTCCAAGTCTCACAAAATGCACACGCACACCTCCTGTTGGTTCAGTCTCTCTGGAGAACGCCGGCTAATACAGCAAGGGTCCGCAATAGTCCCGCCACCGTGGCCCAGACCTGGAAACCAACAGCCCGGGGGACCCTTTTCAAACAGAGCCGGATCACCTCCTCCTCCTCCTGGCCCGCCATGGCCTCGCCTTCCCAGCTGCATCCCAACTCCCTGCCCCTCGCTCACTGCGCTCCAGTGTGGGTTCCCAGCCGTTCCCCTCCAGGCCCACTCCTGCCCCAGGACCTTTGCATCGCAGCTCCCGTGGCCTGGAGCCTGCTTGTCCCAGACAGCCCCACAGCTCCCTCCCTCGGCTCCCTCAGGCTCTGACGAATGTCAGCTTCCCCACAAGACCCACCAGGTCACCTCGGTAAACGTGCAGCCTACTCCCCACGCACTGGCGGCCCCCACCCCCCGGCCAAGCTCTGCCTCTCGCTTCGTCCTGACGTGTGGGTAGTTCTTAGGTATTATGCCCAGTGCTAGAACGAAGCGTCCCAAGAGCTGGGCGCGGGGACCGCCTTGTTCACCTAGCAGGGGCCATCGGTGCTCAGCGAGGGCCTGTCGGGTGAGTGAGTGGGACCCCGGAGACCAGGCGTGGAGAAGCAGCAGGCGGAGAGGGGGGACTGGCCGCCGCCTGCCACCGCGTGCCGGGGAGCAGGGCCGGCGTTTGTGTGCTGCCGCTCTCCACGCCCGCGCCCTGGGCTGCTCTCGGAGGAAGCGCGTGGCTCTCGCAGCCTTTCCTTCCCGCTGCCGCTCCCTGGGGATCCGGGAAAGGTCCGGCACGTGACGCTCACGCGCCTCTGACGGAAGAAAGGCCTTTCAGACAAAGAGGGATGTCCAGGCCCGAGATCGCCTGCCCATTGTCCAGGGACGACGCGCTGACCCCAGCGGGGCCGGGGCCACCGCGCAGGCTCGGCCCCCGCCTCGGCGCCCCCGGGGCCGACAGCAGAGCTGTGGGGAGGACGCGTCCTCCGTCCTGACCGCTGCACGTTGCTGGGAGCTGAGTACACAGCTTTCCCGGAGGGCGACTCAGCGCGCCCGTCGGGGGCGAGTTCCAGCAATTCTGCTGAAGGGCCAGAGTGCACGCGTGCGAGGGAGGCGGGCGCCAGCGTGGCTCAGAATAGCGCAAAGGCGGAAACAACTAACAGCTTCTGACAGGGCTCGGCCGGCCGCAGTGCGTCCGCCCGCACGACGGCGTCTTTACAGTTCCAATTTACAAGGGAATCCGCGCGGCCTGGCATGGAAATAGGTCCAAGAAAGGCCATCAGGAAATGGAAGGTGATCCGTGTTCGCAGTAGAGGTCTGATGTGAACAGAAGACGCCGGGAAGGCCGGAGGGGCCCGGGCGGCCGTCGCGCTCCTGCTTGTGTGTGCCTCTCCTTCTAGCAACTATTTTTGATGACACAGCTCTGGGGGCCGGTACTCACCCGGCAGCCCCTCTCTGGGGGCTGCTCTGGTTATGGCCACCTGCAGGAGTCCCCCACCAGCTCCTGGGTTCAGACTTTTTCCAGGATCTCTCCCTCCCAGGGTTGGGGGCTCCTGGGCCCCCAAGCCAGGCCCAAGACCTGTCCCCCCATCCTTCCTCAGCTCTGCTTTGGAGAGGGTCTCGGCCTTGGGGGCAGGCTGGGCAGGCCTCGGCTGTGCTCAGACGGCAGGAAGTTTCAGGGGTCCGCGGCAGCCAGGCACCTGCCGACATCACACAGTCTCGTTCCCCTCGGACACCACTCTGCATGTGTGCACACGTGCACACGCGTGTGCGAGTATGCACGGGGGAGTGGAGTGAGCACGCGCCTCAGTGCCGTCCCATGACGGGCATTCCAAAACCCGACTGGATCTGGGCCCCGCCCCGGCCGTGCCACGGAGGGGTGGTCATGGAACGGCCCCCCTCTGCACTCCCATCCGTCAGGGGGTCCCTCCGGGGGCGAGCAGCCCACAGGGGGGTGTGCGTGGCCTGGTCTGCGGGAAGCTCTGCGATGGCGCCCGGCATGGCGCCCACGGCCTCTTTAGGGAGGGCCCCCTGCCCGAGCGCGTCCCTCTGGGCCAGTCCCTGCGGGGGCACAGGGGGCGACAGGGGAGCGATCGCCCAGAGCGGTGATTTGCCTCAGATTCTTGAATGCCACGACATGAGGCGCACGTGGCAGCCGTTTAAGGGCTGCGGCACGTATAGCCCGCTCTGTCCTCAGCCAGCTCCTGCGGTGATCACATTTCTGTTGTGTCTAATTCGTAACTTGACCATTTAACCGCGGGCTCGTGGACTGCCGAGGACGGAGCCGGCCAGCACCCCTCCCCGAGGCGGCCCCTCACTCTCCGGGGCACCTGCTCCTAGAGGCAGCTCCGGGTGGGCGGGGACGGTGCCAACGACGACAGCAAGGGCGGGTCACGCTCACGTGTGCCACGGAGCCCACACGCCTGCGGGCGGCGGCTTGGATGCCACGTGGATGTAGACAGTGGGGTCGGCCCTGCGTGGTCCTAGCATCGTCTTGACCAGTCTGTGCCTCGGTTTCCCCAGCTCCAAAGGGAGGCTAACAGCAGTGCGGCCTCACTGGGGCTTATGAAGAGCGGAGACCCCCTTTTAGGAAGGGCTGAGGGAGAAGGTCAGAGCCCCAGACCGCACCCCCCGTCGGACAGGCACGGGGGGTTGAACGGTGTCCTCGTCCCCACAGACCCGTGAGCGTGACCAGATGGGAGGGTCTTAAAGACGGCCTCCTGGGCGACTCGGGTGGGCCCTACATCCACTGGCGAGTGTCCTGTAAGACACACAGGGAGACCGAGGCAGAGCCGGGAGGGACGCGGCCACGGGCTGAGGAACGCCCGGCGCCACCAGGAGCTGGGAGAGGCCGGAAGGAGCCTCCCAGTGCCTTGGGACCCCTGGACTTCAGCCTCTGGCCTCAGATCTGGGAGAGGATACCCCCAGCCGGAGCAAAGACTGAGGCTGGCGAGCTGAGTGACCCGTCCAGAGAGGCAGAACCCGTGGAAGATGGGGCTGAGGCCCACCAGGCCACGCACCTCTGCCGGGGGCTTCTTGGGGTTCGGTCACCCCCAGCCCTAGCACCACTGATTTAGAATCTCGGGGAGAGGACTTGCCCTGCGTTTGATGGGCACCCAGACAAGTGCCGTGGCCTGGGCTCAGGCCGTGGACGTCCCGCTGTGGCCCCACCCCCCACACCCAAGGCTCCCGTGCAAGGCTGGTTGTCCCCACGGGCGACGCCAGCGCCTCCGTTTCCCCGACAGCAGCCGGGAGCCTTCCACGGCCAGTCACGGCAGTGCCTCCCGCCCAGCAGTGCCTGCGCCCGGGTCGCTAATCAGAGCCCGGTTAGCCCCGGGGCCTCCAGTTTTCCGGACGGCGCCCCGGTGAAGGAAGGTCGCACATGTGCACAAGCAGTCACAGCTCCCACGTTTATCTCCCGCCTTTCTCCAGAAAAGCCTGGAGCCGCGGTGGGCTCGGGCACTGGCGGGGTCGGGAGAGATCAGAGATGGCCACGGAGTCAGCACTCGAACCACGGCACCCGAGTCCACGGGCCGGGACAGCCGGGTCAGGGTAGGGCGGGCTGGGGGGAGGCAGGGTGGGGGGCAGTGGGGGGTCAGGGCGGCCCCACCCCCAGGCGGCTGCTCCCTCCTGTGGCTCTCCCGCGCCTGGCCCCGAGGGCTGGCTCCGGGGACCCTCAGCAAGGCTCCCTGCCCCTTCCTCTGCCGAGGGACTTGGTTTGTCCTGTTTTGTTCTCAGGGAAGAAGAAAATGAAGGCAAGCAGCGTTTGCCTTACAAAGAGTTCTCGAACTGGATTTCCACCAGGGCAGGGATGGTGTCTGCCCCCCACACACACACGTAAAACGTGGCTTTTCTCTGCGTTTCCCTCTGGAATGAAAAGTGCCGGTGCCCAAGGCACAAAAGCAGCAAGAGAGAGAGGAGGGAGGGGCGGGGGCACCGGTGGTGGGTGGTGGGCATCCTTTTAAATTGAGGCTTCTCCGTGGGCTATAAGCAAGCCTGTCCTAGCCTAAGGAATAAGAGCTCAGCCCCCCTCAGAGCCTCCCCTCCCCTCCCCTGGCCCCTCCTGGGAGCCCTTCCTGGCCACTCCAACAGGCGGCAGAGCAGGCCACGAATTAGGCTTCCAGGGGGGCGCTCGGCGCCCAGAGGCTCTGGGGCCTCGTGCCTGTGTTCCCAGTGGTCTTGGCAGACGCCTCGGGGAGGCCTCAGCTTCCTCCCACCGAGCTGTTTCTCTGGGGAAAGAGAGCAGAGTCTTAATATAAACCTCGCGCCCTGTCAGGAGCTCCCTGGTGCAGCGTGACAGGTGACGTCTAAGTAGTTATTTGGGAGAAAATTGTCTCCAAGCACCCAGTTGGAACCAGCCTTCTCTCGCCCTCGAAACTCGGTGCCACAGGCACTTTCCTCCACCCACTGAGGACAACAGCTGACTGAGCACAGCGGAGTTTATTTCTCCTCTTACATCCCAGTTGTAGCTGAATGTCGTGTTCTAAAGCTTCAGAATGAGAAAACTCAGCTCCACCAAGTCGCGGAGGTGGGCAGCATCCGTGCAAGTTTGACCAGCTGCGGGGAGCAGAGGGGGAAGCCGCTGCCTGAGCGCACCTTTCCTGAACCCCAGCTGGCCCTCTGGCCCTGGCAGACCTTCCCCACCAGCTGTCTCCATTCAGGAGCCAGGGTTTTCTTTTCTCTTCTTTTTAAATCCTTGATTATCAGGTAAAAAGGAAGGGAGGGTAATTTAATCCTTTGCAGTCATTTATCCTTTAGTCTGAATTAGTATGTCCACCATTTCCCCAAGGGCGGAGTTGGATGGTGTGGGAGAAGGGAAGGGAGTGTCAGAGCTCATCATGATCTGGTATCAATGAGCAGTTGAAACAGAACCTGTGCTGCCCTCAGGCCTCCCCTGCCCCCTCCCCTCAGCCTCACCCGTCCCTCCCCTCAGTCCCGAGAAGCCAATCTCCATCCGTTGAGAATCAGAAGAGCCAAGAACTAGGCCCCAGGCCAACCCCGAACCTGCCCCCTGACCAATCCTGAACCCACCCCCAGGCCCACCCTGAAGCAGGCCCCAGGCCAGACCCCCACCAACCCTGCAGCAGGAGCTCCTCAGATGGGCCTAGTCCTTCTCCTTTGTTGTGTTTGGAGCGAGGGATGACCTGTCAGGCTGTGCCCACCAACTCAGCCCACGCTGAGTCCATCCGAGGAGACGCGACCCTGGGGTCGGCTGCCGGGAGGGCAGGCCCTCCCTCCCCACGGGGCTCCGGGCAGGGGCCCTGCTGCCAGCTCTCGTCCCAAACGCACCCTGCCTGTCACCCCTTCCCACCCGGCCTCAGCTCCCACACCCACTCAGCCCTGCCTGGGCGTCAGCGGCCCCAGCTCCCGGGCCCGGGGGCCAAGCCGCAGTGGCCCTCGGGTGCCCTCTTGGTTCGCACCTCCCGCTCCCCCTCCCGCGCTTCTGCACTTCCTGGGGTCTCCACCCAGCGAACTGCTTCCACCCGACTCCTTGACTGCAGGGAACCCACAGGAAGACGCCAGCCACGCAGCCCCGGGGCACAGCGCACCTCGTGGTTTCCACGGCAGCCAGCGAGGCGAGGCCAGCGTCTCGGCCCTTCCCAGGGAGAAACGAGGCTCAGGCGATGGTGCCACCTGCACAAGGGCGCAGAGCCGGGGTCGGCCCCACGTGCGGCCACCCGGGAGGCCTACCCGGCGCTGCCCAGGGGAGGCGCTGCAGGGCCGGCGAGGACCCAAGAGCGCTCACGGGCGCCGCGAGCTGCTCCTCACCTTTCATTTCATTTCACAGCTGAGGCGGGAAACCAGCAGGCCCGTCCACAGCAGCAGATGCCGGACAGGCTGACTCGGAGATTTACTTTTTATTAATTAAAAGGAAGCTCCCCGCTGGCTTCCGGTCCAGCTCCTTAGCAGGTTCTACTCTTCAGGGCAGAGAGCTGTGGCTCAATACGCACACTTTTATTTTACCCCAGACCGTGTTCTATTAACTTTGTTGTGGAAAATGTCAAACGTACAAATAGGATGGTTTAATGACCCTCCCACGCCCATCGCGGCCAGCTCACTGCTCACTTTAATTCAACCACACCTCAACCTGATGCCTTCCTCCAAGTCAGTTTTTTAAATATTATGTGACTAAGTCAAGGATCCCTCTTCGATGCATTGACAGGTTAGGAATGAAGTAAAGCCTTGGTGTCTGGGGGATTCCCATGGTGCACATTTCCGAGGCGATCCTCAGGAGAGCCAGTGGCACCCCAGCTCCCGGGCAGCTCGTCCAGGGGCTCCCAGGCGGGCCAGAGGGGCAGGCGGGAGGGAGCCCTGAGGACGTATCACCTGCTCCGGCAGGTGGCAGCCCAGTGGGAAGAATCAGCCCAGGGTTGTTTGGGAAGGTGCCAGTAGAAACACGCGGGATATTGTGGAAGGAGTAGCATTAAAGTCTTAGAACTATATTTTCTCCAAAAAATATTTTTAAGTAACTTGCCTATGAAGGCAAATAATCCTGGGACAGCCGCTTGCTGTTATGAAGCTAATCACTCGCTTTCACAGGAAGAAGCAAACGATCTCCGCCCGGTTCCCACCAGACTAAATGATCTCAGAAGCTAATGTCTGTGTTATCGAGCTAGAAATTCTCAGAGAAGATGAGAACCTATTGGCGCGAGCCGCCGTCCTCATTTTCCAGCTGCTCCCTGAGGAGTGAAGCCCAGACCTGTCCCCAGCCCTCTCCTGCCCGCCCGCGGCCCTGCTGGCAGCCAGCGCTGGGGCCCGTGTGGGCTCCCGCGGCCGCGGCCACAGCTGGCGGTTGCGGGCGACGGAAAGCTCAGGCCAGCTCGAGGAAGAGGCAGGCAGGGTCCAGGGGTGCGAGCCGAGGCAGGGGCTCGGTGCCACCTCGGCCCCCCCGCTCTGCTCCGCGGCTGCTCGGAGCAGCTCAGCGCCCGCGGAAGGGCAGGGCCGGGCCTGCGGTCTGGACAGGCATCCTCAGGGGCTCCCCCGCGGGGTCGGGCGCCCGCTGCCCCCCAGACACGCTGCCGGGCTGTTGTGAGGTGAGCAGAGGAGCAGCCAGCCCCTGCGGAGGGGAGGCTTCCTGAACAAAAGCCACGTCTGAGGGAAGATCCCAGGAGCCAGGCCCCGAGAGCCGAGGGGTGGAAAGAAGGCACCTCGTCCGACGACAGCCAGAGCCTCGGCTCTTCTTCAAAAAAATAAAGACATCACCTCTCAGGCATTACACCCCTTACATGTGTCTATATCTAATACAAGATATACTGCTTTGCGTGTGGAGGGGGCAGAGGGAGAGGGGAGGGAGGGAGAGGGGGGGGAAAGAGGGAGGTGAAAAGAAGGAGGAAGAGAGAAGGGCAAAGAGGGAGAGGAGAGGGAGGGGGATGAGGGGAGAAGAGAGGGAGGAGAGAGGGAGGGGAGAGGGAGGGGGAAGAGGGGGG
>JAKSZT010054278.1:703318-744995 GCA_026826555.1 Tolypeutes matacus | reverse complement strand
GTCTGAGATGTGGGGGGTCTGAGATGTGGGGGTCTGAGATGTGGGGGCCTGAAATGCTGGCCCCAGGCCAGGACCCAGGCGAAGCCTCGGGGGCCTAAGGCCGCCCCATGACAAGAGTGAGGAATCAGGGACCTCGGCCCTCGGGCCCCGGGAGCTGGACCTGCTGACGTGGTGCGTGGCCTCACCGCAGGCTGTCCCGTTGGAGCCGGGACCCCTGGGTTTCAGCCTTGAGAGACCCAGAGCAGAGAACCCAGCTGAGTCCCCGGACTTCTGACCTCTGGCGCTGTGGGTCTGTGACCTCGTGCAACCCTAAGCCACCACTTCTGTGCCCATTTGTGATGGCAGCGAGAGCCAGCGGGAGACGGGGGTATGCGGAGCCTGGCAGGGGCAGGCGGGGTCCGTGGAGCCCAGGCCCACAGCCCACATTCGGGGTGATCTCTACGGCCTCAGGGCTGCTGGACGGGGCTCCCATCCGCCCACGGCCTTCTCTGCCTCTGCAGAGGCCGGGTGGGACGGGGGAGCGCATCTGGAGTCAGCACGCAGCGTCTGCAGGTCCGAGCCCCTCACAGCGGCTCACGATACCCGAAGAGCAGAGGGTGACAAATGGCAGCACATCCAGGCAACGCACAGCCCTGCCCCCGCCGGGAGGGGCCGTCTGCTCGCGGCACCCGCTCTGTGGCCAGCTCCAGGGCTGCGGCACACGGAGGCCTCATCCGGAGGTTCGAGAGGTCCAGAAACACGGAGGCGTGTCCACTCCGCTCTGGAAGGCGTTCCCCAGGGAGGACCTGGCCCGCTTTGGCCAAGGCAAATCAGAGAGAAGCACGCGGCCACGCCGGGATCTGCTTGGAAGGAACACATTTGTTTCTGTGCCCAAGTTGCAGAAGTTTCCTAAACTGCAGATTTACTTACCTGCTGTGCAAGGCCATTCCACAAACACTTATTGTGCCAGGTGATTACCCGGTTTAAGGCTCTGACAATGGCGTGGATCTCCCCATTTAATAGAAGGGGAACGGGGCCTTCGGGAGCCTGGGGGCCAGGAAGCGGCAGAGCAAGTCCCCCCATCTGCACCCACCTGTGCACCTGTGCCCCTGCCGCCTCTCCCCTCATCCTCTAGCTGGAATGAGCCGTAGCTGTGAGGGTAACGGCTTCTCTGAGTTCTGAGAAGTCCTGAAGGGGCTTGTTGAGCCTGAGGGTGGGCTGGAGACCCCCAGGCCCTAGGGTAGATGGCAGATGTCATACCAATGCTTCGGGAACTGCCAGCATCCCTCGGCCCCCAGAGGGCTGGGCTGGCTGGGGCAGCGGGGGTGGGGGAGCCAATGCCCGGCTAATGGGGGTGCACTACAGGGAGCAGCGAGGGCAGCACGGCGGGATCTAAGAGCGTAAAACCCCAAGAGGCACGGCCGCCGCCCCCACACCTGGCCCAGACACGGCAAGGCTCAGAGGCCAGGTAAACCCGTGCT
This sequence comes from Tolypeutes matacus, assembly GCA_026826555.1. Taxonomy (NCBI): domain Eukaryota; kingdom Metazoa; phylum Chordata; class Mammalia; order Cingulata; family Chlamyphoridae; genus Tolypeutes; species Tolypeutes matacus. The sequence continues at coordinate 743,535 of JAKSZT010054278.1, read as the reverse complement.
GGGGTGGAGCCCGTCGGGGGCCTGACAAGCCGAGGCCCATTTCGTCGTGGGAAAGCGTGTGTTACAGAAAGTTTCAGAGCCAGTTGCCCACGTTCGATGTGTTCCTTCCCCTGGTGTCCCGAATAAACGCCGCGGCCTGCAAACTCAGCTCCGATTTGTGTTTCGACGCTGGCTGACCAAAGCTGACCCTTTCAGCTCTAACTCGCCTCGGGTGGTCACAGCACCTCGCCCGCGAACCGGTGAGTGCAGAAGCGCTCAGCGGCCCAGAGTGAGAGCAGACGAGGGCTGCTTCCCTTTGCGGCTTGGACAGTGGCGCGGTGCGTCCCGCCGGGCCGGAGGCGCCGTTTGCGCAGTTTGTCTTGTGCCAGGAGCAGTCCACAAACAGAAAAGGCCCTCCCTGGGGTGGCAGTTAGGGGGGATCCTCCCGGCCTGGCCAGGGCAGGGAAAGGAGGGGTGGGGCGGGCGGGGCAAGGGTTTCACAGTTTCAACAATTTCAGAGCTTCTGATCCAGAGAAGCTGGGGTGCAGCTTCAAAGGAAATAGGAATAGCTGCCGTCGCCGTTGACCAGCCTGGAGCGAATGCCACGGCAAACGCTTCCCAAGAAGAGCTTTCAGGAAGCCGAGCTGCAGCGAAGCGGATTGTTGGAAATGGGACTTCCCCTTTCCCTTGGAGGAGCTCCGTTAGCAGGGCCTTTTCCCAGGCACCAGCTTTCCTTGCACGCTTTTTTTTTTTTTTTTAACTTTATTTTGTACATTTAATAATTGAAAACATAAGCAATTAAAAACTAAAAAGTAAACACAGATGAATAAATATATACATTTCTCAATTAAATGTAATGGATACATGTAAATTTTTTGTTTTGTTTGGGTTTTTTTTTTTTTTTTTTGTGAATCAAACAATATATTACACAATATATTTGCTTCATAGTAACGCATTCATACAGTATTTGTCCTTTTGTGTCTGGCTTGCTTCACTCAACATAATGTCCTCCAGGTTCCTCCATGTTGCCAGATGCTTTATGACTTCATTTCTTCTTACAGCTGCGTAATATTCCATCGTGTGAATAGACCACAGTTTGTTTATCCATTCATCTGTTGATGGACACCTGGGTTGTTTCCAGCTTTTGGCAATGGTGAATAATGTGGCTATGAACATCGGTGTGCAGATGTCTGTTCGTGTCACTGCTCTCAGTTCTTCTGGGTATATGCCCAGTAGTGGTATTGCAGGGTCACGTGGCAAGTCTATATTCAACTTCTTTAGGAACTGCCAAACAGGCCTCCACAGTGGTTGTACCATCCTGCATTCCCACCAACAGTGAAGAAGTGTTCCTGTCTCTCCACATCCTCTCCAACACTTGTAGTTCTCCGTCTTTTTAATAGTGGCCATTCTGATAGGTGTGAAATTATATCTCATGGTAGTTTTGATTTGCATTTCCCTAATCATGAGTGATGTTGAGCATTTCTTCATGTGTTTTTTTGTCATTTGTATTTCTTCTTCGGAGAAATGTCTATTCAAGTCTTTGGTCCATTTTTTAATTGGGTCATTTGTCTTTTTATTGTTGAGCTGTAACATCTCTTTATATATCCTGGATATTAAACCCTTATCAGATATGTGATTTCCAAATATTTTTTCCCATTGACTTGGCTGCCTTTTCACCCTTCTGACAAATTCCTGTGAGGTGCAAAAGTGTTTAATTTTGAGGAGGTCCCATTTATCTAATTTTTCTTTTGTTGCACGTGCTTTGGGTGTAAGGTCCAAGAAACCACCACCTACTACAAGGTCTTGAAGATGTTTCCCTACATTTTCTTCCAGTAGTTTTATGGTCCTGGCTTTTATATTTAGATCTTTGATCCATTTTGAGTTGATTCTTATATAGGGGGTGAGATAGGGGTCCTCTTTCATTCTTTTGGTTATAGATATCCAGTTCTCCCAACACCATTTGTTGAAGAGACTGTTTTTTCCCATCAGCGTGGGCTTGGTAGGTTTGTCAAAAACCAGTTGACTGTATAGGTGAGGGTTTATTTCTGGATTCTCAATTCTATTCCACTGATTGATATGTCTATCTTTGTGCCAGTACCATGCTGTTTTGACCACTGTAGCTTTGTAATATGTTTCAAGGTCAGGCAGCGAAATTCCTCCCACATTGCTCTTCTTTTTTAGAATACTTTTGGCTATTCGGGTGCACTTACCCTCCCAGATGAATTTGGTAATTGCCTTCCCTAATTCTGTAAAGTAAGCTGTTGGGATTTTGATTGGTATTGCATTGAATCTATAAATGAGTTTGGGCAAGATTGACATCTTCACGATATTTATTCTTCCAATCCATGAACACGGAATGTCTTTCCATTTGTTTAGGTCTTTTAAAATTTCTTTTAGCATTGTTTTGTAGTTTTCTGCATATAGGTCCTGTACTTCCTTAGTTAAATTAACTCCTAGGTATTTGAGTCTTTTTGTTGCTATTGAAAATGGAATTTTCCCCTGATTTCCTCCTCAGGTTGTTCAGTATTAGTGTACAAAAACATTACTGATTTTTGCGTGTTGATCTTATATCCTGCCACTTTGCTGAACTCATTTATTAGTTCAAGTAGCTTTGTTGTGGATACTTCAGGATTTTCTAAATACAGGATCATGTCATCCGCAAACAGTGAGAGTTTCACTTCCTCTTTTCCTATTTGGACGCCTTTAATTTTTTGTCTTGTCTAATTGCCCTAGCTAGAACTTCTAGTACGGTGTTGAATAACAATGGTGACAGTGGACATCCTTGTCTTGTTCCTGATCTTAGGGGGAAAGCTTTCCACCTTTCCCCATTGAGTATGATGTTGGCTGTGGGTTTTTCATATATGCCTTTTATCATATTGAGGAATTTTCCTTTTATTCCTATCTTTTGAAGTATTTTTATCAAAAAACGATGTTGGATTTTGTCGAATGCCTTTTCTGCATCTATTGAGATGATCATGTGGGTTTTTTCCTTCAATTTGTTAATGTGGTGTATTACATTGATTGATTTTCTTATGTTGAACCAGCCTTGCATACCAGGAATAAATCCCACTTGGTCGTGATGTGTAAGTCTTTGATATGCTGTTGGATTCGATTTGCAAGTATTTTGTTGAGAATTTTTGCATCTATGTTCATGAGAGAGATTGGTCTGTAATTTTCTTTTCTTGTGGAATCTTTATCTGGCTTTGGTATTAGGGTGATGTTGGCTTCATAAAATGTGTTGGGTAATTTTCCCTCCTCTTCAATTTTTTGGAAGAGTTTAAACAGGATTGGTGTTAATTCTTTTCGAAATGCTTGGTTGAACTCACTTGTGAAGCCATCTGGTCCTGGACTTTTCTTTGCTAGGAGATTTTTGATGCCGGATTCAATCTCCTTAATTGCTTGCACACCTTTTTACGTCCAAGTCTTTCGTGTCCCAGATGGATTTCATCTTTGCTCAGCTCCACCCAAAGTTACACGGGTACTTTGCTGCTTGAAGCATCATTAGTTGTCCTACAAGCAGCTCTGCCCCATAGGTCTTCAGGAAACATGCCCTGTGAGGTCACGAGGTTTGCTTCGGTGAGGGCTGAAATGGCACCTGTGGCGTGACACCGTGTTCCCGCGTCCCCGTGTCCCTGCGTCCCTATGTCCCCGCGTCCCCATGTCCCCCTGTCCCCACATCCCTATGTCCCCACATCCCCATGTCCCTATGTTCCCAGGTCCCTATGTCCCTGTATCCCCATGTCCCCACATCCCCACATCCCCACATCCCTATGTCCCTATGTCCCTGCATCCCTGGATCCCCACGTCCCCATGTCCCCACGTCTCTATGTTCCCACGTCCCTATGTCCCTATATCCCCATGTCCCCACGTCCCCACATCCCTATGTCCCTGCATCCCCACGTCCCCACGTCCCTATGTCCCTATGTCCCCGCATCCCTGCATCCCCACGTCCCCGCATCCCCACATCCCTATGTCCCTATGTCCCCGCATCCCCACGTCCCCACGTCCCTATGTCCCTATATCCCCATGTCCCTATGTCCCCACGTCCCCACATCCCCGCGTCCCTGCATCCCCACGGCCGGGCAGAGCCTGCAGTGCAGCCTGGAGCCCACCTCCCCCCGGCCCTCCATCCTGCCCTCTGCCCCCTCTGCTGACTTTCTTGTCGCTGGCCCTTCCTGCTCAGCCATCACCCCGAGCTGGCCTGGCCGAGCGTCCTGCCCACCCCGTCCCCGCCAGCTCCCAACCCTGTTCCTCTCTTCCCTGCCTGTCCCTCCAGCTCCAAAACACTTTAAAACACCATTTAAAACTCGCCATTTAACAGCCTCTCTGTCCTCCACAGGGCTCTGAGCTCCTGGAGCAGTGGTCTTACCTGTCACCTGCTACCTGATTGCATTCAGTGAATGGTGGACAGAGGGAAGGACAGAGAGACAGACGGGAAGTCCTGAAGGAAACGAGGTGGTGTATCTCTCTGGGGCATCCAGCAGGGGGCTGAAACGCCAGGAAGCTACTCTTTGCTTATGTTAATAGTCTGCAAAGGGGGTGTGTGTGTAGAATTCAAGCTGATTTTGCATTATTTTTCCCCACCCCCCTCCACTGTACTGGGGTGAATAGTGCCCCCCAAACTCACTTTAACCTGGAACCTCAGGAGGAGGCCTTACTTGGAAGCAGGACCTTTGCAGCAGAACTGCAAGAGGACGAGTTTCTGTTGTCTGAGGCCCCCCAAAGAGTGGAGAGCCTTTGTCTTCTCTACAACCCCTTCTCTCCAGGAGATTGTCAGCTTGGCACTCACCATCCAGCCAGCAAGTTGTGAACAGGTTGTGGGAGAAAGGGGCTTGGCGCGGGGGGGGGGGAGTCAGAGGAAGGGGGAGGAGGTAAGGGAGGAGGAGGATGGGAGGAGGAGGACAGGAGGAAAGGGAGGGGCTGGATGGAGAGGGAAAGCCAGGGGATGGAAGAGGGGAGATGAGAGGAGGAGATGGGAGGGGGAGGATGGGAGGAGCAGGGTGGGAGGAGGGGGATGGGATGAGGGGGACAAGAGGAGGGGAGGAGCTGGGAGGAATGGGGATCAGAGGAGGGGTCGGGGGCCAATAGGAGCAGGGATGGTGGGGGGAGGAGGGGAGGAGGGGATGCTGCCCCCCAATACACACACTCACTCATGAGGGTCCCAATCCCCCTCCCCCCTTCCTCCTGCTTCTCTTTCCAGGGTCTTTGTCCACTGCCTCCGCGCCTGCCTGCCCTTGCCCTGGGCCCCTCCCCGGGGGCCGAGCAAGGGCGATTGAGCAGACGGGTTCCCTGTAGGGGTCCAGCCGGGGGGGGGGGCTCATGAGTGTGAAGCCCCCACCCCCATGGGGCTCCAGGGTTCCTCCAAGGGGTTTCCCCCAAATTGCCCTGGTGCTGGCAGCTGAGCACTGAACACTGTGCGCTTCCGACCGCTGTGGTGACATCACCGCAAAAGCAGGGGCTGAGGGCAGCGCGCATTCGTCTTCTTAGAGTCCCAGTGCATCCTCCGGGCTCAGAGCGAGGTGCCAGCCGGGCCGAGCTCCTCTCCGCCTCCAGACCTGCTCCAGCTCCGGAGGCGCCTGCACTGGGCTCTGGCCCCTCCTCCGCCCCCACGGCCACAGCCCAGTCAAGGCCTTCTCCCCGTCTCCCTGGCCGTCTATCCAGAGTCACCTGGTCGGCAATCTTAGTTACCCTTTGCTGTGTGACCTGACCTCACGGGACGACCCTCAACCTCCAGGGCTTCGGGCGTGGGTGTCTGTGGGGGGCCTCCACGCTAAAGGCCCCACCGGATCATCTCAAGGACCCTGAAGGTCGGCACGACTGATGCCCACGTTGGACAGAGGAGGACACCAAGGCTCAGGGCCACCCAAGGCCGGACACCTTGGAGGTGGCAAAGCCAAGACTTGAAACCACTGAGTCTGTCCACCTCCGAGAAAAGCCACCGCCCAGGCAGGAGGTGGGTGGAGAGGACAGGCGGGTGGACATGGCGTCGAGAGCCGGACGGCAGGCAGGCAGGCACCCTGCTCTGCTCGGGGCTTCCCCACAGGGAAGGTCTCTGAGCCCCTGTGTCTCGGTGCCCAACACACACATACACTTGGACACGTGTTTGCACACACACGTGCCTACACACACACGTGCTTGCACATGCCTGCATTCAGCCGCTTCCACACGTGCACACGTGTGCACTTTGCATGCACACATATACACACATGCAACCCGCACCTCACGCACACGCAGACTGCGAGAGCGCCAGGGGCTCCACCAGGCGACCTTGGGGTGCTGGCACCAAAGGGAGGGCACCGGCTGTCCTCGCCAGGAGCGTGAGCGGCTCGACACCCATTCACCCGCGCCCACCGGGTGCAGGGCCTGGGCCTGTTCCTGCAGGAGCCACTCAGGGGGGAAGGGCCTTGGGGGAAAACCTGGAGGGAAGGGGAAGGCAGTAGAGCTGCCCGCTGGGCGCGTGCCCCGGGGCAGAGCTGGAAGGGAGCAGGGCAGCTGCCTCTGGGCGTCCGCGCAGTGGCGGAGCTGGGAGGGCGTGTGTGGCTGAAACGGGCTTGTGGGGAGCCGTGGGATTTGACTGGAGGAGTCGTGGCCTTGGCAGGTGCAGGGAATCCTCTGGTGATTTGGGGCTCCCAAGGAGAAGTGAGAAATGGAGGTCCAGAAGCTCTCGGCAACGTGCACCGAGCCCCACGGCTCAGGAGCCGTTTATAGAAAAGACGTGGGAAAGGGTCCAAGGGAAGCAGGGGGCCGGGCCGGGGTCCTGGCAGAGGAGACCTGGCAGGACCGGAGAGAGCGGGACGAGCAAGCCGCCCATTCGCAGGAGACCTGGCTGCAGAGGCAGAGCCCCTCGGGAGCACCAAGTCCCGGACCCCCACCGCACGCACGGCATGGCCTCCTGGACCCTGGGCCACCCACCAACCCGTTTGCTCATGACTCGGGACCTCCCGTTTGCAAACCTCCCCTGGCCTGTGTTTGCCACATTCCCAAGGGACCCACGGGCTCTGCCGAGAAGCCACCGGGCTCCCCTCGGGCCTGGGGCAGGAGCGACCGTGAGTCCAGGCGGCTGGACGGGCGACTACCAGGTGCTGCTGGTGGCCACGCAGCCCGTCCTCTGAGCGTCCTCCCGCCCCAGCCTCTGCAGCCGGCCTGGGGTGTGTCTTACAGCTGACGAGCACTGAGCTACAAGGGCTCCGCGGAGCTGTGCCTGCTTTAGGGAACAGGGGGCTCAGGCGGCTCTCGGACGTCAAGGCCACCATCCGCATTTTACAGCAGGGCGTGGCACAGCTGGGACTCAAGGCCACCTTGTAACCCAGCCCCAACACCCCACGTGCCCCGCGAGTCGCACCTCCCTGCCGTGGCCCCACCCACTCTGCTCTCGTGGCCCTGCCGTGGCCTGCCCCCTTCTGGTTCTCCCTTCTGAGCTCACAGTTCCAGAAAGCTGACCAAGGACCAAGGGGCACTCGGGAAGGTGAGGGAAGGGGTGCTGTTTGCTGAATATGCTGGAGGCAGCCCAGTGCCCAGGCCAGCGGGAGGCTCGGGTACCCCTCCTCCCCAGCCGCTGGCACACTCTGCGTGCATATGTCCATGTGCCACTCTATTTTTAAAAAGCCTCCTTGGAATGCTGTACATTCTGGAATATGTGCAATTTCCATGCTGAGGTAGGAAGACTGCCAGCTAAATTCCACGAATCGTGTGTCTCTGAATGAATCTCCTTTTCTCTCCTCCCAGGCGTGGCTTTGGAGGACAGCACGGCTCCTCCTGCCTTCCCTGTGCTCCCTGGATCTGCGCCCCTTGGGACTTGGCCCTTCTGCTTGCTGGGACAGGGGTATCCGTGTCTTGTGTTGGTTTTTGGTTCTTTGGACCTGAATTGGGTTCGCTTCCTGCTTTGTCTGAGTTTCCTTGAGATTAAGTACCAGACCTAGGAACTCCTTCAGGTGAACTCACATTCGAATGCGTCCTTCTGGTTGGGAAGAAGCTAGAAGGGACTTGGTGGGAAACGGTCAGGGTCTCCGTTCCTTGGATCTAAGCAACAGAAAGCAATGTTGGAAACGTAAGCAAGTGGGAATTTGTTGGGAGGTTCCCTCAGAGGCTTCCAGACCCGCTGCAGGCAGGAGAAGCTGGCTTGGAGGGGAGGGGAGCGGCAGGAGCCTCTCTGGGGCTGAAGTTGCCGACCACCTCCCCGAGACCGAGGTCTGGGAGGAGCAGTTCTGCTTGGCCCAGCTGGCAGGGGTGCCCAGGTGGGAGCTGCGTCCAGGAGAAAAAGCAGAAGCTGGGGTGGGGGGTGGCAGGAGGCCAGTGGTCACCAGCACGACACTGAGCCCAAGAGAAGCGCAGGAGAGGCCGGTCTCCAGCCCCCTACACTTTCCCCAGGCCCGGGCTGGGGAGCCGCCGGCCGCGGGCTTGGAGGTGGGAGCTTGGTGGGTCCTTGCCCTCTTCCCTCCCCGCAGGGCTTCTTGGGAGATGAAGGGAAGAAAGAGAAGTTTTGGAAAGAAAGAAGGAAGAAGGGAGAAGCAGGACGCCATCACGGACAGACCTCCCATCCTGCAGATTCCGCGTGTCCCAGTGGGGCGCAACTTTCGGGAGGCGAGGTGGTCGAGGGGCGCGTCCGCTTTGCTTCTGTTATTGGAACTGTGAACAAAAAGGATGCAGTCGGGGACCGCGGCGCCAGCGCCCCCCGCCTGGAGGTGGCTGCATTTACTGACTTGCTTCTTGTGACCAGCACGCGAGAGCTGGGCGCGGTCCCCCCTCGGGGAGTAGGGCTTTCTTCAGGGGCGCGGCCCAGCACCCTCCCGCCTGCTAGCTCAGCCGGAAGCGGGGGGCCACGCGGGGAGCTGCTCTCTGAAGGCGTCCAGGTCCCAGCGCCATCAAAGCGCCGCATCCCGCCGCCGGCCGCGTGCGGGAGCCTGGAAGCGTCTGCCCGCGGGTGAGGCCGTAGCCTCGGTGCCTCGAGCAGAGGCGCCCGCGGAAGCTGGGAGACCCTGGAGGTCTGTTGTGCTATGCCGCTGAGTTTTGGGGTACTTTGCTACATGGCTACAGATGACTGATACAAGCAGGTGTGAGTTTAGTGTTTGTGCACTCGTCAGAAGCCTCTTTGCCAGCATCAGTTACCCGGCACTGGTGTGGGGCCGAGGAAGGAGATGGGCCGTCCCCGCACCTGAGGCGAGAGCGGCCCAGTGGAGGGGCTGCAAAGTAAAGGCCTCTTCACTGCCCTCACTCCTTCCCCAGCCCAGGCAGCCTCCTCCGCAGAGGGCACATAGAAGCCCCTCCCCACACGCCTCCCCCAAGTGCACACACAGGCTTTGGCTGGGTGGGGGCACACCTGGGCCAGCCCAGGAGGGCCTTAAAACATCCCCCTGCACTTGGAAGCCAACCCCCCCAGAAACACCACGTCAACACAAACAACCCCGGCCTCGGGGAGCTGCTGTCCCATCACTCGTCCGTCACACTCTGCGGCACCCATAATGCCCCCGATGCGCAGTGGAAACACCGCCTGGCGTCCACCACACAGGGAGCTCACAGGAAGCTGGAGCCTTCCCCAACACCTTCTCAGGGGACGACCCCTGCCGCTGCGTCCAGGAAACGCAGACCCTCATGCGAGCCTCCGGCCCTCCCTGCACCCAGGCACGTGCCAGCCCCTCTCAGTAGGCAGCGTTTGGAGGCTCAGGATTGGGACACCAGGTCCCCGAGTCTCCCATGCAGGCCTGGAGCAAAGTGCCCACGCCCCAGCACTCAGCCCCCAGCCTCCCGCAAGCTGGCGGGTGCCAGGCAGCGGTGTGAAAGCAGGGCATCAGCCAGGGTGCGGCAGGTCCCAAGGAGCACAACCAGACGCAGCCTCTCCAGAGCGCCTCGCCCACGTGTATTTTGGAAGCCCTCGAGAGCTTAGAAAGGCCTCACGTCTGGGGAGATGAGAAAAGAAAGAGGCAGGCAGCGTGGAGGGCCGCGCGTGCGGCTGCCGAGCCGTCCAGGGCAGGAGGACAATGTGGAAACGGCCCAGCGAGGCCGCCAGGGACCCCCACCAAGGGCCTGCCGCCCACGTTTTGTAGCGTCGCGGCCAGCCGGAAATAACCCAAACGGCACTCCCGGGAGCACGGATGAATAAGGTTTTATTATGCACGGGCCCAGAGGAGAGTTCACTCTCCAAACTCTGAGCCCTGTTTTCCGATTTTCATAAGTTTATATGGGTGCACTAGGCGGGCAAATTCCCCGCCAGGCGGGCAGGCGGGGTTGTAAAGGCAGAGAAGCAGGGTCAGCTTCTCCTCCAAAAGCAGAGGCCGTGGGGAGGAAGAGAGCCGTGATCTGTAGAGAGCTGTAAATTTCAATTCAAAGGGGCAGCCCGGGTGCTGAGCTTCCTGAGTGGGTTCCATGGAGAAGAGGGGAGGAAGGAGGGGAGAGAGGGGCCAGGGACCGAGGGGAGTGGGGAGTTTATTTTCCTAAAGCTGTGGGTTTCTGCTCAGCGTGGGGTTGGGATCCCGGCACTTCCCCTCGTCAGTACGAGGAGGTCTTGCAGGTGACATTTTCCTCCGTGTTCTTAAGCAAATGCCTTGTCATAATATTTGTGATAAGGTGCCTTTTATGATTCTTTAGGCCCCTAGGCTGCTGGAAAGGGATCTTAGAGAAAAAGGTCAGCTTAGCTGAAAGGTCAGGGGGGTGAAAACCAAACAGCGCGCCTGGCGCTGGCGGAGCACAGATTTCCGCTGCCTCACCGAGCAGCTGCGGTTGCCGGCGGGGCGGGCGGAGGGTCGGACCCCGCAGCCACCAGCTGTTGCCTTCCTGTGGGGGCAAGCCGGCGGCACGGTCCGAGGTCAGCCCCCAACGTTAGCGCGGGGGCCACGGCGGCCGTGAGCTCCGGGCTCTCGTAGGAAGGGACGCGGGTCCCAGCGCGAAGGCCTGGTCTCTTGGTCGGGGGCCTTTTCTTCCAGGCAGCAAACCCTGGCTGGCCCAGCATGGCTTTAAAGCCATCTTCGCCGGGCGCCTCCTGCGCGTCCCCTCGAGGTCGGCCGGGCGCACTCAGCGTACCTCAGGCCTCTCCCCATTTCATGGACGGGTAAACGGAGGCAGCGAGAAGTCAGAACACGCACCCAAGCCCCGAGCAGCCTCAAACCACGCCTGCTGGCCTCGAGCCCACTCGGGGGCCCTCGTGTTTCCGCCACAGGCGAGTTTCAGCACCTGTGCCAAGACCCCCCGAAGAGAATGTCAGGTTTCCATTGAGCGAACAAGACCAGAGCAGGTTGAGCACAGAACAGCAACGGGGCAGCGTCCACTCATTGGCCCGCGTGTCTTCCTGCTGCCTCCTCAGCTTCCCGCCCTCTGCATCCCACGCCCCACAGCGGACCAGGCCCGCAGAGAGCGCGGCCACATGGGACCCCTCGGGCAGGCAGGCAGGGCCAGGTGGTCTCCTCCTGCCTTCCAGCACGGGTGATCAGGAGGAGGGGGCGTGGGAGGGAGAAGAGGGTGTGGGAGGGGGGAGGAGGGCCCAGAGAGGGACCGGCAGTGCCCCCCCCATCCCCAGGAATGCACCTTCTCCAAGTTTCCGCAAAACAATTCCCTGGGAGCCCCGAGGCAGCCCAGAGAGGGCCGTGCCCCCACCAGCCACCCCCCCACGCTTGTGCTGGGGCACCCTTCCCAGCCTCCCCCACCCCCAGGAAAAGACCAGGGCCTTGTCCCCACGCAGCTCCCATGCCGGGGGCTGTGGAACCCTGTGCGTGTGCGCCAAGGACCCCAGAGCCTGGCAGGGGCACACTGCCCCCGGAAGGGCCCAGACACCCCAGGCTGTCCCACTCCCAAGCTTGCCCTGGCAGGGGCTCGGAGGGGACGCCTGATGACCACATGGTGACAGTGGCCTGAAGCCTTGCCAGGGCAGGACTGTGGCCAGGGCAGGGCAGGAGTCCGGCTGCCCACTCCTCGGTGAAGGCTGCCCCAGGCTGGCTGCCGCCGCAGTAATCGGGCTGGGTGGGGAGGCCTGGTGCTTTGTTCCGCCTCCTCCCCCCCTCCCCCCCCACAGACTTAGGAGACTGCAGCTCCCCTGGGCGCTCCGCCTCTGGCACCCCGCAGCTTCTCACAGCTTGGGGACCTGGAGTGGAGAGGGCCTTCCCAGCTGTGCAGAGCAGTCATCTCAGCAGGAGCCGCCTCCTTCTGCCCCGCCCTCCCCATTAAGCCCTCTCCCCTCCCCAGGGGGCAGCTCCCTTGGGGGAGGGGGTGAGAAGTTCAGGAGAGCGGAGAAAGGGAGGCTGTGCTGCTCTGAGGGAGGGTGACTGGAAAGATCCAGTACCCCCCCCCCAGATCCCCATTCCCACCGCACCCCACCCAGGATCCCACTTCCCTGGGGCTCCCTCCCCAGCCCTGACTGGCCCTGGGGGTGTGCACGACAACCTGCTGCCCAGCACCCGGGTGGGGCGGGGACAGCAGCTGGGGCTGCCTCCCCTGATTGCGGGGCGCAGTCGCTTGGCCACCAGTTCAGCCCGAGGCGAGGCGCGCAAAGCCGGAGGAGGCTGGAGCGCGGTGGGAGCGGCGAGAGAGGGAGCGGAAGCAGAGCGAGAGAGGAGGCTGGAGAGCAAAGGGGGAGCGGAGCGAAGAGGGGGCGGGGGAGCGAGGGAGGGGCGAGGAAACAGGGAGGGGCGCGGGAGCGGGAAGAGGTGTGCGCGCGGGGCAGTCTTGCGTGCGCTCGGCTCCGCTCGGCTCGGCGCCACAGGCTCGCTCCGCGCCGCCCCAGCCTGCCCGGCGCGCTCCGCGGGGGATCGCGCTGCCGCCCGGGCGCAGAGCAGAGGGAGCCCGGAGGGAACGCCGAGGGAGCCCGGAGCCCAGAGGAAACGCGGAGCTCGGGGAGAGCCCGAAGCCCCAGGCGAACGCAAGCCCGGAGCGCTCCCGGGTGGCGCCGGCTGGGTCCGGGGCTTCCCCGCCGGCCGGTGAGCCCCCTGGGCCTCCCCGCGCCCTCCCCTTCGGCGTCCCCTCCTCTGCCCCTGCCAAGAGACCCACCTCGCCAGTGCTCCCAGCCCGGGAGGCGCGGGGCAGAGCCGCGGACCCCGGCGAGCGCGGCGTCCCTCCCGGCGCGCCCACCATGCACCTCAACGGCTCGGCGCTGGGACCCCCGAGCGCTCCAGACGCCGACCCCTTCCCCCTGCTGCCGTCGGGGCTGGAGGCGGCGCTCCTGGCCTTGGGCTTCAGCAACGGCTCGCGCAACGCGACGGGGCGCGTCCACGCAGCGCCCAGCAGCGACCTGGACGTCAACACGGACATCTACTCCAAGGTGCTGGTGACCGCCGTGTACCTGGCCCTCTTCGCGGTGGGCACGGTGGGCAACTCGGTGACGGCGTTCACGCTGGCGCGCAAGAAGCCCCTGCAGCACCTGCAGGGCACTGTGCACTACCACCTGGGCAGCCTGGCGCTGTCCGACCTGCTCATCCTGCTGCTGGCCATGCCGGTGGAGCTGTACAACTTCATCTGGGTGCACCACCCCTGGGCCTTCGGCGACGCCGTCTGCCGCGGCTACTACTTCCTACGCGACGCCTGCACCTACGCCACGGCCCTCAACGTGGCCAGCCTGAGCGTGGAGCGCTACCTGGCCATCTGCCACCCCTTCAAGGCCAAGACCCTCATGTCACGCAGCCGCACCAAGAAGTTCATCAGCGCCATCTGGCTGGCCTCGGGGCTGCTGGCCGTGCCCATGCTCTTCACCATGGGCCAGCAGAACCGCAGCGCCGACGGCCAGCACCCCGGCGGGCTGGTGTGCACACCCACCGTGGGCGCCGCCACCGTCAAGGCCGTCATCCAGGTGAGCGGGCTCCGCGGGCGCCCGAGGGTTCCCTGCCCCTTGCCCCAAAAGTGGCTGCAACTCTGTCCACTTGGAGGCCATCCTGAGACAGCTCACTCCTGGGGAGGGGAGAAGGGACAGGGCAGGGCCTGGGGAGCGGCCCGACACCCAGCCCCCTCCTTTCCACCGTTGCCTGCAGAGCTGCCCGTCTCTGCCCCTCCTTCGGCCGAAGGGGTCTGGGGCCCCGGGGTCAGTGGCCCCCTGGAGAAGGGCCTCGGTGCCTCCAGATTCCCTGAGGTCAAGTGTAAAATCGTGTGTGCTGGCACCAGGGCTTTCTGGGGAGTGGCCCTTTCATCAGCGTCTCAACACTTTGTGCCCCAAAAATTACACCCAATCCCCACCCCGCCCGCAGAGAACCCCTCAGCCGGGGCCTCCAGGGCCTCCCTGCTGCCCCGCCCAGCCCAAACCTGGGAGCCTGAGCCGCACCTGATGCCATCTTGGGCCGGTTCTCTAACCTCTTCGAGCCTCAGTTTCCCCATTTGTAACATGCGGTGACCCCAGCACCCACCTCAGCAGGCAGAGGAGGGTCAGAGAGAACTCCTGGGTCCCTGGCGCGAAGGTGGTGGCTGGTGACGGTGAGGGTGAGGGTGAGGCTTCTGCTGGGAAGCTGGAAGGCATTGGGTGTGGCACGGTGAGGAGGAAGACACACGCTGGGGCCCTGGAGGCCATAGCAGAGCGCCTCGGGCAGCCCCGTGGGCAGCCAGGTGGGCGCCCTCCCCGGGCGGCCTGGATGGGGTGGCCTCGGCCAGCAGGTTTGCGGCACCAAGAGGGCGGAGGCTCCCTCAGAGGACTCAGGGCAGAAACGGCACATGGACGATGCCTTGGCCCCGAGGCGTGGGTAGGCACGGGGTGGGGGTGCTTCCCTCCCAGATGGGCTAAAGAAAGCTGGGGGGCGGGTTTGGGCCGAGCCGAGGCGCGAGCGGGGCAGGACCCCATCCCTGCTTCCCTGAGGTCTGCTTGTCCTTGCCTGAGGGGCTGGCTCAGGGGCACCACTCCTCACCCGCCCCTGGGGGCACAGGAGACCTGGCGGGTCCACTCGGGAGCAGGGTGGCCTTTTCGGATCATCCAAAACAAAACAAGACAACGTGGAGGGGGTGTGTGGACAGGACCGCCCGGCCCCAGCCCCCCGAAGGCTTCCTCTTTCCCCCCACCCCCAGGCCCTTCTGTGGGTTCCACGGAATTGGACGTGAACCGACGTCTCTGGGCCTCTCCAGGCCTCGTCGCTCCGAGGCTGCGCAGCCGGGGCGGCCTCTCGGCAGAGCTCTGCTGTGCGCCTCCTCCCAGGCTCCCCACCTCTCTGCTCCCCCAGTGTCTACTAAACGCTCGTGGACGGAAGGGCCTTGGAAACGGCTCCTTCTCCTTTAAAGGGCTCGGCCACTTGTGCGCAGGCGACGGATGGCTGATGACAGGGCTCTTTCCGTGGGATGCTCACAGCTCCATTGAGGCTTCGCGGGGCCGCGGCTTCCAGCTGTCCCGTTTGCGTGGAAGGGCCTTGCTAGCCAGGCGCCGCGGCCCAGCCGGCTGCCACCATCCATCCCGCTAGGGGAGGTTTCCCTGGGAGGCTTTTCGCTCCCCACGTGGGCTCCTGGCCACTGGGCAGAGCTGGGCGAGCTCGCACTGGGTTTAAACAGCCATGTCGTGCCAGGAGGGGCGGGAGACCCTCGTCAGTAGGTCTCCCCTTCACTGACCAAGTAGGAAAGCGTCGAGGCTCTGGCCACCCCGAATGGCCCCTTTCCAAAACGGGGCCTGTTGCCGGCTCAGTGGCTCCTCTGGGCCCACCTGCCCTCGGCCTCCGTGGGATTCTCTCCTGGACTTGCAGACAGAAACCATGCTTAGAAACGAGGTTGTTTGGTGGTGAAATTGGTGAGCAGCTTTGACTAATGGCTGCTTCGTGTAGCTGCGAATTTTCTGAGTGCGTCGCCTCAGGGGCCCAGGGGTAGACGAGTTGAGCCATGGACAGGCCCGGGCAGTTCCCATCACACTCAGCTCAGAGGCGCAGGACGCCGTCCTCGTGCAAAGAGGGATGCGGCCAGGAGGGGGCTGGGCAGGGCTGCCCTCCGCTGACCCTGAGTGTGACTGACTGCCGTCGACAGGGAGGGCTTCAGGGGACACAGGTCTGTGCTGGCCCCCAGCCATCTTCCTGTCGTCACCTGGGGATGTTGGCCAGGATGCTCCTGGCAGGCAGCCCTGGCTGCCCAGCCCCCTGCCCTCAGGTACAGCCCCGCTCCTGCCCCCTGCCCTCGGGTACAGCCTCACTCCTCCTGGGGGCTGACGGTCCCCCTCCATCCAGAGCCGCTGGGAGAGGCTCCTGGCAGGTGGCTGGGGAGGAACGGTGTCCTGAGGGGGCCAAGAGCGGCAGGAGCCTGGGGGACACGAGTGTCCATTCCAGACCCGACCTCGGCCAGCGCTTGTCCAGCCCCACCCAGGCCCCAGCGACACCTCTGGCTGACACAAGCCCCCAGCTCTGAGCAGCAACCGGGGCGGCCGAGCTTCTGGCCTGGGAGTGCCCCAGCTGTGTGGATGAGGCCGTCCAGACCTGCACCCTCAGCCTGCCCCATTAAAGGGGAGGGCACGGAGGGACTGCACGCCCAGGACCCTGCTGGACACACGCCCACGGGCACATGGGTGCAGAGATGCACACGTCTGCATGCACACATGATGCATACGGACACACAATGCACAGAGGCACATGTGCACACGGCACACAGACACACAAAGGCACCGCGTGTGCTGAGCGTGATGCCGCACAGCCTTCCCTTGCCGCTGGTGGCCACCTCTGCAGCTCGGTTGGCAAAGGGGACCCGAGAGCACTGCCTCCCTGACTCACCTTTTCCCTCCAAAGCCTGGGAGCACCTGCCTGCCGGGACTGGCACCCGAGGGCCAGTGCTGTGGTCAGCTGGGGAGGGGAGTCCTTGGCAGGTCAACCGCAAAGGTCATCGTGGCCGTCCAGACCACTGAAGTCTGACGGGATTCCCGGGAGGGAGAGGCGGCCAAGCCGTATTCCTGCAAAGTACAAGAAAACTGGCTCCTTGGAATGAGGCTGTCCACGGCTGCTCAGCCCGTCGCCCCACTGCTCCAGGCTGCTCCCGAGCCCCCTCCCCGGGGCCCTGAGGCCCAGCCCCTGAGCCTCCTGACCCTCCCTCGGTCCACCCAGCCCTGGACTCAGGAGCCGTTTATCAAGAGGGCACCTTGGACCACGTGGTGGCAACCGACTCGGGCCAGAAGCGCTGGAGGCGCCAACGCGAGGGGTGAAGGCTTGACCAGCGACAGGGCAGTGCCCCAGCCTCAAAGGATCGCCCACGGGACACTGAGTGGCTGCGAAGGGAAACGGCCGCTGTGCAGGGGAGGCAGCGGCAGCGGCTCTGACCCCGCGACCCAAGCAGGCGCCTCCAGAAATGCCTGCGCTCCAAATGCAGGGCCTCTGCCCGGCTCGAGGCACGGTCCACAAACTAGCCTGCGCTCGACCCTGTCAAGGTCACAGAAGACACAAGGGCTGAGAGTGGCTCTGCCTCTAAGGAGCTTGGGGAGACTTCACGACCAAAGCAATCTCGGCTCAGCAACTCGGCCAGAAAAGAAAATCACCAGTTTTTGAGACAGCTGGCGAGATTTGAGTGCGGTCTGTAGATTGCACGGTAAGAGCGAAGCAGCATGGAGCTGGATTGCTTGATGCTGGCGTGCGTGGCGGGGAAGAGATGCCCTCAGGGCTCGGAGGGCCCGGGGCACGCCCCGCGTGACGCAGAGGCACTGCGGAAGGACGAGGGAAGGCGCCGCTGGACGCTCGCGGCCGGGAGGGACGTGCTGCTACCTGCTTTGTTTGTGACGAGGCCGTTGTGGCCAGAGTCGTTACGGAGACCTCGGCTCTAGCCGCGCATCCTGAGACGATATTTATAGGCAAGATGATAGGGCGTCTCGGGGGACCTCAGCATAGCCTGGGGCGGGGAGGCAGCCAGGGTGCAGTGAGCTGAGTTTGGCACTGAGCTGACGGTTGTGGGAGTGGGCACTTGCCTCTTCATTTCATCTACGTTTGAAATTTTCCATAATAAAAAATCCATAGAAGTCCCTGGTGCTGCGGGTTTGAAATGCAGACTCTGGCTCCTGGAGCGTGGAGTGCAGACTGGGCTGAGGCCAGGGGGCCAGGCACTGGGAGAAGGTGGATCTGACCTTGTGCGGGCGCCGGGGCCCGGCTGTGGGCCGAGGGGGCAGACAGCGCACGCTGTGGGAGGCCGGGCAGCGGACAGAGCACGGGCCCCGCGCACCCCTCCAGCCACCTCGGGCAGCTCCCGTCGTCACCCCATTTATCCGATGAGGAAACTGAGGTTCAGGGGGCCAAGCCACCTGTGCCCATCGTGCGGCAGGAGGTGGAGCCGGGAGTGCCCACCTGGCTGCTGGCGCTTCCCACGGCTCGAGGGTCTGGCTCTCCAGGGAGGGTGGGAGGAGTGCGAGGGGGAGGGCGCGGCCCCACCTGCTTGGCCTCCTCCCCGGGGTCACTCACCCTGGCGCAGGCCCGGGCCTTGTGGTCACAGCTCCGCGTCGAGACCTGCAGCCCGGCTCTCCCAGGCTTGCCCTGAGCTCAGACTCCGGGTGGCCTTTGCAGGACATTTTATCTCAAGGATAAAGCCTGTCTGGGGCTAAGGCTCTGCGGAGGTGGGAGGGCACGAGTGGGGACCCCGAGAGCAGCCCGAGGCCTCCTGAGCCAGGGGCCCAGTGGCGCGCGTTTTCACGCCCCTAGCCGAGCGCACGCCTTCCGCCATGTCAGCCCTGAGGAGGGACTCCCGATGGGGCTGTTCTGGTGATGGCACGGCAGAACAGCGAGGTCCCAGGGCTTAATGGGGAGCCCCCGGAGGGGGTGGAGGTGAGGGGGCGTCAGACCCACAGCTTACAGCGCCGAGGGGCCCCGCCCGCCCAGGGCTCGGGGAAGCGGGAGCCGCGTCCTCTGCTCTCAGCCACGGCAAACAAGACCGAAGGCCCTGGGGGTCCTGGCAGTTGGCGTTGAGAGAAGCAGGGAGACCCTCAAGGCTTTCCCCGGAATGGAGGCCGCTCCGAGGCACGTGCCAGACGGAAGGAGCCGGGCTCCCCGGCCCCCACGGTCTGACTGCACTCTGATGACTTTCTGGAAAAGGCAGAACTGTGGGGGCCGGGCCTGGGGGTGACTGCAGGGGCAGCTGGGGAATTTGGGGGTGGCGAGGACGCGCTGTGACTGGAGGGGTGGGTTCACACGACCGAGCGTGTAGCAGAACTCGTGGCCCTGGAAGCGCGCGTTGTGGTGTGTGCAGACGGGCTCCTGATGAATCTGTCGCTTAAAACGGAAGCTGTGCGGCATTGGCGTTCCCATCCCGTGACGGCTGCCAGGGCGGCGGCAAGTCCTGTCTCTGGCCGGCTTTGCACATGGTTCTCTCACCCTGGATGGCCGGGAAAGGCACCATGGCCTAAAGGGCCCCGGGCAGCCCCTTCCCTCCATCACCAGCTGGGGAGAGGAAAGAGGCACCGGGGGCAGCAGAGACGCCGCGCTGCCCGGCAGCGCCTTGCTGTTCCCGCTTGCCACCGGCGAGGGCGCTGCCCACAAGCGGCCGTGGGTCAGTCCCATCCGAGCCCACCCTGGTGGTTTTACTAAGGCACAGCCTGAGAGGAGCTGCCTGGGTTCCTCAGTGTCAAATGGGGAAACTGAGGCCCCAAGCCGGCCCAAACCCCCCACACCTGCCGGGCCTCCTGAAGGTACCGGCCAGCTGGGCCCCACCAAGCCCAGCCCACCCCGGGGTGTGGGGTCAAGGAAGTGGTGACCAAACCTGGCCCCGGCCCCGGGAGGGGCTGTCGTGAGCCGGCCCACCTGCCGCCCACCTGCTCCGGGGACTGGACACAGCTGTGCACCCTGCACGGCCGCGTCCTCCATGCGGGGCTGGCTGCCCAGGGAGAGGAGAGGCCGGCAGGGAGCGAGGCGAGACTTGGAGCAAGCCGCTGGGGAACGGGCGGGTTGGGGGTTTTCCATGGCACATGGGGCGACAGCCCAGGCCTGGACGTGGGGGCCGACAGGCCAGGTCCAAATCTCCGCTCCCCCCGCCAGCTGCCGGCTGTGGGCCAAGCCTGACCTCGCCGTGCCTCAGTTTCCTCTTCCGCCACATGGAGATAATGGTGACTTCCTGGTCTCGCTATGGGCTCGTCCCCGCACACTCCCGGGGACCACAACGGCAGGCTGAAGGCGGGGCAGGGGCGGCTGACTCGTGGCAGGGTCCACCTCCACGGGCTCCCCGTTGCCAAGGCCGGGGCACTCCCGCCACCTCTGGGGCAGCTGCGCACTCGCCGCCCGAGTCCCCCGGGAACCTTCACCAGCTGGTGGCCGTCCGTCCACCTCCCCAAGAAACGTGTGCTGCCCC
Organism: Tolypeutes matacus; assembly: GCA_026826555.1. NCBI lineage: Eukaryota > Metazoa > Chordata > Mammalia > Cingulata > Chlamyphoridae > Tolypeutes > Tolypeutes matacus. The sequence continues at coordinate 723,384 of JAKSZT010054278.1, read as the reverse complement.
AGGCGAGGGCACACGCCAGCTCCCCTGGCACCGCCGGTTTAAAGACTTCTCTCCTGAGCCTCTGTGAAGACGCCCTTTCGTTCCCCCTTCCCTCCTTCCTTCAACATCCGTTCATGGTGCCAGGCAGAGTGGGTGCCGCGGAGAACAAAACTAATAAAAACGCCTGTGCCATGCGCTCCCATCCCAGCAGAGACAGAAAATGAACAAAATAAGTTACGCATGCAAATAAGTGACAGGAACAAGTGGGAGGGAGAAAATTAAGTGGGCTGGGGAGGGTGGGGTGCCGTCCCAAAAAGGCAGGTCAGCGAAGAGGGCACGGAGGTGACGTGGGGTCTTTGGGTCTCGACTCTAAAGAAGTATGTTCACAGGGGTCAGGGGAAGAAGGTTCTAGCAGAGGGGATAGCAAGTGCAAAGGCCCTGAGGCAGGCATGGGCCGGTGCTGTTGGAGGGCCCACGAGGGGGCCAGTGCGGCCAGAGCCGTGAGCCAAGGGGCAGTGCAGGGCGTGGCGGGGCCTTTTGGACCACGTGTGGCTTTTATTAGAAGAGCAAACGGGCAGCCTGTGACCTTCATCTCAGGGACACTGGCCGCTTTGCGGAGATGGTCAGGAAGCTGCCGCAGGTGGTGGTGGACGAGGTGACGAAGAGGGCTGGGATGCTGGGATGTATTTTTTCCTTTTTTAAAATTTCCTTACAGTGAAATTCACTGTTTTGTTTGCATCTGTGAGTTCTGGCAAACGCACAGAGTTGTGTAGCCACCACCCGGTCCCCTGAAAGCCGCCTCGAGCCGTCGCCGTGTGGGCGCCGCACGCCGCCCCTGGCCCCTGGCCACCGCCGAGGCCCTCCCCGGCCTGGAGCTCGGCCGTCCCCGGGAGCCGCCGTCTGGCCTCTCTGGCGTGCGCGGGGCGGAGGCTGCTCTGTAAACAGCCCCTTGTCTGTGGACCGGGCTCCAGGGTGTGGACGTGCCGTTGTTCGTCTGTGCGCCCGCCGGAGGGCACTCGGGTTGTTTCCAGGTGGGGGCGACTGTGGACAAGGCCGTGCACATGTGCACGTACAGGAGTCTGCGTGCACCTAAGGTTTCTTTCTCCCAGGTCAGAACTGGGCACGGGATGGTCCTCGAGTGAGCGTGGCTTTCGCTTTACGGGAAATGCCAACTTCTCCGAAGTGGCCGTGCCACCGGGATGTTCAGGCAGCGTGGGCACTGCCAGGTTTCTGCTTTGCTTGGTTTTGTTCTTATTTAGCCGCCCTAATAGTTGTGCAATGGTGTCTCGTGGGTCTAATTTCCATTTCCCTGATGACGATCCTATAAGCATCTGTCACGGGCTTAGCCGTCTCTGCGTCTTCTTTGATGAAGTGACTGTGCTGGTTGTTTGCTCATTGTTTAAATTTTTTTTTTTTGTTCCTTATTGTTGAGCTTTGAAACTCTTTATATTCTGATACAAGACCTTTGTCTGGTATGTGATTTGCAAATATTTTCTCCCCGTCTGTAGCTTGTCTTTTCATTCTCCTAACAATGTATTTCACAGAGCAAACATTTTAATTTGGATGAGATCCAGTTTATCATTTTTTTAATGGATTCTGCTTTTGACGTCATGTCTAAGAACCCAAGGCCTACCCCAAGGTGACAAAGATTCTCTCCTACGATATAAGGGTTTCACTTATAGCTCTTATGTTGGGTTTATGATCCATTTTGCATTAATTTTTCCATAGGGTGTGACTTAGACGTTTTTTTACATGTAGATATTCAATAGTTTCAGCACCAATTTGTTGAAAAGATCGTCCTGTCTCCACTGAATTTTCTTTGCCCCTTTGTCAGAAATCGTTGGCCCCCTGTGCAAGAGCTCTCTTCTGTGCCTCTGACCTCTGGATCTGTGCGTTCTCCAGCACACACTGCCTCGATTGCTGTGCCGTTCAGGTAGAGCGAGGTCTCCAACTTGGTTCTTTTTCAAGACTGTTTTGGCTGCTCTAATCCTTTACTTTCCACATAAATTTTAGACTCCTCTTGTCGACATCGACCAAAAAAGCCTGCTGAGATTTGGGTTGGGATTGCCTTCGTCTTCATAGAGCAGTTTTGGGGAGACTTGGCATCTTAGCACCCTGGAGCTTTCCAATCCCAGGTACAGCACAGCTCTCATTTATTTAGGTCATCTGTGATTCCTTTCAGCAGCAGCAGTTTTCAGCATTCAGATACCACACAGGTTTTGTTGGATTTATCACATTTTTGGTGCTATTGCAACTGATACTGTTTTTAAAAGTTCAATTACCCACTTTTCAAACACCAATTTCATAAATGTGCTTGATTTTGTATATTGGCCTCATTTCTTGCAACCGCGATAAACTCATATATTTAGTGGTAGGAACTGTTTTGCGGGTTCCTCGGTCTCTGTGTAGATAGTTGAGTGCTCTATGGATGTTTTCTTTCTTCCTTTCCAATCCGGATGCCTTTTTTTTTTTTTTTTTTTAAAGATTTTATTTATTTATTCATTTATCCCCCCCTTGCTGCTTGTGTTCGCTGGGTCAGCTAACCACGCCGTGCGGGCGGGCTTGCCTTCACCAGGAGGCCCTGGGAACTGAACCCGGGGCCTCCCATATGGTAAACGGGAGTCCCACTGATTGAGCCACAGCCGCTTCCCCCGGATGCCTTTTATTTCCTTTTCTTGCCTGCTTGCTCTGGCTCTGACTTCCATTTGATGGTGAATAGGAGTGGTGAGAACAGACGTCTTGCACCTGATCTTAAGGGGAAGCCTTAATTAATTTATTTATTTAAATATATTTTATTAGAGAAGTTGTAGGTTTACAGAAAAATCGTGCCGAAAATACGGAGTTCCCATATTAGGGGCAAAGGCTCAGTCTTTTACTAATGATGTCAGCTGTGTGCAGTAGGTTTTTGGTAGGTACTCTGTCAGGTTACAAAAGCTCCATTTGATTCTTGGCTGCCTGAGATTTTCTTTTTATCACGAACGGATGTTGAATTTTGTTCATTGCTTTTCCTGCATCTACAGGTATGATCGTGTGGTTTTTCCTCATTAGTCAGCTAATATGATTGATTTTGAGATGTTGAATCAGGCTTGCACTCCCAGGATAAATCCACTCAGCCGTGTATTATCTTTTTCACATATTACTGGATTTGATCACTAATATTTTGTTGAGAATTTTTGCATCACTCTTCACGAGGCTGTCGGTCTGTAGTCACTCTCTTGCACTGTCTTTGTCTGGTTTGGGCATCAGGGTAATACTGGCTTCATAAAATGAATTGGGAGGTACTTCTCTTTTGTTTTCTGGAAGAGATTGTGTGGCCTTGATATTATTTTTTCTTTAAAGGCTTTGTAGAATTCTCCAGCAAAATCTTCCAGGCCTGGAAATTTGTGAGAAGGTTTCTAACAATGAATTCAATTCCTTTAATAAATATAGGACTATTCAGAGTATGCATTTCCTCTTGAGTATGTTTTAGTAGTTTGTGTCTTTCAAGAAACTGGTCCATTTTGTCTAAGTTGTCGAATTGGGAGGCATAAAGTTGTTCATAGATTTCCCTTATCATCCTTTTAATGCCTGCAGGGTCTGGATTGATCGCCCCTCTTTCATTCCTGATGTTGGTAATCGGTTGTCTTCTCTCTTATTAGCTTTGCCGGAAGTTTTAGCAATATTCCCTTTGTTTCTGAAGATCCAGCTCTTGGTTTCATTGATTTTCTCCATTCTCTTTTTGTTTTCAATTTTATTTATTTAGGCTTTATTTGTATTATTTCCTTTCTCCTGATTGTTTTGGGTTAAATTTGCTCTTGTTTTCCTCGGTTTCTTAATGTGGACCATTAGATTATTGATTCGACACTTTTATTCTTTTCTAAAAACATTCAATGCTATGGATGTCTTCCTAAGCACTGCTTTAGTGGCATCTAAACATTTTGAAGTGTTGCATTTTAATTCGTTTCAAAATATTTTCTTACTTCTCTTAAGACTTCCTCTTTAGCCTTTGGGTTATTTAGAAGTGTGTTGTTTAATTTCTGAATGTTTGGAGATTTTCCAGATACCATTTTATTATTCATTTCTGGTGTAATTCCATCACGTTTAGAGAATATGTTTGCGTGATTTCCATTCTTTAAATCCGTTAGTGTTCATTCTATGGTCCAGGGGCCACAGTCTGCAGTGGGACTTGCCCGGTGTCAGGAAACAATTGCCCAAAACATGGTCTTCAATTTTATAGTTGTTTGTGACAGGAGAGAGAGTCCAGTACCCAAGTGGAAGTCGTCTGTGGATTTTAAACACTGCCTACTTTCAAAACGATCTGGGGAAGCTTGTGATGAAAGACTTTGGTTCAAAGGAATTATTAAAACAACGCTGCAGAGGAATTACATCCCCAAGAAACGGAGCCACGCACAAAGTGGAGGCGGCCGCTGGGTGTGTATCTTAGACTGAGGCTGATGAAAAAGACCAACATGATTTGGACTTAAACATTTTTAGCTCATTGTCTGTTAAAGGTGAATTATTATAAATTTCAGTAACTCTCCTTTGACATAGTTAAAGGTTAAGAGCATTCTTCAGGGGGTTTGTACTCTCGTAACATAACAACGGTTCCTCTATTTTTAAGAAAACACAAGCTTTCCAACTTCTCAGCCATCTGCAGCGCGGCCGGGAACCGCTCCTGAGCTTCCCCAGTTGTCAGCGCGGCCGGGCGGGGCTGCCGCTCCCTGCTCTCCGCTGTAATTCCCAGTTGTTTGGCAGGAGCTCGAGCCCCCGGGGGCCCAGAGGGCTGAGGCGGGCCTGGGGCGTCTCACCAGGCCTAGCTGCTCAGAGTGACCAGGGCTCACCTGGAAACCGTCCGCCCCGGGCCGTTTGCCCGCAGCCTTTGCACAGTAGGAAGCCGCTGTCCCCAGGCCGCTATTTATTGCCCCCGGGAGGGAGAAGCGCCTGCATCTGGGCCGCCTGCACCTCTTCGGGACGAGCCTGGCTCCCTCGGAGGACAGAGGCTCCGCGCCGGGCAGGGGTCTCCCAGCCCAGGGAGCCCTCTCAGGCGAGGCGGCCTGGGGTGGTCCCTCCCTCAGACCGTCCCCAGCGAGAGGGTCCCCGCAGCCTCCCACCTTCACTTGCCCCTTGGCAGTGATGGGCCTGGAGGCATCTGACTGTGACACTCCAGCCTCTGAGCAGCCCATTCGCAGGGGGCTCCCCTCGTGTCCCCACAAGGCCCTTCAGGAGCACAGGACAGAACGAGGCAGGCAGCAGAACCCCCGAGCCGGGCCTCCCGCACCTGCTTTGTAGCCTCAGGAAAGGAGAGGGGCGTCCTCAAGGGCCTCTCTGTGCCCCCCAGGCCTGGCTCAAAGCCGAAAGGTCCCCAGATTCTACCCAGTTCAAGGCCTGTTTTGCTGCCACCCTGAGGACATCGGCTCGGCCTCAGGCCTGGACGGCGCCTCCTGGGGCTCAGAACAAAATCCCACCAAAGGGGGCTTCAGGCGACCGGCGCCTTTCTCCCACCAGCCGAGACCAGAAGCCTGAACCCCAGGCATCGCCGGCTGCGCTACCCTGAAAGCGCTCCAGGGCCCAGCCTGGTGCAGTGTGGCCTCCTCAAAACTAACCACATCTTCAGAGGCCCTGGCTCCAAAAATCAGGGCCTGTTCGCAGGACGGGGGGTAGGACGAGGTCTTTTGCGGGGCTCGGCTGCACCCCTAAGAGAGGAGAGGAGAGGAGCGGACGCGCACTCTGACCGCACCCCACGCCACGGCCAAGGGCTCTGGCCGCCTGCTCGGGGCCCTCCCGGGCCCAGATGGTGGGGTCTCTGCCGGCGCCCCATCGGGAGCTTGTCTGGCCAGTGGGGTGCCCCTGGGGGCGCCTGCCCGGTGCCGTTCACCGTGGCGAGCCTTGCAGAGCACAGAGCAGACCTGAGAATGGCTCAGGCCAGGCTCTGCTTCCTGCCGTTAATTTTCCTGACAGCTTGTTTAGAAGACGCTGGTCTAATGTATTGCAAGAGCCTACACTTGTGTCAGATCTGGAGCCGAGCTGGAAGATGCTCGGCTCCCATTCAAGCCAGCGGGGCGGATACTTGTGCTCAGAAAAGCCCCAGCCCCAAGCACCTCTGCGAGGGTCCCGAGACCCTGTGTCTGAGCTTCCCGGTGGCCCCCGCAACAAGGGACCCCAGCCTGGCGTAAATCAGGCCTCTACTCCCTTGCAGCTCTGCAGGCCGGAAGCCCAAATCCAGGGGCCGCCAGGCGGGGGTTGGAGGCCAGGGAGGCTGGGGCGTCCCGGCCGCCCCCCACCCTCTGGTTGTTCTGAAGCTGCCCACGCGCTGCAGGTGGCCCCTGACGAGATGCTCTCAGGCCGCCCGTCAGCACGTACCGCCCTGCTGTGGGCCCTGCCTGGCGGGGCCACGAGCCCAGATTCAAGCCCAGCTCCTGGTTTTACTCGGGAACCCACGGTCCTGAAGGACACCCTGCCCCAAGCCTTCGGAGGGCACGTGACGCTCACAGCCAGTGGGGTGGGGTGGGCCGTCCCACGGCAGGGTGTCCTGCAGCCCCCAACTCCTCTGCTGCCCTCTGCGCCCCCAGGCTCGTCCACCTCCACCTGCCCCATGAGAGCTGTGCGGCCAAGCACACGCCGGGGTCAGCGCCCGCTGCGGGACGGCTCCGAGGGTGGGCGTGGACGCCGAGCCAGCGGTCAGGAGGCCATCCTGGCAGAACGAGATGGGGTGGGGGCCACCCCTGCAGCCGCGGACTCGCTGCCTCGCTCAAGGGCCAGCCCGCCGGGCAGGACCACGACCTGCAGCTGCCACCCCAGGGTGGCGTTGACTTCAGCACTCCAGGCCTGCCGAGCGCTTACACGTTCTCCCCTGACCTTTTAGCCGGCTCCTGACATGGGGGCGTCCCAGGCTCTCTCCTGGGAAGGGTCAGCTGGGGTCACGGTGCAGGAGCCCCGACAGGCAGGTGTCAGACCATGACAGTTTCCCCAGAGGCTCCGATTTCCAGGGCCTGGCGGTTTTCCACATCCGTTGTGTAAATGCCCCTTTATTACAAATGAAATTACACTCTCGTTTCATTTCTCCTGCCCTCGAGAGGGGCCCGGTCGGAGAATAAAGCCTTGGGGTGGGGGTGGGGGTCTCTTTATAAGGGCCCGGGGAGCAGGTGCCAGGGGGGCCACAGGCTCCAGTGGGCACCCCAAGGCCGCTGTTCCAGCTCTGAGCCCCCCGACCCGCTGCAGGCGGGCCCCGGGAGACGCCAACTCGACGCACACGCAGGCCCTTTGGAAGCGGGGAGGTCCTGCAGATGTCAGCGTTTCTCCGCCATGTAACGGATTTGGGGCTCAAGCAGGGCCCCCCTCTGCCAATAACAGGGCGGGGGCCCCGCTGTGCTCCCTCCTGTCACGTGAGGCTGCTCTGTGTGGCTAGCTCTGAGAGCCCCACAGCCGCCCTGCGTCCATGCCGCCGAGCCTAATCGGGGTGCTGACGTGCAGACAGCGCCGGGCCGGGAGGGCCGGGCTAGAGCCGGCCAGGAGCACACGGGGGACGACGGAGGGGCCAGCGTCGAGTCCCTCTGTCCCTGAGACCCGGCGCTGCATCACCACTGCCCACAGAGGAGCCCGCGAAGCCCAGGCGGGGGCCCTTGCTCCATCCCTCGGCCCTGGACTCGGGCGGTGGGCTTTCCTATGCACAGCACCTCCATGTCCCTCGATCCTCTGCCTCGCCGTGTGGCGCCTGCCCAGGGCCCTCCAAACCGCATCACCACGTTGAGTCGCTGAACTGTCCAGCTGCTGGGCATCCCCTCCTGCCCCGCTGTTTCCCATCCCACCCCCCCCCCCCGGCATGGCTCCCTTGTCCGTGAGGACGGAGGAGGACGGGCTCTCCAGGTTCTGAGGACATTGGCCAGGGAGCAGCCAGAGCCGGGTGGGAGGCAGGGTCAGCACGAGTTCCCAGAGAGAGCTGGCCAGGGAGCAGGGAGCAGCCGCCAGGTACGGAGAGGAGTGAGCGGCTCACTGCCGCATCCGAAAAGTCTCAAGGCTGTCATGGCTGCAGAGGCAGCTTCCTTCCCTGGATACGAGAGCCGTCCGGTGGGGAAACCCGAGCCAACCCCCGGCTGAGGCCCCGTCTCTGGCGAGGCAGCTGTCGGAGGCAGCAGGACGGCGCCCTGGAAGGAATTCCCACAAGCAGTCGTCGTCGTCAAAGGTCCTGCGGCAAGACGGCCGAGAGTTCCATCGCTGCTGGGATGGCCCATCCTACCCAGGAGTCACCAGCGTACTGTGGCTTCGCGCTGGGCCACTCGAGGCGCAGGCCGGTCTCGTTACAAGATCCACCTGTCCAGTGCCGGCCAGAGGGGAGCCTCGGGCCCAAGGGCGCGGCCGTGGGAAGAGCTGCCACCTCCAGCTGCAGAGACCAGACCTTGGGAACCCCACGAAACAGCCCAGGGCCGGGCTGGGTCCAGCCCAGCCGCTCCCTGCAGCCGAGAGCTGGACCTTGGCTGCCTAGAATGCACGATGGAGTAGCCCCCGAGAGGCGCTGCCCCAAACTGCGCTGACACTTCACGAGCCGCGGGCCCTTCCCACGGCCTGGGGAGAGCAGTTGCCCAGTGGAGCAGACTCCATCACGTTCTTGGGCGAGGGTGGGGAGAGCTGGAGCCCGGGGGGCTCCCAGTGCTGCGACCACCTCGTGCCAACCCAGCAGCCAGGACCCAGTGAGGCTCCGGGGCTTAGCCCAAAGCACAGCGTCTGTGGGGCCAAAAAGGTCCAGCGGGGTCTGAGCCCCTTGCCTGGTTCCTCCCACCTCCTGGGGCCTCCCCTGGAGAACAAAGAAGAGAGGCCTCGACTCAGAAGCAGAGTGGGCTGGAGCAGCAGGGAGGGCTTCCTGGAGGAGGTGCCCTGAGCCCGCTTTGAATGCGGGGAGGGAGTGGATCCAAGATGGGGTCGGCTCACAGGTCCTTCCAGGGCCACCAAGAGCGACCTCCCGGGTTCTCTTGGCATCCGAGCTCTGACTAGGTGGGAAGGAGATTGGGGCTTCTGGGGTTGGTGGGCTCACCCTCCCCCAGACACCCCACTTCCCACACTGCTGCCTCGGAGCTCGGCAGCCTTCAGCCCTGCCCACCGTGAGGCTGTTCCCCTCCACCCCCTTGGATAGTAACGAGGGCAAAGCTGGGCAAGCAGTGCCCAGCACAGTGCCCGGCACAGCATCGGCACAGCCCCTGGAGCTCATCTGGTGAACAAGCCTCAAGCAGCTTCCCGCCTGTGCTGTTTACTGCTTGGCTTCTAGCCGCGGCAGAGAGCTCGTTCTCAACATCTCTGCAAAGCTGTTTTCATTTGAGGGGAAGTTAAAGCCGCCTGTGGCTGCAGTTGCCCTGTGGTCCCCGGGCCCTGACTCACAGGGGGCTGGACAAGTGCTCCGCGGAAGCTAAGGCTGATTTTTGTGCGTGAGCCTTGTGCAAAACAGAGAGAGAGAAGACGAGCTGGGAAAGGAAGGGACCCAGAGAGGCTGTGGATGTCAGCCGGAAGGAACGCCCCAGCCCATCGCCCTCCGGCTCCTCAGTGAAGTGGAGAGCTCTGGCAGACCCACCCAGAGGTGCTCGGCCGCAGGGAACGAAGCCCCTCTGGCCTGCTGCCCACCGACCACCCAGATCGGCTCCTGGGGTGGGCCTGCAGGCCCCAGGAGAGGCCGCTGCAGTGGCCATGCGGCCTGTCGGGGTCAGGAGGCCCAGGGGAGGGGGCCGCTGTCTGGGAGCCCCAGGAACAGCTGGGCAAGTGCAGGGTCTGTGGCTCCGAGACTCATGGAAAGATGGTGAGGCAGCGAGAGAGCCCCAGAATCCTGCTCTCCCTGTGGGGCGGAGGTGGGGAGGAGGGAGCACCCGGCCGGGGTGGGGGTAGGGAGGTGGGAAGGGGCGGAGTCGAGCCCAGCCCCACCTGACCCCACAGAGAGCACCCCAGTGACCCCGCGGCCCCTCAGGCCTGGCCGAGGGCCTGGCAGGGGCGAAACCCCTCAGCATCTCTGGACGGAGGACCCAGCTCCACACAGACCAGGGAGGTCGGCTGGAGAAGGGGGGTGAGTGCCCGCGGCAGCCCCCCCGGGGCAGCAGCCTGTGCTGCGGGGCAGGCTCGGGGCCCCCAGCTCACCCCGTTTCCAGGGACTGCCCCTGGCCTTGGGCTGCTCTGCAGGCCGCTGTCAGCCTCCGCTTCTTTGGCTTAGAGCCTCGGCCTGATCTACGGGAAATTGATGGGGCTTGAAGAGCACAGCGAGACCGGATAGATGCATCGTTTGAGGAAAGACGGCCGTTTTCACCAGGAAACCCATTTCCCTTAGAGCGCCGCGGCACGTGCCTCCTGGGCGGGTCTGTCTGCGCCCCCACTCCTTCCCCGAACCTCTTCTGTTCCCACCCGGAACGTGCGGAGGCCTGGGGGGGCGCGTGGGCACAGCTGGGATCCTGGTGCGGCCCGGTCTGGGTGGGAGGCTCGAGTGGGGGCATCCAGGGCAGCGGGCACCCACCTTAACGGGGGGTCCCGAAGGGACCGCGGAGCTCGTGGCTTCCGGGTTTCCAGCCTCAGCCCACCTTTTTGCTCGTGGCACCCTCTTATCACCTAGTTCTCACTGTCAGCGAATGTCATTTAAACAATTTCATTTTGGGAGGCATCATCATAAGTGAAAACTAAGAACATCGGCCATGAGCAGAAGGTACTGTAAAAACAACGCAATAAACCCAAGCGCCTGCTCCTCGCCGCGAAGCCGGGGGTCTGGCTCGTCGCCTGGCGCCAGGAGAAGCCCTTCGTTGGAGCTGTCACACGTGGCGTGGGGTGGCTCTCTCCCATCCACCCCCCCAACAAGGCCTCTTTCCAGTGAAAAAACCCAAAGCGATCCGACGACGAAGGCCGAGGTGGGGTGGTGGCCCTCCCGGGAGCCTCTCTGCCGCCTTCAACACGGGTGCCCCACGCCTGGCCACACCCACCCAGCAGCTCCTCAGTCCCGCTGTGTCAGCGGGTGGGGGGCCACGCTGCCAGCAGGACATCCCCTGAGCAGCAGGCGGAAGCTCGGACACCCTCTGACCCTGCACTTGCTAGCTGGGTGACGTCACCTCTTTGCCTCAGTTTCCCCATCTGTAAGGTGGAGATTGTAACTGCCCTTCTTGGGCACTGTAGGAGTAAATGAGTTGACCTAAGCAAGTAGCCACATCAGCATTTGTGGACTAAAGACCAGCTCTCGGCTGGTCACAGCAAGTACAGGTGTACGGAGACGCCCAAGCCTCTGTCAGCTGTGGGTTTAGGGAGTTAAACCATTTAATCCTTGCACCAAACCTCAATCTCTCTTGCTTGGGTTCAAATGGAGTATCAGAACTCCCAGGCAGCCAGGCTTCTGCAGTCGTGGGGGAATGTGTTTTTTCACCCAGCATCCCCCAAGGCGGGGCCTGTAAGAGCAGGTAAAAGGGGCCCACGCATCAGCCACGGCAGCAAGCCACACATTTCTCCAGTCCTCCGATTCCAGGTGTCAGCTCCGGGCTGCCTCCTGCAACCCCATCAGACCATCCTCGCAAGCTGAGCGCTGAGACGTGGCGGCTGCCGCAGTCACCAATGAGGCCTGACCCCTGGGTGGGTGCCGGTGGCCGCCTGGGGAGAGGACCCCAAGTGCGCCCATGCCCGGCACGCCACGCCCCGAGGCCCAGCACAGTGAGCATAAGAGCAAAAAGACAAAAAAATTAATTTTAAAATAAAGCACGGTGAGCCCAAATCCCACAGGAGGCTGCGGCCCCTGCCTCGTCTGCCCTCTCCGGCTTCTGTTCCTTCGCGCCCCCTTCCCTCGCTCCCCCACCCCTCCTTGGCTCTCTGTCCCCCGGCCTGTGGGGTCGCAGCAGGTCACAGGTTCCGGAGCTTTCTGTTTGGGAAGTCAGCAGGGGCAGCCTTGTCAGGAGGAAGGGTGGCCCCCAGCACCCGCCGCTCGACTTCCCTCCCAGCCAACGCGTGAATATTCATGGAGCATCGGACTTGCAAATTCCACGTAATTTAAATGCCATAAACAGGGTCTTGTCAGAGCAAATGGCTCTTGATTGCTAGGCAGGACCCGGCAAGAGCAGGGCCTCTGCAAAGGCCCCGGGGCGCCCTCTAAGTCACGGCTGGGGAAGGCGAAAAGGAGCTGATCAGGGAGAGCAGCGAGGCCACCTCCTCCGCGTTTCCGCAGGGTTGGAAAGGAAAGCTCTGGAAGGGGGGTGGGGGAGAGCCGCAGCAAAGGAAGCGAGACAGACGGCGCCCTGGGGCTCTAGGGCGGCAACGAGTCCTATAGCCGGAACACGGGAGGTAGCGGGGGCCCTACTGATTGGGCAGTGGTTTGTCTGTCTTTTAGGGGCCGGTTTAGGGCAGGTGGGCCTTATTTGTGTTGGGTCAAAGGTCATGACCTAGGGGCCGCCTTGGTGGGGATTTCGCATTTCAGAAGGCGGAGCACATGGGGGTTTGGCTCTGAGGGGTCCCGGGGCTTTCTCTGAGCAATTTTATCAGGTGGGGGTTAGAGACCCCCCACCCTGCCCACCCACCTCCCTGACTTGGGGTCTCAGGTTCGGAGCTGGCTGTGCACATCTCCCAGAAGGGTAATTACTCAGCGAATACCTAATTAACATCAGCTCCGTAGTCACTGCCAGCCTCTGGGCAGCTGCCCACGTCGCTGGCACACGCTCACGGCCCGAGCGCCGACCCTGAGCCCCATGCCAGGGCTGCCCAGCCCCCAGCCCGTCTGACCTCCCCCACCCTCTGGGCCGGGGCTATTTGGCGGATGAGGAGACGGAGCCCCGAGTACGCGGCTGCCTCCGTGGAGCCTGCGCTGTGAGTCCCCAGCAGCCACCGTGCCCTCACTCCCTGTCCTTGGGCTCAGCTTGTGGGGTGGCTTCTGCTCCTTGCTGAGGCTTGATGCGGGAGGGGCAGAGAGGAGGCTCAGAGGGGTGGCCAAAGAGGAATGATCCAGAATACGTGTCTGCTGGAGACAGGCGGGGACCCTTCCCCAGGGTGCGCAGCCTTGCAGGCTTCCGGGAACCGCTCTGCACTGAGGCTTTGGTGGCCACAGGCGCCTGGTGGCATCGGAAGGCATGGCGGCAGAGGCTGGCACGGGGCCCACGAGGCACGTTCCACAGACGGCAGGCCCTCCAGGGAGGCTCCTTCCCCCCGCGTCCCACCGAGGTGCCTCACCGTCACGTACAACTTCTTTTATGAGCCTTTGGTAGTAAGGACACATCCTTGACCACAGGCAGATCCCCCACATTCTGTTTTAGGGGTGACCAGAGGTCCCAGGCTCCTGATCACTGCTCACCACAGTGGAGACAAGATGGGGCCAGGGAGACCAACGCTGGGGGCGTGGCCGGCAGATGCCGTGGCACCTGGCCAGGCGCTGCCCCGCAGGGCTCTAGGGGGACTAGAGCCAGCCACGGCGGCGGCCACAGAGCCTTGAAACGTGGCTGGTCCCTGTCCAGATGAGCCTTTTCTGTCAAACACACACCGGATTTCGCAGGGTTAGGGTGGAAGGAAGACTGTAAAATAGCTCCTGGATGGTTTTTATGATTAACTGTTGAAAGAACATTTTACTATATTGAGTTTTAAAATATGTGATTAAAATCTTTTTCACCTATTTCTTTTTACCTTACAAACCTGGCTACTAGGAAGTGCTTAATGCCTTTGTGGCTCGCATCCTCTTTCGATCGGACAGCACTGGGGAAAAAAGGGCCAATCTGTGCACAAAAAAACCTTTCACGTGTGCTTTGGGGAGTTCTCAGGGCCTCCCGCAGTCAGGGTGCCCGTGTCTGTCCACCCGTCCGTCTGCCGTGCTTTCATCTGTTTGCATGCTGCTCAGTGAGTGTTGGGGTGACCCTCGGTGCCAGGCACTGGGCCAGCTTGGAGGGTCCACACTGAGCGAATCAGACACGCCCGTGTCCCCAGGAAGCTGATGAGGACGCAAGCGCACGGCCGCCACTACGCGGCGTGCAGGCCACGGGGAGCGCCAGCTCTCCTTCCTGCCAGCTGGCCACAGCTCAGTGCCCAGACCCGGGCAGGGCCCAGGGGGCTCCCAGCCGCTCCGGCCCCGTCCAGGTGCCTCCAGGTACCGCCTGGTCTGCTGGGCCCGCGGTGGGGGTGGCGAGGCAGCCCCTGTGCCCGGCCAGCCCCGTGCCCAGTTGTGCCAATCGTCGTAATCGTGGCGGGTGGAAGGGGTGGGGCCGCGCCGGTGAGCCCGGCCCTTGGTGGTGAGGGGCCGCCTCGGCCGCTTTCCTCAGAGGGCAGCGTCTGCGCTCCAGATTGCCCCTCGACCGCAGGAACCCACCCTGCACGCTGGAGACCCTCCAAGTCTAACAGACGAACCAATGGTGAGGAGGGGGATGAGCTCCCAGGGGTGGGCGGGGGAGCCACGTCAGGGACGTGGACGGCAGCGAGCCACCCACCGCCACACTGCCAGCCGGCCCCGCTCCATTGCTCGCGGAGGGACGGCAGGGGTCTTGCCAGCCTGATCCCCTCTTGGGCGTCGTGAGCTGCTGCGAGGGTGAAGACAGGTGACAGGTGAGCCAACGAAAGAGTGCGCCCAGGGGCGGCCGCCGTTTCCGCGGCCACCACCCGGGAGTTCGGGAGGCAGCCCCCAGCCCCAAGGAGAACAAATGGCAAGGGCCCTAGAGAAGGGGGGTTCCAGCCCATTCCTGTCTCTGGTTCAAAACTTCCCAGGGATCTGGCCTGAATCCCAGCTTTGGTTTGGATTCTGCCACTACCCACTCCTTTTATTAAAGAGCGTGATTTTCAGAGTAATTTGCCTGAATCTGTTCACTCTCGTCCCTCGAGGGAAATCGGCGTGTGGCGATCGTGGAAAACCGGGTGATGACCGAGTGAAGGTGTTTGGAAATGTGCGGCTTCTGCGTGGAGCACAGTGCACCCCCCCCCCATTGCTCTGAGGACTGGGGTGCAGCCCGGGCTGGGGCGACCGTGGGGAGGCCTCACGGTGGACTTGGGGTGGAGTGAGCCTGGGGGGCTGGGCCGGGGGGGGCTGGACCTCGAGGCCCCCCCAGGCCTCAGTCTCCTCATCTGTAAATCAGCGACCAGAGCCGCCGCAGCCCGCTCGGCCGCCCTTTGCCCTCGGAACTGACTGTGGCTCGGGTCCGAGAGAAACGGCCCTGAATTTAAATGGCGAGCGCTTTCAGGGTGCCGTTTCCCACTGGCAGCAGAGCAGCGGAGGTACTAGCACCCCTTAGCGCAGGGCCTCCCAGGAGGGCGCATCCCGCGAGGCTCCAGGCCGGGGCGTGGCCGAGGGCTCTGGGCAGGGCCCGGCCCCTCCGGCATCCTCGCGGCGTCAGGCCTGGGCGCTGGGCGCTGGGCGCTGGGCCCCGGGCCAGGGGAGGCGCCCCCGAACCTTCAGAGCCACAATCAAGGTGGCAGGCGCTCCAGCTGTGCTTGCCGGCTCAGTTTCGGAATCTTCTGGGTGGGGAGAAGCCCGAAGGGGCAAGGGAAGAGGGGCTGCGGCCGAGCATGCCCACTGGTGTGCAGGAGGAGGCTGGGGCCTTCCCGAGGCCACCCCAGGATCGACCCAACACCCTGCCCAGAGGGCCCGGGTTCAGGGCGGCCAGGCCGGGCGGCCTCCACGGCGGCCACGATGGGAGACCCAGGCCCAGGCTCTCGGGCCAGGGGGTTTGCACGTCTGAGGAGCCAACAGCACAGCAGGAGCAGCCAGAGGCTGAACGCACTCTCACACTCGCGACTAGTCGCTCTTACACACTCACACTCACACGACTAGTCGCTCTTACACATTCACACGACTAGTCACTCTTACACACTCACTCACTAGTCACACACTCTCACACTCACAGGACTAGTCGCTATTACTCTCACTCACTCACACGACTAGTCGCTCTTACACACTCACACTCACGACTAGTCACTCTTACACACTCACACTCACACGACTAGTCACTCTTACACATTCACACATCTAGTCACTCTTATACACTCACTCACTCACTAGTCACACACTCTCACACTCATAGGACTAGTCGCTATTACTCTCACACGACTAGTCACTCTTACACACTCACACTCACACGACTAGGCACTCTTACACACACACTAGTCACTCTTACACATTCACACATCTAGTCACTCTTACACACACTCATGTCTAGTCACTCACACTCTCACGACTAGTCACTCTTACACACTCTCACACTCATACTAGTCGCTCTTACACATTCACACTAGTCACTCTTACACACTCACTCACTCACAGGACTAGTCACTCTTACACATTCACACATCTAGTCACTCTTACACTCACACAACCAGTCACTCTTACACACCCACTCTCACACTCACACGACTAGTCACACTCTTACACACACAACTCAGCCACACTCTTGCGCACTCATGTGTGACTCAGTCACACTTTAACACACACACATATGGCTCACACATTCACGACTCAGCTGCACTTACACACACACGACTCAGTCACACTCTTACACTCACACACACACAGGTCCTTCATGCACTTGCACACTCACACACGGCTCAGTCACACTCTTACACAGTCACACTCACTCCCACTGCCAGACTGAGTGTGAACAGGCTTTTGCTGGCTGCAGCTGCCTAGACTTTGTCAAACCACAGGCCCCTGCCTGTGAGGTCCAGGGATGCCGGCCGCACCCCCAGTCCAGCCGCCCAGGCCACTTCTGTTTGCTTTCATGCCACATGCTCTGTCCAGTTTTGACCCAGCAGCAAAGAGCTGTCTCTTCCTTTTCATGGTCTCGTGACATGCGGTTGGTTTTTCAGCAAGTCCAACCCAGAGCACAAAGTTACAGATAAACCTCCTTTCTGTGGGAAATAAAAGTAAAATCAAACTGCCTCCCCTCTCCTCTCGCCACACCCCCAGCCCCAGCTCTGCAGGGTAGCAGGTGGGAGTGCAGCGCCTCAGGCAGCCCCAAGTCCTTCTAAACCCACCCCCAAGTCCTCATGTTAAGCAGGGCAGAGAGATTTGGGGGTAGGATGCTGTGCTGGTTTGGAGCTGTGCGTTCCCCAGAAAATCACGTTCTTAAAGTTAATCCAGTCCTGTGGGTGTGGGCCCCTTGGAGGCAGGACCTTCCGAGGTGGCTTCTTCAGCTGAGCTGTGGCCCCTCATCCAGGATGGGTCTCGATCCTGTGACCGGAGTCCTTTATACGAGAATGAAATTAGGCAAAGAGAGAGAAAGCCATAGAAGCGTGAAGCTGGAATCAAGGAAACCCAGAAGAAAAGGGAAAGACCAGCAGACGCCACCTTGGGCCTTACCGTGTGACAGAGGAGCCCAGGACCGCCGGCAGCCGGGCTTCGGGGAGAAGCATCGCCTTGGTGGTGCCTTGATTTGGACAATTTCCCAGCCTCAAAACCGTGAGTGAATAAATTCCCATTGTTTAAGCTGAACTGTTCCATGGCACCTGCTTTAAGCAGTCCAGGCAATTAAAACAGATGTCAAGGTCTGCACAACGCAATCCCCTGCCTGCATCCCCACGGCCCCCTTTGCTGCCTTCTTAGGGCTTCTTCTCAACCCTTGGAGGGATTGTATTTTATTTATGCAAGAGGTGTTCTTCTCCAAAGAGAAGATACAAAGGAGGACAGATAATAAAAAGACAGTGTATCAGTTAGCCTCTGCTGTGTAACAAACCACCCTAAAACTTACAGGCTTGGAACAGCAACTCCTTGCCCATGGCACTTCAGATGGCAGTTGGGCCTGGGTTCAGCTGGTCTCACCCAGGGTCACGCGTGTGTCTTCAGTCACCTCCGGCAGCCCAGCCAGGCCCAGCTGGGTCTGAGCTGCCCCATCCCCATACCTGGAGCCTGGTGCTGGCTGGTGCCTGTGTGTCTCTCTCCTCACATGGTGACAGCCGCGTTCCGAGGAAGTGAGAGCAGAAGGCTCATGTCGTCAGCCCTGCCACGTTCCATTGGTCAAAGTCAGTCCCAGGCCAGCCCATCTGGGGCCCTGGGCCCCACCTCGCGACAGGGTGGCCAAGTCCCATTGCCAAGAGGAGGGCATGCGGGGCGGCTTACGCCTGCCATCTTTGCACACTGTCGCCCACAGGCCGACGGGTTGATGATCCCACCCCGCGAGGGCGGGGTCCCCAGGCCTGGGAATCAGAACTAGGAAAGCACCCCAGTCCTGAATTGACTTCCCCCGCGGCCATTGCTCCGTGGTGGCTCGGAAGGTCTCAGGACCCCGGAGCCCCTGGCCCATCACGGCAGCGTGGGGGAGCAGTGTCTGGCGCCAGTGTCGCAGCTGGCGCAGGGACAGAGCAGCAGGCACGGCGGCAGCGGCCTCCGCCGGGCATGGCCTCACGTGACGCCTGCCACGGGTGCTTCCCAGCCAGGGCGCTGCTCCGTCCCACTTGGCCCTGCACGCTCCGTGGCCCAGGAGAGTTTGTCTCGTGGCGCATTCACAGTGACAGCCCACTGGCCCACAGAAGCGCAGACTCGCAGCCTGGGCCATTCCCACCCCCTGCCGGAGCCATCAGACGGTCACCCAGGAGCGCCCAGCAGCCGAGCCTCCAGACACACGGGCCTCAGCCGGAGCCCCGGATCCCCCTCGCGTGGCCGTCCCAAGCCGGAGGAAGCGTGCCTTGCTCAGGTGCCAGGAGCTCGACGTGGCCGACCCTCCACCCTTGAACGGAGCTTCCAGAGCCGCAGTCAGCACCCGGCTGACGGCAGGAGACATGGTAGTGCCTGGAGCTGGTGGCGGCCGCGGCCTGCCGGGCAGCCGGCAGCCTCTGCCTTCGTGGCAGGTGTGCTCCAGCCACTCTCCCATGTCCCTGCAAATTGCACATCTCAGTTTGGCAGGAGGCAGCTTGGAAAATGCCCCGGCACCGTGGCCTTCTCAGTGGACTTCTACGGAAGTGAAACAAATCCCATTTCACCTGCGCCTCGTGCACGCTTCACAAGGCGTTCCTGGGGCTGAGTGGTGGCGCCAAGCACCTCCAGGAAGACAGAGCTACTTGGCCACGCAGTGAAGGGCCTCTGCTCGGGCACACCCGGGGGGAAGAGGCTCCCCCTGCCGGGTGACCCGTGTCAGCCGGCTCGGAGGATGAGCTCCGACCTGGGAGGGCACTTGCCGTAGCGACACTCGGTGGTCTGTTGAAACCAGGGGGCGGCTCGCCTCTGGGGTGGCGTGGCCAGCACTGCCGTGTGCACAACTCCAGGGGGCGCCAGCCATGGCTGCCGCCGTGAAGCTGCGCAAGAAGAGATGGAGTAAACCACAAGAGAGAAGCTCTCTTGTGCTTCGGTCAAGTGTACCCCAAATCCATTTGAGCTAATTAAAACCGCACCGTGGTTGATAGAGGGGAAAAATAGGCGCATGGCTTCGTGACCCCGGGGCATGGCCTCTATCCACCCCAGCTCCCTGGAGGCACAGTACAGGCCCAGCTAGTCACGCGGCCGCCCGGGGTCAGCTGGCCTGGCTTGGGTCAGTGGTCACAGCCTTCTCAGGTCTGTGGTGGGGAGAAAGTGGGTGCAGACGGTTCTTGGAAAGAACTAACTGGCCCCTTCCTTTCTCAACAGTATGAATTTAGTTCGTCATCTCTGTGTTAGTCACGTAAAGAGGTGCTGAGGCAAAGTAGCAAAAGTCTGCTGGCTTTTATAGAGTATTTATTTGGGGTCGAAGCTTACAGTCACCAGGCCATAAAGCGTAAGATACTTCCCTCACCAAAGTACGTTGCCATGTGTTGGAGCAAAATGGCTGCCAATGTCTGCCAGGGCCCAGCCTTCCTTTTCCTCCAAAGGCTCCGTGGTCCCAGCTTCTTCCGGTCTCAGCTGTAGGCTGGAGGGCTCGTCTCTCCCCAGAACTCCTTTCTTCCGGCTCAGCTGCTCTGGTCTCTTCACAAGGTCGGCTGTAGACTGTCAGGCTCTCTCATCTCACGTGTGTCACCCCCCCCCCATGCTTCACCACCTCCCCCCAGCCTATGGCAACAGCCCCTCCCGTGTCCCTGCCTGGGGACCCCTGTGGCTGAGCTCCCTAAATCCAAAGCATCTGCAGACCTGCCTAACACCCCCCACCCACCACCCCCTCCCACTTGCGGGACCCGAGGGAACAGTGAGGCACTTTGAGCAGCCCCTCGGCAACCTCCACGCTGGGGCTCCTGCCCACTCCTGCGCCTCA
>JAKSZT010054278.1:629250-690460 GCA_026826555.1 Tolypeutes matacus | reverse complement strand
TCTCTCTGTCTCTCTCTGTGTCTCTCTCTCTCTGCATCTCTGTCTCTCTCTGTCCCTAAGTTGCGTCCCTCCATCTCTCCCGACCCCAGGTGCTGTGGTGATCGCCTTCGTGGTCTGCTGGCTGCCCTACCACGTGCGCCGCCTCATGTTCTGCTACGTATCCGAGGACCAGTGGACCCCGTGAGTCCCGGGAGGCCAGGCGGAGGGAGCGGGCAGAGGCCCTGGGCAGGGGGCTCGACACTGCAGGTGGACGGGCTGGACGGTTCGGGAGGTGCCCCCTGAGAGGACTGCCAGGGGCAGGCGCCCAGGGGCAGGAGGGACAGGTCGGCCCCCCGGGCAGTCCCGGGGGCCTCTGGACGGCTGCCGAGCAAGTGGTCGGCCCCCAGGGAAGGGGCTCAGCTGCGGGCAGGTTCTGGGGCAGAAAAAGAGAGGAAAGGAGGTGGTGAAAGCGTCTGCACCCACGTCCATTTTAGATGAAGCCCAAAGAGACGAGGAGAGGGCTCGGCCCGTGCGGAAGGCGTGGGGGGCTCATGGGCTTGCTCACACATTGACAGCCGCGTCGGGGCCCCCAAGACCACCCCAGGCTGGGCGAGTCTCTAGGAGGACCCACGAGACCGCGCAGTCGTTCCCTCGGCTAAGAGGTGTGGCGGCAAGAGGGTCCAGAGCGAAGCCGGAGGTGGCCAGGCGTGAGCCCCAGGTCCTCCCCGTGGAGTCGCGTGGCACACGCTGAACCCCCCAGCAGGGGACGGGACCCCGTGTGGGCGGCGTCAGCCAGGGACGCCCTGTGGGACTCGGTCCCCAGGATTTTCACTGGGCGCTGGTCACGTCAGGGCCTCTGCCGGGCACAGCACAGGGTCCAGATCCCCAGAAGGAAAGCTGGCTGGGGCACAAACCACACTGCTAGGGTAGAAGCTGAGGCGGGTGAGTGGTAGCCCCAGGGCTGCCGCGTTGCCTCTACTGCAGAGCAGAGCAGCCAGCCTAAGGATGTTGGGTTCTTCAAGCTGAAGAGGAATAATTAGGACAGACATTTGTAGGCCTGTTGGGGGGCAGTTACAGGGCGGGAGAGGCAGCCCGAGATACGGATTGTCCGGTGGGAAGGGAGTGAGATGCCTGTCGGTGGAGGCAAACAAGTCAAGGGTGAGCTGTGCATCTATCTGGGAGACTTGGAGGGGGCCCCTGCCCTGGCTGTTGGGTGGAGGCAGGGGACCGGCCACGCCCTGCAGCCCCAGGATGCTACAGTTTTGCACAGAACGCCGAAGCTAGCAGACCAGGTGAGCTGCAGGGAGTGGTGGGGTCTGGGGCAAAGTGGAGTAGCCAGTGTCTCCGGAGTGGACAGCTGCAGCTCAGCTCAGCCAACCTCTGCCAGCCAGACTCCCAGGTTCTCAAGAGAAGCCAGAACGCTGAGGTTTATTAGGAATATCCCCATCAAAACGTTGACAAGTAGGTTTTTTGTTGTTAGTGTTTTAAATTTTATCGTGGTAACGTACAACGGGGTATTTTCCATTTTAACTGTTTTAAGTGTGCAATTCAGTGCATTGATAACACTTTACACTGTGTGCCACCACCTCCACCATCCATCTCCCCGACAGAAGCTGCACCCGTTAGGCAGAAACTCCCCACCCTCCCCGCCCCTGACCTGGTGTCACCGTCCTGCCTCTGTGAATTTGCTGATTCTCCCACTTCACGCAGGTGGATCATACAATGCTGTGCCCTGGTGCTTCTGCCCACGCTGGAGCGTGTACGGGAACCCCGGGGCTGCCGTGGCTGAGCGGCACCCGCTGCGGGGCTGGCCACGCTCCGTCCCCTCCCTTCTGTGGGGACACCGGGGTGGCCTCCAGCCTGGGGGCGTGAGCAGTAGCACCAGCGTGGGCCGCTGTCCCGGGTCCCGGCTCCCGGGGGTCTTGCTGGCTCGCGCCCGGCTGACGCGCCTCTCCCGCCGCAGGTTCCTCTACGACTTCTACCACTACTTCTACATGCTCACCAACGCCCTCTTCTACGTCAGCTCCACCGTCAACCCCATCCTGTACAACCTCGTCTCCGCCAACTTCCGCCAGGTCTTCCTCCGCTCCCTGTCCTGCCTCTGCCTGCGGCGCGGGAGGAAGAGGCCGGCGTTCCCGAGCAAGGCCAGCAGCGTCTCCAGCAACGCCACCCGGGAGACGCTGGACTAGGCCGCAGCGCCCCAGGCCTGGGCCCCGTCTCCCCCCCGCACCCCCACCCCGAGGGCCGGAGCCCAGGCTTGGTCCAAAAGGGCCTGTAACGAGGGGAGATCAGTGCTCCATGAAAGGCAGTTGCCTTTGATCCCAGATCAATGGGCGTTTAGAGAAATGGGAACTGAAAGGAACAGGCCGGGGCCAGCTCTCGGGCAGCTGGCACGTGGGCGACAGCGTCCTGTCCTGGCCCAGGCGGACAGGGCGACTGGAGAGTCAGCACTGGGAGGAGCTGCCGAGGGGTCCACCCCCCGGCCCGGCCCTGCCCAGTGGCCCAGGGCCCTCGGCGCCAGCTCGGGGCACGTGCAGGCCCAGCAGCCCCCGCCCCCAAATGCAGCCAGCAGCTTCCACTCGTACATCCAGCCCTCTCGTGACCCAGCCAAAGGCAATTCCAAGGAAGCGGCTGGGGATGGGGGGATGCAGGACCAGCCACTGGGGCGAGGGGCTCCCCACCCCACTGCCCTCTCCCAGGCGGTCATGACCAATAGGGCCCAGGCCCTGACGTGAACCCTCTGAGAAGGACCACTGGGCAGGAGGGGCTCGTGCCCTCGTGGCCTCTCGGCTTGGGAAGTATGGCTCCTGGCCCATGTCCACCGAGGCAGGAGGTTGCCCCTCACGCTCCACTCTGGCTGCAGCTAAGGCCCAGAAGCCAGGGCTGGGGGCTCGGGGCTCGGGGCTGGGGGTGAGGAAGAGGAGTCCAGGCTGACCCTGGCCGAGCCCCAGACCTGCCCCTCACCAGCCAGCAGGCTCCAGAGAGCTGGCACCTCCCTGGTTTCCAGGAGCCGGTCTCCAAACGGGCAGGAGCAGGCCCAGCCGCCACCCCAGGGGCAGCCCCAGCCCAGGGAAGGGGGTCCCCAGCACAAGCCTGCCTGGCGCCGAGGGGCCCAGGGAGCAAGCTGAAGCTTGTGAAGGGTCCGTTTTCACTCGGCGTGGAGCACCGTTGGCCCAGAAGGGAAGCTGAGGTCGGAGGGCAGATGGCCTGCGGGCGGCGCTGACCCATGGGCTCAGACAGGTGACCCGGTCCCAGTTTCCACAGTTCTTCGGGTCTGACGACTCTGATCTGGGATACTAGAACCCCATGGAATTCCTCTCCAGGCCCCACGCCCTTCAGTTCACCGAAAGCAGGGCCCAGGGAGCTCAGTCCCACTGCAAAGCTTCCAGCCGAATGCACCTCTGAGGAGTGGGACCCTCGGGTGGGTCGCCCCCCACCTCCGTGCTCCCACAGGGGCTGCCCCATCTCCCCCAGGAGTGGACCTTGGGGTTCAGTGAATCACTGTGGGTTCTGCAGGCATGGGAATAAGGACGTGGGGCTGGGCAGGGCAGGCCCCAGTTTCTCCGAGCCTCGGTTTCCCCATCCGAGAAATGGGCATGGTCATTCCATCTCTCAGCCCATTTCCCGGGACTGGGGTGCGGCTTCCTGGAGGTCCCTCGTGGAAGCGGTCGGCCGTGGTTCTGCGAAGGAGGCTCCGCCTTGCTCTATGGGCAACCACGGGACGCACGGACGTCCCGCTTTGAGACACGCTGACTGGAGTGCCGGCCACGCCAGGCTGAGGTCGCACCTCCAGAGGCCAGCGCCGTGGCCCATGGCTGTACTCACTCTCGAGGTGCCGCGTCCAGGGAGACTGCTCCGGAGCTGGGGGGGCCACTGCGCTGTGTCGCTCTGACAGTCGTTGACGTCCCCCGGCCACGTGCCTGCCCCGCCCCGCCCCCACTTGTATCTGTCAATAAAGAGCACCTGTGGACCTCTGGCTGTTCCTGTGTCGGGGTGGGGCGCCCGCGTCCCATTTGCTCACTCCTTCGACAGGTGTTTGCCGGCCCAGCTGAAGCCGTCCTCCCTTCCACAGAGACGTGGGCTGGGGGTCTAGTCTCAGCTCTGCCTCCCGCTCTGGGACGTCTGTACCCCGGGGCTCGCTGGCAGGCCAGTCCCCCTGTGCAGGTCCTGCCCACCTGCCCGGAGCTTCCAGCAGCCGCAAAGGAGGAAAAGACTAATGTAGGGGGGACCCTGTGGGCCACAGGGTCTCCTGGGGGATGTGAGGGGTTCAACATGTCCTGGAGGGGAGGGGCAGGAGCTGGGGGAGCAGGAGAGGGGCTGAGAGGCAGGTTAGGGGCTCCTGGAAGACTTGGGGGCCAGCAGAGGGACTGGGGGTGCCAAGGACAGAGGTTTGGGGGCTGGGGCCTCGTGTGCAGGAGCCCCCCGGGTCCCTGCTTGCTGCCACACCCTTGCCAAGTCCAAGCCCCCATCTCAGGGGTCCTGATGGCAAGGAGCACCCAGTTCTCTGCAGCCCATGCCCCCCACCTGCCCCTCCCATGCAGCCTCCTTCCTCTGAAATTACACCGTGTTTGGGGTGGTCTCGTGTTTGGGGAGCCTGGGGCAGCTTCCTGTTGCGCAGTGGGGTGGCCACGGGGCCAGGGGGAGTCTGGGCTATGGGGGAGACAAACCACCAAGCCCGATGACCACAGAAGGCTCCTGGCTCCACTGCTGGGACCCGTCTCCTTTCCACTCCCCTGTCCCCAGGCTCAGAGCCCACCCCCTGCAGTCCCCTCTCACCTGCCCTCCCCAGAAGGATACAGCTCGGAGCTGCCCCCTCCCAGCTGCCCTCAAGGTCAGCCTGTCCTTATTCACGCTAAAGTGTTAGGAGCTATAGTTTTTCCTGGTGACAGGGATCCCCGAGCCTGCAGACAAAGGACACCCAGCTCGGGGGCGGGGTGTGGGCAGGAGGCTCCCTGGGGCCCTGGCCCAGAAGAAACTGCAGGCCTCCGGGGAGGCCCTCCTCACCCGACAGGCTCACCAAGGCCCTGCACCCTGGGACAGAGGTGAGGGCCGGGGGCCCGGGGGCTCCATGGAAGGAGGCAGGGGCGCCTCTGCCTCTGCTCCATCTCTTCCCGGGAAGGGTCCCTTGGTTCCCTCCGTCAGCACAGTGGGGTGCAGGGGAGGCCCCGCATGAAGAGGTCTGGGCACTGGCCAGCCGCAAAGCCCCCTGGGAGAGGGATGCCGCACCACTCGCTGTGAGCGGTCCTGTGTTCGAATCCCGGCTCCGTGCTGGTTCGCTGGGGGCCCAGGGACAAGAAGGCGCTCAGGAGACCCCCTGCCCATGGACACAGGGGAGGGGCCGGCCCAGGGCTCTCAGCGCAGCACCTGGCTCACGGCTGGCACTGGTTGGGGGGTGTTGGGGGCCAGGAGGTGGGAGGGAGGTCTGGGAGTGGAGGCGGGGTCCACCCAGCGAGGGATGCCTGAGTGGGAAATTGTTCGGGGTCTGTGGACTCGCATCTGGGGGTGAGGGCGCATCAAGGGCCCCCGGCCCGACCCCACCCACACCCGCCCCGCCTCCCTCCCACCTCCCTTGGCGCTTTCGGGCAGCTCAGCCACAGCTTCTTCAAAGCTCTGTTTGAAATGTAAAACACGATCCCTGGATTTTAGACGACATAATTCTCCTTCACCTAAAGTCTGGGTCCAGGACCAGGGGGAAGAGGTCACATTTCGTGGCTAAGCGGATTCGAGCATAACCCTGATAAACCACGGGAGGCGTGTGGCTCGGCTCTCAACAGTGTCTTCCAAGGAAAGCACAGATCAGCAGCCAGGAGAAACTCGTTTCCCGCTCCGACTTCCAGCGGATCTGCTGCTCTCGCAGCATCTCCCCCACCCCATCCCTCTCCTCACCCCGAATGCCGCAGCCCCGGCCTTCACTCTAATGGCCAACAGCCCCCTGGCGCATTGGCGCTCTCTGTATTTCCCCACAATCGGGACTGTCGGCCACGAGACCCGCACGCCAGGCGCCAGCTCACCCCGCACGCCTTGTCTTTGCCCCTTTACTTTTTATTGGAGCGGCTGGAGGTTTACAGACCAGCCAGGCAGGAAGTACAGAGCCCCCATCCCCACGCGCAGTTCCTTTTCCGTCACACTGCGCAGTAGCCCGGGACCTTGGCTGCAATTGGCGAAACAGCGTTTTTATGATTCACTGTTAACTCCAGCCCGTCACTTACACTCGGGAGCACTCTTGTGCTGCACAGTTCTCTGAGTGCCTTTTTACTTTCATTCCGGCAACATCCACACGACCTGGAATCCCCCTTTAACCTCGTCCAAGCACACGATGTGGTGGTAACGCACCACGCTGCCCTGCCGGAACATTCCCACGGGCCTTTTGCTCCAGCCCTGCCCCTTCCGGATTCTGTGCCGAGGACGCTCAGAGCTGGATGCCTGGGGACGGGGTGGACGTTGTCCTCGTCCAGTGACGTAGGCCTCGGAGGCCTTCTGTGGTCGTACACACAGCTTTAAAGAGCTGCCGAGTCCAGGGCCCACCCGTGGAATCGGGCGGGCGACCCCGCGCTGGCCCTGCCGCTGCCTTCATCCCACAGGTAGAAGGGCCCCGCGGCCCCCAGCCCAGCCCCAACAGTCCCGGCAGAAAAATGCTGCCATCTGAGGGCACGGGAAGGACCCCTGAGGCCTCGGCCCTCCCCACTGGGTCTCGGCAGCCATGAACGTGGAGCCGGAGGGGCCTCTCACACCTCCCCAGGGGATGCCTTCCAGCCATTTGTGCATTCACCTGCCAGGGCCCCCCGCCCCCCGTCAGCTTGCTGGAGGCTGGCTCGGCTGCCACGGTGATGAGCACAGGGATGGGGCGAGGCTCCAGCAGCTCCGGGCCCTGGGACAGCACACCCCAAAACTCCGCCTCTCTCTGCATGACACTGTGTGGCACCGGAGGCCCAAAGTGCAGGCTCCACCTGCTTAAGTAACAAGTGTCAGGTGGAGGGCTCTGCTGCTTGCAGAGCCTGGGAAGGGTCCAGGGCTCGGCTGCCGTGGCCCCGGGAAGACGTGGACAAAGCCACGAGGGGAGGTGGACCACGACAAGGCACGCTCAAGCTTTCTGGGTCACGGGAAGTCTTTAAGTCTTGACGGCCACGGCTCACGTGTATACCATTTGTCAAGACGCGTTGCTGGGGAAATGGGATTAAAAACAAAATCTTCTCCCAACTCGGAAAATCTCTCCTCAAAGGTAGACGAGAAAGAAAAGCAATTTTGTAAGAGTCCAGAATGTGAGGCGTCACAGGCCACCGGCAAAGACGCGGCAGGGGGAGAGCGCGCCCTATCCCGCGGCCCAGCAAACGGCACCCATCACACGCACGGGCTGGAGGCCTCCCCCGCCTTGAGGACAGAGGTGGGTTTATGATTTGAGCCCGGAGCCCCCGAAGCTCCTCTCATTCTCTTCCCAGGAAACGGGCAGTAGCCACCCGGAGTACACGCCAGGAAATGGCTTCCTTCCTCGAGACACCCGGGAGTGGGGCGATTTGCAAGGGATGCCGTAGCCTTCCAGACACTCCACATTCTCCCGCGTTCCAGGAGAGAGCCAGTGCTGGGGGGACGCCGTTCCCTGGTGCTCGAGGGGGGGAGTGACCTTTCTCGTTCCCACGTCCACGTTTGCATCTGCCCTGACAGCACAGGCTGCACCCACCAGACGTGTGCATTTCACGTCATGCAAATTGAACCCAAAAGAACCCCAAGGAGATGCTGAGCTGAGCTGGAGGCTGCCTTGCATAGCGGGTGGACGCATGACCCTGATGCTAGCGCCAGTTCCCCCGACAGCAGCAAATGAGGGGAGTGGACCCCGGGTCCCGCAGACAGGGGCCCCTGGGTCCCCGGGATGCAGCCAAGCCCACGGGAGGCTCTTCCACATGCCGAGAGTTTGCTGGCTGAGACGAGAGGTTTTAGGGTTCCCAGCTGATGGCCTGGGCCTCCACTTCCCCGTCGGGAGAATGGGCCACTCACGGCACCCACCTCCGTGAGGCAGTGCACGTGTGGGGACCTGTGCACGGAAATGGCAAGGGCGAGGACCCTCGGCATTACTTCCCAGGCCAGCCGACTGCTGCCCCGGTGACTTCTTCCACGCGGTATCGGGCACCACCTGCTCACCCCGCAGACCCTCATGCACACCTGTGACCCACCAGACCTGCCAGAATCGCCAGGGCCTCCGCTCCTGCCTTGTTCCCAGGCCTGCTCCAGTTTTGCACTTCGGTCACCACCTGTCAGTCAGCAGGAGGCCCCCAAGCCCCATTCCCTTGGAGGAGCAAGGGACTTGCTGATGCACCCCTCCAAGAGGCGCGTTTACATCCTACTGGAAGATCCAAAGGAACAAAACTCTAATGGTGGAATTCCAGGCCGGCAGAGAGAGAAATCTGGGAAGTAATGGACAGGCATCCCTAACCCTGGCCACGCCTCAATGCCAGCCTGCCGTCCCCCTCCCCTGAGGCCCTGGACAAGCCCCTCCACCCCACCCGACAGGTTTTCTAAGCTCAGGGCCTTGTTCCAGGACACGGACCACAAAGGAAGCCACCGCTGGCTCCATCAGCCGTTGCTAGGCAACAGAGAGAGGGGTTGGGAGAGAATCCTATACATTTTTAAATACGTTTGAAGGAAACTAAATAAATAAAACAGCCACACTGAGCCTGAGCTTCTTCTACAAGAAAATTCTCCTCCCACCTCCTCCCCCTTCCCCTGCATCTCCCCGCCGCCCCCTGCAATTATGGTTTGAGTTCCACTTTTGATCAGAGCACCATGGAAACCGCATCCCAGCTGAAGTTACAAAAGGAATAATGTAGTTCGGAGAGAGAAGGGAGCCGGGGAAGGCAGGGAGCTGGAGTGAAAGGGGATGCCGGCGAGGGAGCCACGAGACCCCTGCAAGACCCTGCCCTCCGCGGTGAGAGGGACCCTCCCGGGCATGCACATGCACACACACACATATGCACACCCATGCTTGCACACAGAGGCCCACACACGGATGCACACGGATGCACACGCACACAGTGGCCAGGGCCTGCCCCCACCTGCGGTGGCTCCCGAGGCACTGGGCGGAGCCGGGGCTGAGCTCTGCCTTCCTAGCGCCCTCTCCAGGCCCCCCTCCCATGCACCCTTTCCGACCGAGGACAAAGAAAGGTGGGCCTCCTGGGACTCCCGGCAGCGCCCAGGAAATCCACAGCCAGGCCCCGGGAGGCAAGTCCCCTCGGCACAGCCCCTGCTGCCAACGGTGGCTCATTCGAGAGTCGCCTTCAGATGTGCAGGACCCCTGTATGATGCTACGCTACGTTGATCTTGTAACTTCACGTTTACTATGCACTTATTGGTTATGCATGTTCATGTATGAACGATATACTTCAATAAAAAATGTTTTTAAAAAAAGTCACCTTCATCTGGGCTGGCCGCCATGCGCAGGGGCCTCTCCCCGGCCCAGCCCCCAGGAGGGACAGGGCAGTGGGCAGAGAAGAGGGCCTGGGGCAGCCTGCTGGGGTTGGGGAGCCAGAGCAGCGCCTGCCCCCCCCCGGGACCCGAGGACCTGGTGCCCCATGATGTCAGGACAGGGTGGGGAAGGGGCACCTGCCCCAGGGAGCAGTGAGGGTGACAGCCGGGGGGTAGGAGGGCGGGTGGGCAGAGGCCGGGAGGGAAGGAGGGGGGGGAGAGGCAGGGAGGCCCCCTGGAGGAAATGGCTGACAGCCCCATAGAGGAAGTCACGCAGAGGGGAGAGCGGAGAAGCAGCAACCGTGATCAAGACATGGTAGCAAGGGATGGGGACATGGGAGAAGGGGGCGGGGTGGCTCTTGTACAGACTCGATCTCAGAACTGGAAGGATTCCCGCACTCATCTTGTCCGTGTTTTACAGATGGGGAAACTGAGGCTGGGGAGGAGGCGTGAAGAGCCCAGGGTCAGTGCCAGAGCTGGGACTCCACCGAGAGCCCTTACCCGTCCCTGTTGCCCACACCTGCTCCCCCGCTCGAGACCCTCCGCCATTCCTGCCCGTCCACCCACAGCCCACAGAGAGGATGAGCGCACAGACCCCCAATGGCCCCAGTCGGCCTGCAGGGCTGGCTCTCGGCACCCCCGGCCTCTGCTTTCCCAGGAATCACAGCCTGCGGGCGCAGGGCGTTGGAAACCCGGGTTGTTGCCAGGCTTGTCATCTTGAGCAAGTGGGAGGACTCGAATGCCCTCACTTGGCTTTGCTCTCTGGGCCCTGGGCAGGGGGAGCAGGACGCAGGGCCGGCCACCAAGGCTCCCCTTCCTCCAGGCCTCCGGGGGCTGCCCTGGGCCTTAGAACAAGACGTGTCGTGGCACAGGGTCTTGGAGACGTGCCACCAGCGTGTCCCTCCCTGGACGTCAGCTCCTTTTGACCCCAGGGAGGAGGTGCGAGTTGTGGGTGAGGGTTTGGCAGGGGGTCTCAGGAGAGGGCTCTGCCCCCAACATGCCTGACGGTAGGCACAAACAACCCCTGGGGAGGGGGGGCAAACGGTGGGCTGACCCAGCAGGAACCTGCCCAGGAGGCCTGCACGACCCAGAGCAGAAAGCGCGGCTGCTGGGATCCCACCAGGAACAGACAGTGACTTCGTTCTGTCCACCGGTGCACTGGGGTCTCCCTTCTGCCCCTGGGCTTAACTCTTGCGGAGAGAGGGGTGGGAGCTGGGCAGGGGGAGGGAGATGCGGGGGCCTTGGCGGCAGGGGGAGCCCAGGGGCAAAGCCTCCCTCCCTCCCTCCCTTCAACACCCAGAGCTGGGCAGAACGGAGGTGGGGGCGGGGCGGAGGTGAGGGGCGGATCCGGGAGCGGGGGGAGGTGGGGGCGGGTGGGGGAGGTGGGGGCTGCGCCCTAAGCGCCTCCAGCCCCTGCCCACTGTCTTGCTTCTTGTCTCCTATAAACCTCACCTGACCTCTCTCTCCTACAGCCTATTACTCCCCCCATTTACAGATGGGAAACTGAGGCTCAGAGGATGAGAGTCCTGCCAAGCTCCACTCAGGGAGTAGGAGAGCCAGGATTCAAACCTGGGGTGGACACTGCCATGCATGACCCGGAGGCCCCTGCAGAACGGAGGGACTCCCCCCCCCACCGCCACCACGGGGTACCACTGGGGGGAGGTGCTGTGGGGAGCACTGCGACGGCTCAGCCGCACCTGCCTCAGGAGTTGCACTGGCTGAAGGAAACCACCTGGCTCCAGGTCATGGAGGGCCTGCACCCCATAGCTGAGGCTGAGGGGGCCTCAAGGCTGGGCAGGGAGCAGGGACGGAGGCCTTCCCCGCCCCCGCTGGCCCCCCCAGGGGACTGTTGGGTCCTGGGTCTGTCCCTCCCCAGGGCCTAGTGAAGGCACGAGGCGAGACCTGGGTGGGGTGCCACCTGCCCACCCACCCACCCACCCAGCACCTGCGGGAGGCGTGGCTTAGCCCCACCCACCCAGCACCTGCGGGAGGCGTGGCTTAGCCCCGGCAGGGCCCCGCAGCTCCCAGGAGCCTCACCTGCCAGCGGGCAGAGGGAGCCTTGGGAGATGGAGAAGGTGTCTGGGGGGAAGGTTCATCCATGGCCGCTGTTTTCTGAGAACTTCAGGCTCTGGGCGCCTTCTTGTTGGGTCACAGATACGGTCCCTCCAAGAACACTTCTGGGTCAAGGAGCAGAGGCTGGGAGGGCCGCGGGGATGGTGGGCTGCCCTCAGCCCTGCCCGCAGCGTTCCTGGCAGCCGCCTCCAATAGCCCCCCCAGGACACCTCTGAAGGACCATCCCCAGCTCCCCGGGGGTCCACTGAGGCCTTGAGGGGCACCGCAGCCAGCGTCTCCCCCACCCATCCCACGCCTGCTGCCCCTTGTCCAGTGAGCATCTCGTGTGTGAGGCTGACCCCCGAGCCCAGCTGGCACGAGAGTGAGCAAATGCTGCCCACAGCCTCTGCGGAGGTTTCTCTTTGCACTGGATGCCCCTGGTTGTTCCAGTGGGGGGGAGAGAAGGGGACAGGCCTCATGCTGGGGTCCCGGGCCCCTCCCACCTGGCCACTCTGTCCCTCCTGCCTTAGGCTGCTCTGCTCTGAGTCGCACTTCTAGTTCATTGCCCCTGGACATTTATGCAGTGCCTACTGTATCCTGCCTCCTGGTGACAGAGAAAGCCAGCTCATCCCCCCTCCCCCCGACCCCAGGGACGAGCCATCCTAGGCTCCCACCGGCCTCTGGTCCCAGTCCCCAGCAGGTGCCCGCCCTGGGCTCTTCCCCATGCTGCGTGGACACCACCCTCCCAGGGGTGGGAGCTGACGAGTGGAGATCCCACGCCACAGGCTCCTGGGACCTCTCTTGGGGTGGGACCTGGCGAAAGACAAACCAAGTCGAGTTTGCAGACGACGGCATTTTACTGGGGACCAGAAGTTCTGCTGCAGCAGAGATGCCAGCTCACGTGTGGAATCAGAAGCGCCTTCCAGCTTCCCAGGATGGCAAACAATTTTTATAGGCAGAAAAAGGAACTAGCTTGCCTCCTAGTGACTGGTCAGGGATGCCTGTCCTATGGCGGGGGGCGGGGCAGGCGGGCTGGGGGCAGATGGGACCAGGTGGGCTTGACTGGCTCTGTGGGTGCCGCCTCGGTGGGTGTTTCAAAAGATCACAAGAGGGAGTTCAAGAGGAAGCAGTGCTCGGGCTTTCTCTGCCTGATTTTCTCACATCCATGCTTCCCAGGGAGTCTTGGAAGCCTGTGTCCCCCCCAGCTCCTGACCCCCCGGGGACGGGCTCTCAGGGCTGGGGGTGCCGCTCTGCCCATCCCACCTGCCCTGACGCTCCCAGCAAGCTCTGGGGCCCATGGGGACTCCAGGAAGGGCCTGGGCCCCCCAGACCCCACCCCAGGTTACCCCCTCCACGCTGCCCTGCCCAGGGGCTCCTGTGGCTCAGAGCTGGGAGCCTCGGCTTATCTGGCCCAGGTGTTTCACCTAAATAACCAGCTGCTCTCAGGCTGCACCTGTCAGTGTGCTTCCTGCAAGCCCCTGGGGGAAGGGGATGCAGACAGCGGGGCCTTCCCTCTCCCGGAAATGCTGCCTCAGATCCCTCCCCCGAGAGCAAGGACACCCCTCGAGGGAGCTCAGGGGCTTCCCCAGATGAAGCCCCAGGCTCTTCGCTCCCCAACCCCTCCCCGAGGGCCGGCTGCAGCTCCCTGAGCCAATTCATTACTCAAAACAAACATTTCCTTGGGCACTGATTGGTTACAGGGCTTTGCCAGAGGAGGAATTCAGACACTCCTGGAATGCTCGGGGTAGGGGGCATGGGGCACAGTGGCCTGGGCAGAATCGGGGACTCCAGAGCGTACCCCCCAGGGGGCTCTGCAACAGCACGGAGAAGGGCCCCGCGGAGGCTGCGTGGGTGCTGCGGGGGCCGAGCCCGAGTCCCCAAGTCCACGGGAGGAGCCGGACCCAGGGCGGCCTCCGCCTGCCGCCCCAGCTGGAGCAGGTGCTGCGGAAGGGGTCACAGGCTCACGGCGTCAGGAGGCCCCTTTCGAATTCGGAGCACTTCATTCCAAATGCAGCTCACGCCCTAACTTTCCTCCTTCCTGACGGCAAGACTGAACCATTCAAGGCGTTTTCACGGCGCGGGGGATGGGATAAGCCCTTTCACGGAACGCGGGTGGGTGCAGACAGCACTCCCCGCGGCTGGGCCGTATTCCGTTTTTCAAGACGCCGGTGCAACTGGGTGAAACGGAAAAATTCAAAGCCCCGCAGCTGCGCGAGGGCAACTCAGCCAAGCAGTCAAGCCCCCACCTACCGTGCTCGAGCGGCCCTGACGCTCAGAGACACTCCAGAGAAACCTGCTGAGGGAGTGTCGGCCGCGCGCCAGGTCTGCGCCGACCCGATGCCCTCCCCCGGGGCCCCTGGCAACTCTCCCCCGTCCCTGGCGTCCCACGGGGGCAGGCGGCCACGGCACCCACCCGGCGCATTGCAGGCAGACAAACCCGGAAGCCGCAGCGGAGTCCTCCTGGCCTGCCGGGCGGCTCAGCCACCTTCTGTCCAGCAGGAGAGCGGTCAGGACACCCGGGCGCTGTGTCCAGGAGCAGGCACAGGTGTGTCTGGAAGGCGTCCGGCAAGGAAGCAAGCCTGCAAGCCTGCGGATGGGAGTGGGCGGCGCGGGGGCCAGGGCAGGTCCAGCCGTGCCCCCAGCGAGGACTCGAGGAGGGAATGGGCCTCAGAAGCCCTCGCCGGCAGCGGCCTTGGCAGGCATCTTCAGAGGCAGCGGTGCCCACGGCACTGGCACACCCCGGCCCCTGCTCAGGGAGTCAGGGACCCCAAGGCCGGATGGGGACCAGATGTGCTCCCCAATCAGCTCTGCCTCCGGAGGTCCCACCTGGGCAAAGCTCCAAGAGTGACAATTTGCTTACGGTCAACCTGCTGTCGTCCCCAGTGACTGAACTGCAAAGCGTCAGCTCTCCACCTCATTTGCACCCCAAGACCACGGAGCCTCTTTGCAAGTCATTTCACACTGACGGTTTCCAGGGTGGCCGAAGTGCTGTTTGGGAGACCCCAGGTGCTGGTGCTGGAGGTGCTGGGCTTCCAGGGGTGCATCCTCAGACCCACCCGAGCTGCAGGGGGAAACGCCTGGGAGTGTGCAAGCCCCCCAGTGCAGCCACCAGACAGCTTACGGGGTTGGTGGTCCTCCCGGGCGTGCTCCTCGTGGTATGCTCCTCACGGATGTGCTCCTCCCGGGCGTGCTCCGCGCGACGCCCAGGCTCCCCTGCAGGGTGGGTGCCCGGTCCCCGCAGGGCTGACCTGCCTGAGAACGCGCCGAGACCGGCCTCTGCCTACCCCTCGCCTTCCCACTCCCCACTGAAGCGTCCTGGAAGCAGCCTCTCCGGCTGGGACTCTGGAATGGGGTCACCAGGACCCCCTCGCTGA
Organism: Tolypeutes matacus; assembly: GCA_026826555.1. Classification (NCBI taxonomy): domain Eukaryota; kingdom Metazoa; phylum Chordata; class Mammalia; order Cingulata; family Chlamyphoridae; genus Tolypeutes; species Tolypeutes matacus. Next base: position 675,602 of record JAKSZT010054278.1, on the reverse strand, counting down.
CAGTAAATGGGGAACAAGGCTAGGAAATCAAAGAGAAATGCCCCGGAATCTCAGGCCCCCGCACCGGCAGCTCTTCAAGGCTTCCCGTCTCGGCTGCCGGCTCTCCTCCTGCAGGTCCCTGGACTCTGCTCTTTCCACCTCGTCCAGACTTTCCAGCCGCACCCCGGGCGCGACCTCGGCAGGACCCCAGCCCGCACCTTGCTTTTCTGCTCCCACATCTCAGAAGATGCCCCCGTCAGCACCACGGAGCTGCCCCCTCCCCTCCCAGGCTGCAGCCACCTCTGCAGGGACGGCCCGCGACTCGTGGGGCAGTTAGTCTGCCTCCAGCCTTCGGCTTTCCCACGCACCTCTGCTCTCGCGCTCTGCCGGTGCGCCTGGCGTGGAAGGGGCTTTCTGGGCGCGGGGTCGGTGCCTGTGTCGTTTGCTGAGCTCCTGCCAAGCCCCCTGGGTAGAACGTGTCACTGGCATGTTCCCCGGCGGCCTCTCTGCCACAATACTTACCAAGAGCTTGTGACATCAGCCTCATTTGGAGCCATTTCGTGCAATCAGCGACGCAGCAGTGGCCTCGGGCACGCCCGCTCCTGCGCAGGCTGGCACAGGCCCTCGAGCGCCTCCGGGAACAGGGCTGGCATCCCCGCCTGCACCTTCGGTCACCCTGGGTGGAGTCCACATGAGGGCATTTGTCCTGTGGCGGAGGTGCTTTAAAACAAAAGGAAGCTGCCGGAGCGAGGAGGGCTACCTGGTGCGGGGGTGCGGGGAGCCCCAGGCCCAGCCGAACCCCCCCACCCTGCCCTCGAGGCGGATTGCCGAAGGCGCCCCTCCCCCACCTCTCCAGGTTCCTGCCCTGGAGCCCACGGAGGGCCGGGGAGGGGGCGGGGCCAGGCTCGGAGCCGGGATCCACCCTGGCCTGGGTGCCAGCCTGCGCAGGACACGCTCCGGGGTCACCGGGAGCGAGCGCCCCGGCGGCGCCTGGCCCTCTGGGAGCCCATTCGCAGGCGGGGGGGCGCTTGGCTGTTCCAGCCAACACGAGATATTAAATATTAAACCCGGGCCGAGGCCTGACGGGCCGGAGCTACGCGAACCTTCGAGGAAACCCCATCCCGGGGGCTCACGGCCGCCACGACTCGGTGGCAAAGTGGAGACTGGCACTGAGTCCTGCCCGGCCCAGCGGCCCCGCTCCCACCGCCCTTGCCTGGGCCTCCCGCCTCCTTGAGCGAGAGCGCACCTCCCTGCCAGGGAAGGAGTGGGGACGCCATCGGGGACAAGGGGCCAAGGCCGCTGCCCCCTGTGCCCTCCCTGGCCTGGCTGCTTTCCTTTTTCTTTTAATCATAAAAGCAATCTGTTCTCTCATGAAGAACTTAAGTCATATGAAGGAGTAGATGGTAAAGCATGACGCGCCCCCGGGACTCACCCGAGATCACCGCGCCAGCAGGTGGGCGTGCTGCCAGGCGTCCCCCGCCCTGAGCAGCCGCTGCTTAAACACACGCGAGAAGGGCTCAGGCAGCCCGGCTGCTCTCCCCAACAGCCACCCCCGCCTCCTCGCTTCTGCGTGCGCACACTCTTGGCAGTGTTTTTTTTTTAACACCCAGAGTTAAAATAATTTTCTGACATCTAGATGTTTCCAAAACCAAAATGGCTTGGCTTGTGAGGTAGTGAGGACCCTGTCGCCAGAGCATCCAAGCAGAGGACGGTGATGCAGGGGACGCGGTGCTGGGCAGAGCGGATGGGCCTCTGCTGTCCCGTGTGGCTGCGGCCTCTGCTTCCGGAAGCGGCGGGTCTGGTCGCTTCTGTCCACTCAGCAGCGGCAGGGCCTGAGGCGTGGAAGCACGTCTTCCCCGCACCAGCCGGGGCTGCCCGGCGGAGGTGGGCTTTGGGTCGGTGGGGGTCACCTTGGGACCAGCTGTCCCCACTCCTGTCTGCTCCTGTCATGGCTGACGTCGCATTGTAGGGAATTTCAGAGGAGCAGAAGGCGCCGGCATCAGCCCCGGTTCCCACCTTCAGCTTCTCCACAGCCCTCTCACGGCAGCCTTGCCCCGCCCCCACGCACACTGATTTTCTTTAAAGTACTCGGCGGGCACTGCTGGTCGCCCCCGCTGGTGTCGGATGAAACCGCTGGGCACTGGGCTGGTGTCGGATGAAACCGCTGGGCACTGGGCTGAACCGCTGGGCACTGGGCACTGGGCTGGTGTCGGATGAACCGCTGGGCACTGGGCACTGGCCAGGTGGAGCTGGCTGTGGTGACCTCACACTGCAGCAGGGAGGGCCTGTCCCATTTGACGGGGTCTTTAGGAGAAGGGGAGGGCAGGTGAGGGCGGAGGGAGGGCAGGTGAGGGCGGAGGGAGGGCAGGCGACAATGGAGGTCAGAGGAGGGAGGGCAGGAGAGGGCGGAGGGAGGGCAGGTGAGGGCGGAGGGAGGACAGGTGAGGGCGGAGAGAGGGCAGGTGAGGGCAGAGGGAGGGCAGGTGAGGGCGGAGGGAGGGCAGGTGAGGGTGGAGGGAGGGCAGGTGAGGGTGGAGGGAGGACAGGTGAGGGTGGAGGGAGGACAGGTGAGGGTGGAGGGAGGGCAGGTGAGGGCGGAGGGAGGGCAGGTGAGGGCGGAGGGAGGGCAGGCGACGGCAGAGGGAGGACAGGCGACAGTGGAGGCCAGAGGAGGGAGGGCAGGCTACAGCAGAGAGAGGACAGACGACAGCAGAGGTGCAACCAAGGAAGGCGGGGGTGGCCAGCAGCCAGGAGAGGCGCCCACGCCGGCCTGGGAGAGGAGACACCCCCGTGGCAGGCACCGCCCTGGCTGGGTTGGCTTCGTGAGCGGCTCAGCGGCCGGGGACAGTGACGGGCTGGTCCCACCCCATTCTCCACAGCTCCGCGGGGACAGCGCCCCTTTGAATGGGCCACCCAGACGGCGTGGTGCACGCGAGGACGAGACCCTGGGCCGGGGGCACCGCGGTCTGGCCCAGCCGTCGCGTTGCACTCCCAGCCACTCCTTGCGGGTCCCCGGGCCTTGGAGATGTGTGACGGTTGGCGGGTGACGGAGCTCTCACACCCGAGGGTGCCGTGCCATCGCCCAGAGCCCCACGCCATGGTTTAGGCACAGGCAGCATTTGCCACGACAGTGGGCAAAAGGGAATCGAGGCACTTCCTCCAGTCCCTGCAGGAAGCTGTCAGGAAAATTCCCAGCACACTCCCCAGAATCCACAGGGAAGTCCTAGGAATGCTCTCCAGCAGCCAGGGACTTCTGGCAGAGGGGACCTGCTCCCCGGGGGCTCCTACCTGCTCCTCCGGGGGGCCCCCTCCCTGCCCCTCGGGGGGGCTCCTGCCTGCTCCTTTGGGGGGGCTCCTACCTGCTCTTCTGGGGAGCTCCTACCTGCTCTTCTGGGGGGCTCCTGCCTGCTCCTCTGGGGGGCTCCTACCTGTTCCTCTGGGGGGGCCCCTATCTGCTCCTTTGGGGGGGGCTCCTACCTACTCCCTGAGCCAGAGCTGTCTGGGAAGCAGAAAACTTTGTGGGATGCCAGGCCTAGTGCCCTTGGTAATGTCTGAGGTGGGTCCCCCAGAAGCAAGAGGAAGATCCGTGGGCTGGAGGTTTATTAAGAGGGGGTCCCAGGGGAGACTGGTGAGGGAGTGTGTACAGGGCTGGACGCTGGACGCCAGCTCAGGGGTGTAAGTTACAATGCAGAGCCGTCGCTGAAGGGGCTCTCACCCCCCACCAATCACTGGCCGAGGGTGCCCAGGGGATCCCGGAGATCCTGGATAGCAGCCAGGAGCTGGCCCTCAGGCGCACAGGGAGGCGGGAGGCGTGCAGAGCTGCAGGGGCCCAGGTCTGGGCACAGCACGGCCAGGCGAGCTGCAGGGAACCTAACACGTTCACATGGACCCTAACATGGGGATTAGCACATGGGCCTCTCTGGTGGCCATTATCCAGCCAGGTGTGCTCACCTGGGAAGAAGACGCTGCACCAAGAACTAAGATGACGTTTTAGTTTCGCGGCTGGTGAAATACCATGCCCTGGCTTGGCTTAAACAATGGGAATTTATTGGCTGACGGTTTTGAGGCACAGAGAAGTCTAAAATCAAGGCATCATCAAGGTGATGCTTTCTTCCCAAAGCCTGGTGTTCTGGGCCGGCTGCCGGCATCCTGGGCCCTGGGCTCCTCGGGTCCGTGGCAATGCACATGGCGGCCTCTCCTGGCGTCTCCCTTCTCTTTCAGCTTCTGGCTTTTTTTCTCTATGGCCTTCCCTATAAGGCCTCCTGTTTGAGATTGTTTGTGAATCTCAAAAAGAGGAAGATTATGTTTGTAAACTAATCTATTCTAGGTGTGATACCCTCTGATTTTATTGGTTTCAGCTGAGGGCCCTTGATTAAATTACCTGTTAAGATTAGGGCTCTTGGGGTCGGATGTGGCTCAACTGGTTGAGCGTCCGTCTCCCATATGGAGGGACCCGGGTTCAATCCCCGGGACCTCCCGGTAAAAAAAAAAAAAAAAAAAAAAAAAAAAAGATTAGGGCTCTGATTCGGCCAAGTCAGTAAGGCGTGGCTCAGGTTGAGTCCCTGCTCCCTTGGTGGGCCTATACAAACGGACACTCACTCAAGAAGTCACGCAGAAGAACGTCATGGGGGCGGATGTGGCTCAAATGGCTGGGCGTCCGTCTCCCATATGGAGGGACCTGGGTTCAATCCCCGGGACCTCTCAGTAAAATAAAGAAAAATATAGAAGGCGCGTGGGCCACCAGGCCCTGAGCGCGAGTGTGCCATCAAGCCCCACAGGTGGGTGAGCCCCCCAGGCCCCGCGTGCAGGTGTGCCATCAAGCCCTGCCAAGCCATGCAGCAAGATGATGACATAATGGGAGGGTGACATGGGGGAAGCAAGACGAGATGCGCCGAAAAACCAGGAACTAAGGTAACGCAGGCAGTAGGATGCCTCTCTCCCACCTCAGTGGTCCCCAGGATCGAATCCTGGTGAAAACAGGAGGAGAGGGATGAAAGGAAAGGGCAGGAAACAGACACAGAGAATTGCCCAGTGAATGGACACAAAAACAGCAAAAATGGGAGGGGAGGGGAGGTAAAAATGGATGAAAGTAAGTAAGTAAATAAATAAATCTTAAAAAAAAAAAAAAAAACGAGTGTCATTTCAGTCCTGCCATATGACAGAAAGGAGGAGGCTTAAACAGCTAGAGCCCCAGGAAGAGAGAGAAGCCATTTCCCTGATAGTTTGCAACCAAACGGAACAGAGCAGCTGCGCGGCTGAGAAAACTCAAGAGACGAGGCAGAGATCAGTGACCATCCTGCTTCAACACATGGTAGCCTTGAGTGGGACTCTTTAGGGCCTTGTAACTATAAGCTTTTACCCCAAATAAATACCCTTTTTAAAAGCCAATAGACTTCCGGGAAGATGGCGGACTAGTAAGGCACAGGAATCTCTTCTCCAGAAAAATAGCTAGAGGACAGGCTGAAACAGCCCCGAAAAAGATCTTCTAGGGTTTAGGGCAGCAGGTGAAGGCTGCACACCACCCAGAGGAGAGAGGGACAGAAGAGGGAAATCGCGACGACAGAACCGTGAGTGGGAACCAGCAGCGGCTGCTGCTGCCGGCTCCCTCCCCCACACTGTTCAGAATTCTCGGGCCCCTGGGCCTGTGACCACAGACAAAGGGGGCTTCAGGGATCTGCCACTCCTGGAAAGGGGAGAGAGAGGGACACAGCCTTAGGCTGACTCAGGTTCTGACCTGAAATTTGGGCTGCGGAGCCCCACGGACCCTTCCACACGGCGGTTTGCCCTGGGAGCCTAGAAAGGACTGAAGAAATCTGGCCCTCGCAACCTCCCTCTCTTCGAGCCTGGACTGATTGTTGAGGACTCCACGGGAGAGGGGAGAGAGAGCCTGGGGCTGACCCTGCTTTGGACTCCCAGGTTTGGTCTGCCCTGTCCCGAGAGCCCTTCCAGGCTGGGTGGGGCTGCGCCATTGTTTGCCTTGGAGCCTGCAAGGGGCTAAAGATATACAAACCCCCCAATCTCCTCCTGTACTAACAGGGACTGACTGTTGAGGATTCAGGAGGGAGTGGAAATATTTCCTAGCTGGGAAAAGGGGGGCGCTACGAGAGAAGTCTGGAGAACTGTCTCAGAAAGTTTGAATCACAGGGCTCCTAGCCCCCAGACAGGAAGCTCCATCACATTGATCTGGTCTGTGTCACAACAAATACGCTCGGACCAGGCATTGAATAGAGAGCTGCCAACAAGCGCCATCTCCTGGCAGACCAAGGAAGTGTACATAAGAAAATTAATAAGTAAGAGAGGCTTTTCCTGGCCTCTATAGCCTCCTGCCCAAGGACCTAGGAAACGGCTCTACAACCAATTACTGGGTCCAGTGCCCAGTTTTGAGCAACCAGCAGAACAATCCTAACAATCAAGCATGAGCCAAAAATCAAAGAGCAGTGGTAACTCACAGCCTCCTGCCACTAAACCCCTATAAAAGAGAAAGAGATAGAGCATCTAAGTAAAATACAACCTAACCAGATGCCTAAGCACCAGCAAAAAATTATGAGCCATACTAAGAAAATAGAAAACATGGCTCAAGAAAAGGAATACATCAAAGCCCCAGAAGAGATGCAGAATTTGAGAGAATTAATCAGTGAAATGAGCACAAATTTCCAAAATCAAATTAATGAGATGAAAGACAATATAGTTAAAGAGATAAATGACATCAAGAAGTCATTGAGCGAACGCAAAGAAAAATTTGAAATCCTGAACAGAAAAGTAACAGAGTTCATGGGAATGAAAGACACAATAGGTGAAGTCAAAAACACATTTGAGGCATACAACAGCAGACTCGAAATGATAGAAGAAAGAATAAGTGATACCAAAGACAGAGCAGTTAAAATTGAAGAGAGAAAAGAACAGTGAAAGAAAATAATGGAAAAAATTGAGCAGGGGCTCAGAGAGTTGAATGACAACACAAAACGCAACAACATACGTGTTATGGGAGTTCCTGAAGGGGAAGATAAGGGAAAAGGGGCAGAAAGAGTATTTGAGGAAATAATAGCTGAAAATTTCCCAACTCTCACAAAAGAAATGAACTTGCATGTCCAAGAAGCACACCGTACCCCAATGAGAATAAATCCAAATAGACCTACGCCAAGACACATATTATTCAGAATGTCAAATGTAAAAGATAAAGAGAAAATTCTCAGAGCAGCAAGAGAGAAGCAAACGATCACGTACAAAGGACGTCCAGTAAGACTCAGTGCAGATTTCTCTTCAGAAACCATGGAGGCGAGAAGACAGTGGTATGATACAATTAGGAAACTGAAAGAGAAAAACTGCCAGCTGAGAATTCTTTATCCAGCAAAACTGTCCTTCAAATATGAAGGTGAGTATACAGTATTCACAAACAAACAGAAACTAAGAGAGTTTGCAAAAAAGAATCCACCTTTGCAGGAATATTAAAGGAAGCCTTAGAACCTGAAAGAAAAAGACAGGAGAGAGAGGCTTGGAGGAGAGTATAGAAAAAGAAAAGCAGAAAGGATAACCAAAAGAGTAAAAAGATAGACAAAAATAAGATGACATATGAAAACCAAAGAATACAATGGAGAAAATAAATAGTGCATTTTCAGTAATATCATTGAATGTGAATGAATTAAATTCCCCAATCAAAAGATACAGGCAAGGGAGGCGGCTGTGGCTCAATCAGTGGGGCTCCCATTTGCCATGTGGGAGGTCCCGGGTTCGGTTCCGGGGCCTCCTGGTGAGGGCGGGCCCGCCCGCGCGGCGTGGTTGGCTGACCCAGCGAGCACAAGCAGCAAGGGGGGGATAAATGAATAAATAAATAAAATCTTTAAAAAAAAAAAAAAAAGATACAGGCTGACAGAATGGATGAAAAAAATGAGCCATCCACATGCTGCTTACAAGACTCAGGGATACAAACCGGCTGAAAGTAAAAGGTTGGAAAAAGATACTCCACGCAAATAGTAAACAGAAAAGAGCAGGGGTAGCTATACTAATATCAGACAAAACAGACTTTAAATGCAAAAAAGTGATAAGAGATATGGAAGGCCATTATATATTAATAAAAGGGACGATCCTCCAGGAAGATATAACAGTCATAAATATCTATGCACCTAACCAGGGTACCCCCAAAATATATGAGACAAACTCTGGCAAAACTGAAGGGAGAAATAGACATTTCTACAATAATTGTCAGAGACTTCAACATCCCACTCACATCATTAGATAGAACAACTGGACAGAAGATCAACAAGGAAACAGAGAACTTGAACAATATGATAAATGAGTTAGACCTAACAGACATATACAGAACACTGCATCCAAACTCAGCGGGTTATACATTCTTCTCAAGTGCCCATGGAGCTTTCTCCAGGATAGACCACATGTTAGGTCACAATACAGCTCTCAATAAATATAAAAAGATTGGAATTATGCAAAGCACCTTCTCAGATCATAATGGAATGAAACTAGAAATCAATAACAGACAGGAAAAAAGTAAATTTGCAAATGTGTGGAGACTGAACAACACACTCTTAAATATTCAGTGGGTCAAAGAAGAAATTGCAAGTGAAATCAGTAAATATATTGAGACAAATGAAAATGAGAATACAACGCATCAAAACTTATGGGATACAGCAAAGGCTGTCTTGAGAGGGAAATTTATAGCACTAAATGCCTATATTAAAAAACAAGAAAGAGCTAAACTCAAAGATTTAACTGAACAACTAGAGAAACTAGAAAAAGAACAGCAAACCAATCCCAAAGCAAAAAGAAGGAAAGAAATAATAAAGATTAGAGCAGAAATAAATGAAAATGAGAACAGAAAAACAATAGAGAAAATCAACAAAACCAAAAGCTGGTTCTTTGAGAAGATCAATAAAATTGACAAACCCCTCACTAGACTAACAAAGAAAAAAAGAGAGAAGATGCAAATAAATATGATCAGAAATGAAAGGGGGGAAATTACAAATGACCTCACAGAAATAAAAAGAATCATAAGAGGATATTATGAGAAACTATATGCCAACAAACGAGACAACCTAGATGAAATGGACAAATTTCTAGAAACGCACAACCAACCTACACTTAAGCTACAAGAAATACGAGAACTTAACAAACCCATCACAACTAAGGAGATTGAATCCGTCATCAAAAATCTCCCAGCAAAGAAAAGTCCAGGACCAGATGGCTTCACAGGTGAATTCTACCAAGCATTTCTAAAAGAATTAACACCAATCCTGTTTAAATTCTTCCAAAGAATTGAAGAGGAGGGAAAATTACCCAACACAATTTTATGAAGGCAACATCACCCTAATACCAAAGCCAGATAAAGATTCTACAAGAAAAGAAAATTATAGACCAATCTCTCTAATGAACATAGGTGCAAAAATTCTCAACAAAATACTTGCAAATCGAATCCAACAGCATATCAAAAGACTTATACATCACGACCAAGTGGGATTTATTCCTGGTATGCAAGGCTGGTTCAACATAAGAAAATCAATCAATGTAATACACCACATTAACAAATTGAAGGAAAAAAACCACATGATCATCTCAATAGATGCAGAAAAGGCATTCCACAAAATCCAACATCGTTTTTTGATAAAAATACTTCAAAAGATAGGAATAAAAGGAAAATTCCTCAATATGATAAAAGGCATATATGAAAAACCCACAGCCAACATCATACTCAATGGGGAAAGGTTGAAAGCTTTCACTCTAAGATCGGGAACAAGACAAGGATGCCCACTGTCACCATTGTTATTCAACATTGTACTAGAAGTTCTAGCTAGGGCAATTAGACAAGACAAAAAAATTAAAGGCATCCAAATAGGAAAAGAGGAAGTAAAACTCTCACTGTTTACAGATGACATGATCCTGTACTTAGAAAGTGCTGAAGTATCCACGACAAAGCTACTTGAACTAATAAATGAGTTCAGCAAAGTGGCAGGATACAAGATTAACACACAAAAATCAGTAATGTTTTTGTACACTAGTACTGAACAACCTGAGGAGGAAATTAGGAGGAAAATTCCATTTTCAATAGCAACAAAAAGACTCAAATACCTAGGAGTTAATTTAACCAAAGAAGTACAGGACCTATATGCAGAAAACTACAAAACAATGCCAAAAAAGAAATTTTAAAAGACCTAAACAAATGGAAAGACATTCCGTGTTCATGGATTGGAAGAATAAATATCGTGAAGATGTCAATCTTGCCCAAACTGATTTATAGATTCAATGCAATACCAATCAAAATCCCAACAGCCTACTTTACAGAATTAGAGAAGGCAATTACCAAATTCATCTGGAAGGGTAAGTGCACCCGAATAGCCAAAAGTATTCTAAAAAAGAAGAGCAATGTGGGAGGAACTACTGGAAGAAAATGTAGGGAAGCATCTTCAAGACCTTGTAGTAGGTGGTGGTTTCTTGGACCTTACACCCAAAGCATGTGCAACAAAAGAAAAATTAGATAAATGGGACCTCCTCAAAATTAAACACTTTTGCACCTCACAGGACGTTGTCAGAAGGGTGAAAAGGCAGCCAACTCAATGGGAAAAAATATTGGGAAATCACATATCTGATAAGGGTTTAATATCCAGGATATATAAAGAGATGTTACAACTCAACAATAAAAAGACAAATGACCCAATTAAAAAGTGGGCGAAAGACTTGAATAGACATTTCTCCAGAGAAGAAATACAAATGGCAAAAAACACATGAAGAAATGCTCAACATCACTCATGATTAGGGAAATGCAAATCAAAACTACAATGAGGGGAAGCGGCTGTGGCTCAATCAGTGGGGCTCCCGTTTGGCATATGGGAGGCCCCAGGTTCGGTTCCCGGGGCCTCCTGGTGAGGGCAGGCCCGCCCGCACGGCGTAGTTGGCTGACCCGGCGGGCACGGGCAGCAAGGGGGTGATAAATGAATAAATAAATAAAATCTTAAAAAAAAAAAAAAACTACAATGAGATATCATTTCACACCTATCAGAATGGCCTCTATTAAAAAGACAGAGAACTACAAGTGTTGGAGAGGATGTGGAGAGATGGGAACACTTCTTCACTGTTGGTGGGAATGCAGGATGGTACAACCACTATGGAGGACTGTTTGGCAGTTCCTAAAGAAGTTGAATATAGACTTGCCACGTGACCCTGCAATACCACTACTGGGTATATACCCAGAAGAACTGAGAGCAGTGACACGAACAGACATCTGCACACCGATGTTCATAGCCACATTATTCACCATTGCCAAAAGTTGGAAACAACCCAGGTGTCCATCAACAGATGAATGGATAAACAAACTGTGGTCTATTCACACGATGGAATATTATGCAGCTGTAAGAAGAAATGAAGTCATAAAGTATATGGCAACATGGATGAACCTGGAGGACATTATGTTGAGTGAAGCAAGCCAGGCACAAAAGGACAAATACTGTATGAATGCGTTACTATGAACCAAATATATTGTGTAACATGTTGTTTGATTTAAAAAAAAAAATTAAATTAAAAAAAAAAAAACAATAGAATTCTGGTATTTTGCATCAGCACCCCTTTGGCTGACTAATACAGAACTTGGTATCAGGAGTGGGATACAGTCTGATACAATTACCAAAAATGTTGGAACAGTTTTATTAATGGGTAAGGGGTATTTTTTGGAGGAATTGTGAGATGCTTGATGGAAAAGGCCTCGACTGCTTTGAAAAGACTATTGGTAGGAATATGGAGCCTAAAGTTATTTCTGATAAGGCCTTAGAAGAAATGATGACACCATTACTGGAAACTGGAGGAAATGCAATCCATGTTTTAAAGTTACAGAGAATTTAGCAAGATTGACTCCTTATGTTATATGGAAGGCAGAATTTGAAGATGGTGAGCCTGGACATTTGACTGAAGAGCTTTCGAAAGTAAACTTAGAGCATGTAGCCTGGCTTCTATTTGCAGCTGATAGCAAAATACGAAAGGAAAGAGATAAGCTGAGAACTGAACTGTTGGGCACAAAGAAATCAGATTTCAGAAATTCCAAGCCTCTGGAAATCAAGCCCTCAGATGCAGATGATAGTGCCCCTTTTGAGGAATTAACTAAACTTGGAATTTATAAGTCAGGATTGAAGATGCAGCTATCCAGGAAAGACTTGTGGAAAGTCTTACTGTCTGATAGCTTGGACCCCTGCTTCCTGCATGCTAAACCAACAAGCTTTTTGAGAGAGCTGTATGAACAAAACCACTGTCAGCCTGGACTAAATGGGACAGTGAGGGGAGAGATGGAAGGGAAAAGGCTTTAAGAAGAAAACCATAGAAGCTGAGGTCTGAAATTGACATCTCCTTGGGCCAAGAGAGGGACTCCACCCGGGTGTACAGAGAGGGTGAGTTTGACCCGGCATTTGAAGAGGGTGGATGTTCCAGCCCATTGTTCAGGGAGAGTTTGGCCACCCCAGGCTAGAAAGAGGGTGGAGCACATTCCTCAAGGGTTGGGGAGTATGAGGTCACCATCCCACTGCTCTGAGAAGGGGGGGCCTGTTCCCCATACGTTGGGGATAATAAGGTCGCTACCCCATTGCTCTGAGGGGGTGGCCCTGTACCCCATAGATTAAGGAAGGCCAGGTCACCATCTCACTGTTCTGAGGAGGTTGGGCCCATACGCCAGAGATGAGGGAGAACATTGCAGCCACCTCACTGTACTAAGGGGGCTGAGACTCTACCCCAGAGATTGAGGAAAATGTGGTCATTACCCCAATGTTCTTGGAGGGTGAGGTCTGGAGCTCGGTCACCATCCAGGTGCTTGATGAGGGTGGAACCGAGAAAATAGTCATTGGGCAAGCCTGTGGAAAGGGTGGGACCCCATGAGGCCCCAGGGGGAATAAGAAACCATCACTTAAGAATGACTCTCAGAGTTTGAAATCTAATGGAGAGGGAAGCGGCTGTGGCTCAATCAGTTGGGCTCCCGTTTACCATATGGGAGGCCCCGGGTTCGGTTCCCGGGGCCTCCTGGTGAAGGCAGGCCCGCCCGCACGGCGTGGTTAGCTGACCCAGAGAGCACAAGCAGCAAGGGGGAGATAAATGAATAAATAAATAAAATCTTTAAAAAAAAAAAAAAGAAAAGAAATCTAATGGAGAATGCTCTGAAGGTTTTCGGGACTGTTGGGGACCTATGACTCATGTTTCCCTCCCAAATTTTCCTTATGGTAATGCAAAGGTTTATCCTATATCTGTCCCTCTATATATTGGAAGCAGATAAATTGTTTTGTAAGTTTCACAGGTCTGAAATTTTGTCAATTTTAGAGGTCCACAGCCAGAGGGGAACTTGCCCCAAGACAAACCGTATTTATATAACTGATTATGATGTGATTTCGTACTTAGGATCGCTACTGAACGGATTTAAGATTTTTTTAAATATTATAATGTCTTTTGGGGATTCAGAGGGTGGAGTATGTTAGTTTGAGATTATTTATGAATCCCAAAAAGAGAAAGGCTAATACACCTTCAGTAATAGGATTCAGACCCATCCTGATCCAACTGGGCCTCTCCTTGACTGAAGTCACGTCTTCCAAAAGTCTTCTTTACAAGAGTTCACACCCACAGGAATGGGTTGAGTTTAAAACATCTTTTTCTGGGGTACAGACCTCCAAGCAGCCACGGATGGGGTAAGAACCACCATGTCCCAAAGTACAGAGGCCTGCACAAGGCCAGGCAACTGGAGCTCATGGCAGTCAGAACTCTGAGTCTAAACCGGGTTTTCATCAGCCAAAGGGTGCCGATGCAAAATACCAGAACTCTGTTCGCTTTTGTGATGGTTAGGCTAAGGTGTCAACTCGGCCAGGTAATTGTGTCCAGGTGTTAGGCCCAGCAAGCACCAGGCTATTTGTAATACAAGAGCATTTATGGACTTCGGTCACCAGTGAGTTTACTGCATGGATGGCTGATTACATCTGCATCAATCAGGGAGATGGCATCAGCAATGGGTGATGCTTTTATCCGATCAGCTGACTGCCTTAAAAGGGGAAGTGATTTCAGCATTCAGAGAGAATTTCCCAGCTCGTCTTTAGACAGCCAGCTTCTCCCACAGACTCATCACGGACCTTTCACTGGACTTTCATCGGAGCCCCTGGCTTGCACCTGCCTGCGGAGCCTGGACTTGTGCATCCCCATGGTCACCTGAGAGACTCTTATAAAATCTTATATTATTGACAGGTATCTCCTGTTGATTCTGTTTCCTGAGAGAACCCTGACTAAGACAGCTTTATAGAGGGTATTTATTTGGGGTAGAAGCTCACAGTCACGAGGCCCTAAGGAGTCCAACTCAAGGCACCATGAGAGGTACTTTCTCACCCAAACTCACTGGCCACATGTTGAAGAAAGACGGTGGGCGACGTCTGCGAGGGCTCAGGCTTCCTCTCCCTCTCCAGGCTCCGTGGGCCCAGCGTCTCCTGATCTCAGCTGTAGGCTGCACAGGCTCGTCTCTCTCCTCCGGGCTCGTTTCTTTCCAGGATCAACGGCTCTGGTCTCTTCACAAGGTCAGTTGTAGACCATCAGACCTATTTCTCCTCCCAGGGCCTCTGCGTGTCTAAGGAGCTGTCTCTCTTCCTCTGTGTTCTTTTTCTCTGTCTCTACTTCCATGTGAGAGTCTGTTTTCTCAGCCCAAGGGGTCTGGAACTCAACACTCAGTCTTACTCTAATGACGTGCTTTTATCAAACCCTAATCTTAACATAATGTAATCAGATGTCTCAGCTGAATCTAATACAATCAAAGCGTTATCAAGGGGAAGCGGATGTGGCTCAGGAGATTGGGCTCCTGTCTACCATATGGGAGGTCCCAGGTTCGATTCCCAGGGCCTCCTGGTGAAGGCAAAAGCGGGCCCACGCGGAGGGCTGACACAGTAAGATGATGCAACAGCAGAGAGACACAGAGGAAAAAGACAGTGAGAGACACAACAAACCAGGGAGCTGAGGTGGCTCAAGCGATGGAGAGCCTCTCTCCCACGTCAGAAGGTCCTGGGATTGGTTCCTGGTGCCTCCTAAAGAGAAGATGAGAAGAGAAGACAAGCAGACACAGAAGGACGCGCAGCAAGTGGACACAGAGAGCACACAGCAAGCACAAGCGGCAAGGGGGGAAGTAAATAAATAAATCTTAAAAAAAATAAAGGGTTATCACGCCCAGAGGAACAGACCATTATTACAAACATAATCAATATCCTTTTTTGGAATTCATAAATAATATCAAACTGCCACAGATGGAGATGAGAAGCCACAGGTCATCCAAGCCAGTGCCCCCATCCCACCCCCACCCCCACCCCCAGACCCAGGAGCACATGCACCCAGGAGGGATGACCTAGGAGCACAGCAAGGCATGGGAGGATGGCGAGCCCTGAAACCCCTGATCCCTTCTCTTCAGCTGTGTGACCTCACAAAAGTAGCTTCGTCCCTCTGTGCCTCAGTTTCCTTGTCTGCAAAAGAGGGAAGTAATGGTTCCACTTGACTGACAAGGAAACTGGGGCTCAGAGAGGAGATGCTCACTCAGCATCACTAGGGGGCAAAGCCATCAGGAGTGCCTGGGTCTCCAACACCCCGTCCAAAGCTCTTTCCACATGCACCCATGAGAGCTCAACATTCAGCATTCGTGGAGCACCAACTGTTTGCAGCCCTAGGCTGGGAGCTGTAAGAGGCCCAGGAGGGTGTGCTCCCTGCCGCCCTGCAGTCTGGAACACCAGATTGCCCCCACCCCACACCAGCCTGCCCCGACCGCAGTTCCGAAGGCCCTGGGTGCCGTGGGTGGCAGCGTTGCCTGGCATCAGCCCTGCCTGGTGCAGAGCCCTCCACCTGCCCCAGGCGACTGAAGCCACAGACCACAGCTCCTCTCCCTGCTGCTGGAGTGGCCTCAGGACCCCGAAAGCGAGACAGGACTCCCATTCAAACTCATCCTGCCCGCAGAGAGCACCAAGCGCCCATCCCCGAGGCAATGCGGCCATCCCCAAGCCGAGGTGGGCTGCTGCCCTTTCCACAGGTGCATGTGGCAAGAGCGCTGGCCTGGGGGGCAGGGGTCCAGGCTCCTGCAGATCTACCCAGCGGGGGCTGCCCTGCCTGGGGCTGGGGGCTCCAAGCCGGGGAGGCTGCTCGGAGGAGGCAGGGGAGAGGCAGCCACATCCCCGAGGCAAGGAGGACAGAGTCCCCTGGACAGGTTTTCCCAGCGCCCCTCCAAAAAATCCATGTCCACCTGGAACCTGTGAAATAGGGTCTTTGCAGATGTAATTGAGGTGAGGGTCGAGACGAGACCACCCTGCTTTGGGGGACGCTAAACCCAATCAGAGTGTCCTTATAGGAGACAGAAGGGGACACAGAGGGACGTGCGGGGAGAGGACACACGGTGACGGGGGCCGAGCCGGGAGGGCCGCTGCCGCAGCCCAGGAGCCAGCCCTGCCCAGATCCCGGGGCTCTGGGCCCCAGGCTGTGCGAGAGCCCCAGCAGGTGCTGGTTTGTGGCAGCGGCCCCAGTGGTGAGCGGGCCAGGGCTTGTCCTCAGAGTCCCAGCGGGTGAGGGGGACAGGCGGAGGCAGGAAAACAGACGAGGAGGTGCAGGCCATTGTGGGGTGGGGGCAACCGGGAGAGACTGGACAGGGTGGGGGGTGGGGAGGAGGCCACCACGTTCCAAGGGCCTCTGAGGTGGGAGGGCAGGGCTGGCTCCGTGGGCTGCCCTGGAGGGCTCTAGGCAGGGGGGGACTTGGTGGACGCACAGGCCCCCCGAGAGCCGCCTCCATCCCAGAGTCCACCGGCCCAGCAAGGGGACCCTGGAGTGTGACAGGGAGACGGTCAGCCGGGAGGCTGCCCCTTCTGAGCGCCCCATCAGCCACGGCTGCAGTCGCTCCTCTCCCGGCAGTCGCGCTCCTGGGCAGGGCCAGCAGTCTGGGTTAGAGGGGGCGGCTTCCCACCCACCCGGCACGGCGGCACCGGCAGCCGCCAGGGCTGCAGAGGACTGAGCGCGCGTCGAGCCTCACGCCCGGCCTGCCCTCGGGACGCAGTCCTGCCTCAGTGGCCTTTTCCCACGGCCCCGCTGCTCCCAAACCCGCCATGCTCCTGTCCGCAGCCCACCCCGCCTCCCACCTCAGCGTAACCGGCTTTAGCCCAGGCCCTCAGCTCCCACAAGGCCATGGTGGTCAAGATCAACCGCGTGTTCCGGAGCCCTTCGTTTTCGCGACAGCTCATAGCTCAGGAGGGAAAACTGAGGCTCGAGGAAGTCCGCAGTTTGGATGGGACAGCGCGGCCCACCCACCTTGCCCCTCCCACAGGCCCTGCCCCACCCCCAGGCCCCACCTCCCTGCCCCCACACAGTGCCCCACCCTCCCCACCGTGTCCTGCCCCCACGCCCCTCCACGAGCTGGTCGAAGTGCCTGGAGGATGCAGGACCAGCAGATGCCTCGCAGGGGCCCATGGGTCACCCCAAATCCGTGCGACTCGACGGGGCGAGCACGCATCCTTTCGGGAGTCCCAGGGTGGCTGGTGCCTCGCCCGCTCTCCAATTTGAGCTGCTAAATAGCTTATTCGTAATTTTCTCACACTCCCATAGACTTGACATCTCAGAGAAGAGACCGGGGGTCCCTGGGAAGAATGGGGTGTGCTGTACCCCAGCATGGGAACACACTCAGGAGGGAAGAGTGAGGCTGGGGGCAGCCACGCGCTCGGGCCCTCCCCAGCTCGGCCCCCCGCGGGCTGACTGCGCTCACACCCCCCACCCACCTGCCGCCTGCTGGCAGAGGCTCTGCTCTCCCGAGGCAAGTGCCGCGTGGGTGCTTCAAGATGGCCTTCCATTAGTTGCACGCCCGGAAGCCCTAATTAGCTCCCCAGTCTCGTGCCTCTGTGTGCACTGACCCAGGCTTGCTTCTCAATCTCGTCTTTTCATTCATCGGTTTTCTAAAAATAAAATTTATAGTTTTTTAAAAAGATATCATTTTACTAGGTTATATGTGCACATGGCACAACGTTAAAAAACTGACAGTAGTCATCATCTCCCTCCCCCGCCTCCCACCATCTCCCACCCCCCACCTTCCCCTCCAAACATCTCCCCACCCCTCATCTCCCCACAATCCCCCCATCCCCAACACAGGTGGGAGCCGGCCTGGCCAGCGCAGGAGCGACAGGGCTGTGCAGGTGCCCTGTGGCTCTCCTGAGCAGGCCGCACCCTGGATCCGAGTCGGGCGCTGCGGCAGAAGTGGGCCGGGGACCGTGCCTGCCAGGCGCTCACCCTTAGCCAGTGGGCCAGGCCAGCCGAGGGGCCTCGGCCCCCTTTCCATGGAGGTGGGAGAGCTACAGGCTGCCCAGCCAGCCCACTCTGAGCGGCTGGAGTGCGTGGCTGCAGAGCACGTGGGCCAGTGAGCGGACTGAGGCTGCAGAAACGCAGGGCGAGGGGCACCCCCTGCCTGCACGCAAGTCTGCGGAGGGACAGAGTCCCCGAGAAGGGCAGGCGCACCCCCCAGCCCCACCCGCAGCTCCTGCCGCCGGCCCAGCCTCCCCGGGCAGCCCAGCTCTGCGGGCCACGCGCCCCCCGACCCTCGCCTGAGCCCCACTGCGCCCACCCGCGGCCGCCATCCCAGACCCTGCCTGGCCCGGTCAGGGGAGCACTCACCCGGAAGGCAGACTGCCTTCCCGGCTGTGGGGGGCGAGCTCTCCCACCCACTCAGCCTGGTGCGAGGGAAGGTCAAAGCCGCGGGACGGAGGCCTGCAGGGCCGTGTGGGATCAGACTTCCCGGCTACTCCAAACCCACCCTCGGCTGATGCCGGTGGGAGCTGGACAACCAGATGCGGGACAGGCCTCCACACTCGAGGCCGTGGCTGCCCCACGGCAGGATGCAGAATGGCCAGGACAGTGGTGGCCCAAGGGGCCCAAGGGCCAGCATCAGGGGTGCCGAGAGGCACCCCATGGCCTGGCGCAGCGGCCTTCAAGACTGAATCCCAGGGCCAGTCTGTGACTGTGTTTCCTGCCGGAACCTGCTGGAAGAGCCGTCGACCTCTCTCCAGGTTGTCCCCAGGTTGTCTCCAACCCCTCGCAGGGGCCCCAGGGGCCCAGGAGATCCACCGGTGGGAGGCGGGTTGACAGGCTTGAAGGAACGAGCCTTCCCCTCCCCCTCGGCCTACCCCTCCCCCTCGGCCTACCCCTCCCGCAGGGACCGTCACCTCCGTGCACCCCCTCTTAGGGCTCGAAGCGAAACAAAGTGGCTTCCTGAGAAGAAGCGCTTTTTGGGAATCAGTCCAAGGAGAACGCTTGCCCTGCAGTGCTAAGGTCAGGATCTGGGAACCAATTCCACATGGAATTCCACAAGCATTTTTTTAATCGCTGTTGGGGTGGGTTTCCTTTTCACATCCTTTTCCCTTTCCAATCTTTATAACTTTCTTTTCTGAATAATCTCTAACTTACAGAAATGTTGCAAAACTCAAAGAGTTTCGTATACCTTCCCCAGATTCACCAATTTTTTGCACCTTGTCATAATCACTTTTCAATCCTTTTCTCTTTGGCGAAATCCCTTTTTCGATCACTTTTCTGGACCATTTGAGGTAAGTTCTTTTGTATATTTTAATTTTTCAAATACAATGGAAATAGATTGGGGGGTGTATTAGTCAGCCGGGGGGGGGGCTGATGCAAAGCACCAGGACTCTGCTAGCTTTTATAAAAGGCATGTATTTGGGGTAGAAGCTCATCAGGCCCTGAAGAGTCCAACTCAAGGTACCATAAGAGGGACTTTCTCACCAAAGTCAGCTGCCACATGAAGCAGGATGGCTGCCGATCTCAGCTCCAGGCTGGCAGGGGGCTCGTCTCTCTTCCCGGGGCTTCAGCTGTGTGAGCCTTCTCTCTTCTGTTACATTTAGGACCGAAATGTCCAAGTTCTCTCCTCTTCCGTGTCTTCTTCCGTGTGTCTTCTAGAGTGAATATCCGTGTATAAAGCCCACCAAGGGGGCGGGGACTCAACTACGCCCTACTGACGTGGTCGAATCACAGCCCTAATCTTAACAGAATTTAATCAAAGTCATCTCCGCTGACTCTAACACAGTGAAAGGGGAGCACGCCCAGAGGAACAGATTATGTTTACAAACATAATCCTTCTTTTTGGAATTCATTAATAATCTCAAACTGCTACAGGGGATTTCAGACAGCGCAGAAGGGTAAGGCAGCAGGAGCTCTGCCCACGGCCCCACTCGGCCACCCCTGCCACGCACTGTTCCAGTCGCGTGTCTGTTCCCGCAGCAGCCCGGGGATGCTGATGCCACCGCCGGCCCTGCTTCTCAGAAGAGAGGCCTGAGGCTTGGTGGCGGCCACTGGCCACGGTCACAGGGCCGGGCCACGCAGTCGGGCCTCTCCACCAGCCGACCCCACTCACCCAGCTCTTCCTCGACTCCCCTCCCCAGGAGACCCCTGAGCCAGCATCCCCTCCTGGTTCTTCCAGGGACTACGTCTGCTTTCCCCCGTGCCTCGTGGCTTTGCAGTGTCTACACTAGATTGCTGAGTCCATGCTCTGGAAGGTGGTGAATTGGGGGCATTTGTATCAGAGTCTTGGCTTCCAGCTCAGTGCCCCCGACTCTCCTTCCCCGACACCCTGGCTTTTCTCAGGATTTCACCTTCAGGTTGTCAAGGTCCCGGGCATTTGTCTTCTGCTCCATAACCATATTGAAGGTGTCGGGGTGATGCTAAAAAGGCAGTGCTAAGAAACTGCACTTGGATATTTTGAGGATATGAATTGCATTTTTTGAGACTCGGTACTCGTTTCCTAGAGATGCTGTCACAGTGTGCCACTGAGCGGCTGGACACGTGTGCTCTCTCCCAGGTCCCGAGGCCAGAACCGCAAACCAAGGTGTGGGGAACCGCACTCCCTGCGAGGCTCTGGGGGAAGGTCCTCCCGGGCGCCTTCCGGCTTGGGGCCACGTGCCCCCGTCTCCGCCAAGCCTGGGCCTGTATCCTCTTTTCTAAGGACCCCAGTCGTTGGACTAGGCCCACCCTAAACCAGTGGGCCCTCACCTCATCCACCCCTGCCAAAGCTCTTTACAAGTAATCTCCCCAGCTGAGCCTGCGGGCGGCGGGAATCCCCGCCCCGAAGCCAGGTGGGGTGGCCGGGCAGGGCTGGAGGCCCCCTCTGCCGGAGCCACCAGCACCGGCTCTCCCCGCTGCTGCCCCCCATGCCTCTGCCACGCTCCCCAGCCCCTTCCACCTTGTCCTTGTCCCAGCACCTGGGCTCTTGGCTCAGGCCGCTCTCCCGGGGAGCCTCTCTGGAGCACCTGGCCTTACTGGCGCTTGTCAGCCGCCACCCACTGGCTCCTTAGGGTGGGCCTTTTGCCCATCTCTTCATCTTTAGGTTCGGAGATCTCACCAGGAGGTGGGTCTCTTGTCTTCGGTCCCTTGAGGTGACCCACGAGCCCGGCCGATCGCTTCTTTGTCCCTGTTCGTTTTTACCGTGTTGACACTGTAGCTTGCACCAGACCTGAAACCCACACGAGCCTTGAGTCAAAGGAGCTTCGAAACTCCTGAGTCCTCCCTCCTGCAAGTGGAGACGCAAACAGAAGCCGAGAGGCCGCAGAGCCTAGGGGAAGTGCCAAGGCAGAAGGAACTTTTATTTTATTTTATGAAAGAATATGATTTAATACATAGCACCATTACCATGTGTATTCAGTGAAAGTTTTTACATTTTCAAGTCAAGTAACTGATGCTTTATTAAGGAAAACAAAAAAAAAATACATGAAAAAATTAAAGGACCCTCCAGTTCTAGCTTGCTAAAGTTTTTTCCTGCAAAAGTACAAAAATAATCCTATCATCAGCTAAAGAGGACAGTGCCATAACAAAGGCAGAACAGCTGCCACGTGGAGATTTTTGCTTACCTTTGATCGGTGGATCTATTTTAGGTGATAAATTTTATCCACTTAAAGTGAATGTTTTCTTACAAATTTGATACGTAAGAGACTGTTTTTATTAACTAGCAAATATTTGGAGAAGTACTGTTTATTTAAAATTCTTTGAATCCAGAGCAGTTTTTTAAAACATATTTCACACATGAGGCTTTAATGTTTTTATTTAGGAAAAGCTCGAATCTGAAGCTACAGAGGGTTCAACTGAAAGCATCCGTTTCTCAATTGCTGAGAAAACCTGAGCAAAAAAGTTTCCTTGTCCATATAAAACAAACTAAACAATACTTTTCATATAAGGAAATTCATACATGCACTTTCAACTAACCAATTTGTATCATCAAAAAAGAAATAGAATGTTCTTTACTTTCAAGCACTCAAATCAGGGAAGAATTCTGCAAACCTTATAAATCCCACTGCCTGTCATCAGAATACCACAGAACAAGGGTAGTACAGAGGGGAAACCATCTCTCCACGTTCTAGAAGGCAGAAGTTTGGGTGCTCTAGCTTTCCAAGTGAATGTAGCTCAGGCAGGCAAAACCTTACAGTAAATGCATGCCAGAACGGGGCTAGGTGAAGTTGTCTGGTTACTACTTTTACAGGAAAAAAAAGACAAATCTGAAATGGAGTAAAAAAAAAAAAAAGATGTCACACTTACTGGAATCTCAAACCTTTTGCATTCCCACGCTGACAAGTGGTTTCCATACACGCTGTAAATAGCTGCAGTACTCGGGAAGGAAAGTACAGTTGACAAGTGACACGAGCGTCTTCACACTTGACAGTCATGCTGCAAGCCTTCCGGCTCTTGCCGATTCCGTCGGGCAAGCCGCCGCCGGCCCCCTCTTCTCGTTCCCTGCTGGCCCATTCGGTTGCGTCTTCTTCAAGGACAAGGTGCTGGTGGCACGGCCTTGCTGGCATGCCCTTCTTTGGTGGCAGCGCTGGGGGCACATCTTCACTTTTGACTGTCTTCTCAAACATATTGTCTGCAGCGACCACATTGCTGACAGAGCTCGATGTGCTGGAACTAAACCGATCTGGTTGTCGAGCAGGCAGCTCAGCCTTCAGAGAGGAGTGGGCTGGCCTCCCACTTCCCCGAGTTGCCCCCGCGGCTGGCCCTTCTTCTCTGCTGTCCGTAGAGTGCCTGTACTTCCTGTGTCTGGGCCGGCAGCTTTTGCAGGTGAGTACTCTCCTTAGGAACTTCATCTCGAAGAGCCCGAACTCGCTTGTCCTCTGGTTAATTTTACCTTCTCTTTCCTTAAGGTCCAGGTCCACATCATTCCTTCCCTTGTCAAGGCCATCTGACTCCTTAAAGGCAGAGAAATCCGCAACAGGACTTGATTCCATGATGTTCTTTTGAAAACAGGCCCTGTCTGTCGGTGGAATCACCTCAGGAGTAAGAGTCTCAGGAGGATCAAGGCTCTTTATTAGCTTTTGATTGAGTAAGTGAAAGGCAAACTGAGCCTGTGAAAGCCCCCACAGCCCTTTGGGGGACACGTGGGCTGGTAAGGAAGGAGGCAGGCCTGTCTTCAGAAAGATTTCACGGACGCCAGTGCAGACCCGTCTTTATCAGGTTCCAGGAAGATTTCGTCACACTTAGCTTTTTCTGCAGGGGATACAACCCACACTTTTCTCTTCAAAGGTGGCCCTGAGGCTGGGGCGAGCCACCGGCACGGTCTCCTTCTCCAGTGCGCAGTCCACCAAAAGCGGGGCAGTTTGAGTCCCCTCGGCCCAGCATTCCATCACGGTCACTGTCACTCAAGCCCAGACTCCTCCCAGGATATCCGCGGGTGACTTAGAGTTCAGCAGCTTCACTTGATCACCAGGTAGAAAGCCATGCACTGGGCTTCAACGACCAAAAGCACCTCACACTTGGCCTTATCTTCAGAGCTTGCAGCCCACGGGAGCTCAGCGGCAGGAGTTCCACTGTCAGCTGAAGCCCAAATCTTCCCAAGTATCAAGTCTGGAAGCCCTGATTGTTTTCAGAAAAGCAGCTGCAGCAGAATCCAACGCCTTGCAAGGTGGTCCGTGTCTACCTGCCTACGGCATTTCTCAGGAGCCCACCTGATAGCTGTGTCGGGAGAGCTGGGCCGGCACAGCCGCGGTGTTTCCATCATGCACAGGCTGGGAAGGAAGGACTCGGGAACTTTATTTTAGAGCAACTGTTCTCGCCCGTAACAAGAATTTCTCTCTTTTTCAGAGACATTTGTGATTCTCCATGTTTACCCAAAGAAGCATTTCCTTCTGGGGGAAGTGCACAAAACAAGCAGAGCTGGCCTTTAGAGGCTCCATCATGGGGAAAGTCTCCCTCTTTTAAAAATAAATTCAGTGGGGAGCGGATGCGGCTCAAGCAGTTGGGCACCTGCCTCCCACATGGGAGGTCCCAGGTTCGGTTTCTGGTGCCTCCTAAAGAAAATGAGCAAGACAGTGAGCACACAGCAAACAGACACAGAGAGCAGACAATGAACACAAAGAACATTGTGTGTGTGTGGGGGGGAGATAAATAAAATAAATCTTTTTTAAAAAATTAAAAATATTTTTTTTTAAAATTAAAAATAAATTTTTTAAAAATTAAAAATAAATTAAAAAAAAAAAAAAAATTCAGTGGAGCAGGTGTAGCTCAGTGGTTGAGTGCCTGCCTCACATATACGAGGTCCCGGGTTCAATCCCCAGTACCTCCTAAAAAAAAATAAAAATAATTCAGTTCCTTACGAGCCCCCTGAAAACTGACTCGAGAGCTGAATCATCAGTAACGCAGGCACAGCCTCCGCGGCGCTTTGTGGCTGTTGTGGCACCATCCCGCAGCGCGTTTGAACTCTAAGAGATCCATCAAGTTGAGGACCGCAGCGCGAAATGGCGGGACATTGCACAGCACCATGGAAAAGCCTTTGGCCTCCCTGGGACAGAGGCGCCGAGTCGATCCTGCGCTGTCTCGGGGAAGGGCATCTTCAAAGGAGACATTAATAGGACACCGTCCTCTTGAGACCGGAGGGCCCGGCCCTTCCCCCAGGGCTCAGCCCCGTCTCCTTGGCCGGCTGGACGAGTCTGAGTGCCTCTCGCCCGCCACAGGCAGAAGCCAGCCCCCTAGAGCTGTGCTCCTCCTCCGCAGACGAGACCCCTGCTCTCAGGTCCCCACGGGCCCTCTGGAGAAGGGGAGGCCTGCATCTGCATCTCCGGGGGACTGGGAGCCACGAGGAGGGAAGATGGGGTCACATCTGGTCAGTGCCAGGCAGTGGAAAATTGGAAAATGGGTGCCGTGCAGTGGGATTCCCCACTTCCAACAAAGAGAGCACTGGGGGCACACAGCCGGTGACCCGGCATTCCTGTGCCTCTGTTTCCCCACACATGGGCAGGGCTGGTAGCAGCACTGCCTTAAGGCTTCCTGTGAGGGGTGAGCGCCCGGACAGGAGGCGCCTCCTTGCTCCAGGCTGGCCAAGTGGGGCAGGATGCAGCCAAGGCCACCCGGCTGGACAGTGGGGCTGGGACCACAGGCTCAGAGGGCCACACCCCCACGGCAGGCAGTGTGCGGCCTGTTCCCACCAGGGCTGGACACTAAAGAGCGCACCTGGCCCCCCACCCCGCGGCGAGGCATTGGAGGCAATCGGGCAGCACCTGTCTCCTGCCCTCACGTCCGAGGCCCCTGCAGGGGGGCACGACCCGACTGCGTGCGCGCAGGTGCGTGTGGACGGAGGGCGGCCATCCTGGCAAGTCCCGGGTGATGCTGGAGCTGCCGGCGGGGGGCGCTTTGAGAGCCGCCGCCCGTGGACGCACACACTTCTCTCCTCCGTGGCCACCACATGCCCACGCTCAGCGTGCACAGAGGATTACAGAGGATTCTGTCCATGGAGTCAGGAGACCGTGACATCACTGCTACGCGCCCCTCCCTGAAGCCCCCTGTCTCCCCCATCCCCCCCACAAATCCCACCGAGTGCCTCGGGTCAGGGCGTTGTCGCACCCAGCCGGGCCCTGTCCTGCAGGTTAAGTCGCTGACCAGGAGGTGACTGCAGCCAAAGGCGGAGCCTCACCAGGTAAACCCAGAAAGCCCAGTTAAATTTGCATCTCAGGTAAACAGCAGATCATTTTGGAGTAAAACCTTGTTCCAAACATTGCATGAGCTAGACGAAATTATTCGTCATTCATCTGAAATTCACAATTAACCGGCATCTGTATTTTTCATTTGTTAAATCCAGGCAGGTGGTGGGGTGGGGAAGGTGACAGTCCTAGGCTGGGGTGCTGCGGGGGGACGAGTCCCTCAAGCCATCCACGCAGGTGCCTGCCCTGGCAGAGACTGAACTTTTCAAATGTCAGGACAGCCAGGCCCCCTTGGGTTGGGGGTCCCGAGGCATCGGAAACGCCGGCAGGCTTCCGAGCAAAGCCACCACTTTGGGCCCAGATGGCGGGTGGGAAACGTGCCCTGGAGATGTGTAGTGTCCACTGCAGGCCGCGGCCTGGGCCCTCCCTGCCCCTGGATCCCCACGCAGCCGGGTCTCTGGTTTCTCCAATTGAGCTGAGCAGGAAGGAACGGGGGGCACTGGGAGCACGCCCCCCGCCCCGGCCACGATGTGGGCACCGGGCTCAGCCTGGGAAGGCCCGGGAGCTGCCTTCGACGTCCAGATGCCCCGAGGGACGGGCGGGCAGGACCCCCGTGGCCCCGGCCTGCTCTCCCATGTCGCCACCCCTCCCGGCTGTGACTCTGGACACCTGCGGCACATTCGGCTCCCTGGGACCCTCTACACCCTCCCCTTGGGCCTGGAAAAATGCCCCCTCCTCACCTTTCCTCCTCCCCACCTCTCTCTTCTCTCAATTATAAGACGATGACATCGAAACTTTGGAGGCTGCAAAGGGGCAGAGTGAGAGCAGAAAGTGTGGGAGAGGACGGCGTCCTTTGAAGGTGACAGCGTTAGGGGTGAGGTGGGGGGCTGTGCTGAGGAGGGAGCCTCGAAGCCAGCCCTGGCAGGAGGGACGAGAAAGAAGCAAAATATTACAGGTGAAGCAAAATGTGCTCTGTATGAAAAGACACTGAGGGAAGCGGCTGTGGCTCAATCAGTGGGGCTCCCGTTTACCATATGGGAGGTCCCAGGTTTGATTCCCGGGGCCTCCTGGTGAGGGCAGGCCCGCCCGCACGGCGTGGTTAGCTGACCCAGCGAGCACAAGCAGCAAGGGGGGATAAATGAATAAATAAATAAAATCTTTAAAAAAAAAGAAAAGAAAAGAAAAGACACTGAAACTAGATATAAGCCTGAATATTAAAGCTATCTCGCCTTCTACCAATCAGGAACCCCCAGAACGGAGGTGTGGGGGGCTGGTAGAGACTCCCTGGGAGGCTGGGACACCCTCGTGTGCAGTCCCTGTTCACGACGGAGGCTGGGGCCCGGCACCCCCCTGGGTCTGGATCCTTTAATCCTGCCTAAACTGGTCTCCAGCCGCGCATGCATCCGCATGAAATCAGAGAAAGCGGCTGAGGCACTGGAGATTGGCCCAGCCCTCCCGACACCTCCCTGGGCCAGCACAGGTGGAGCTTCTGTCCACACCTTCCTTGTGAACCAGAGAAACGGGCCGGGGGCTGGGGCTTCAGGGAAGAAACGGACAGCACAGGTTTCCTTTTGCCCAAATCACCCCGCGTGTCTGCCTGCTCAGCAGGTGCACGCCCCAGGATCTGCCTCGACGGAAAAGGAGCCGGTGACCTTGGAGCGCTGCCGCCCCCAGAGAACAGGCCCAGGGCCCAGGGCCCAGCCAGGTCAGGAAGGCCAGGCCACGGCAGGGCCACCAGGAGGGACCAGAGTTCCCCTGCGGGGCAGGCAAGGCTTATGGGAGGGGTGGGGAGGCTTTCCAGGATGGAGGGAAGGAGGATTTTACCTGGCAGGGGGGGGGGACAGAGAGCCATGCGAACCCAGTTGAGGCACAGGGACCCCCGAGGTGCTTAGGGAACAGCAGAGGGCCCCAGTATTGAGCACCTCCTGTGTGCAGACCCTGTGCTAAGTGGCTGCCCGCTGTGTGGGCTGCTGGCCCGTCCGTGGGTCAGGGCAGAGGCAGGAGCACAGGCCCCGCCCGAGTCACCTCCTCGTGGCTCCACCGTGGCAGCAGACACCTGGGCCACCTCTGGCCTGTGGCGCATCGCCAGCAGCCAAGGGAGCCGAGCTCAGGCAGCCCCTGGCTGTCCCAGAGGTGGCCCCAGCCAAGGGGCAGCGCTCAGCGGTGCCAGCTCTGCCCAGCCGGGATGCAGGGACAGCCAAACCCTCACAACACACCTAGGGGGCACGTGCTGTTGTTGGCCCATTTCACGGTGGGAAACTGAGGCCTGGAGAAGCTGGGAGGTAGGTTCTTTGCATAGGTAGGCTTTTACGCCAAGTTAAAACACGAGAACAAACAGGCACATTAGCCACCATCTCCGTGTGCCCGCAAGCTGCTGACCTGGCCCTGGACACTTCCCCTCTCCCCACAAAACCAAAGGGAAAGGAGGCCACGGGGACGTCAGCAAGTTCCCAGTTCCCTGTCCCGGCGAGCCAGGGGGCCGGGAAGAAGCAGGGAGGAGGCGCGGGGGGCGGCCAGGAGCGCGGCCAAGAGGGGCCTGGCTCGCAAAGGGCCCTCGGCAGCACAAAGGCCCCGGGCGCTCCTCGGGGCACTGTCCCTGCTGGGGGCGACAGGCTGCCCGCGCGGGGGGCAGCGGCGTGGCCGGGCCAGGGGGCGCCGGGGCGGAGCCAGCAGCCTTGGCCGCCCTGGGCGGGCCCAAAGAGCTGCCCGGAAGCGTCTGGCCGGCGGCCGCTCCGGGTCCGGCCCTGCCCAGGCCCTGCTCCGGGTTCGCTCGGACTCGCCCCCAACTCACCCAGGCCACACCCCGGCCCCGCCCCGCCCCGCCCCATCCCGGCTCCGCCCAGGTCCCGCCCCGGCTCCGCCCAGGTCCCGCCAGTCCCGTTCCCCACACACACACACACACACACACACACACACACACACACACGAGACTCCTTCTGGGTCCGGCCGGGTCAGACTCGGTCCCGCAGTTGCTTCTTTCTCGGATACTCGCGGTTAACTCCCACCCAGAGTCCCAGGCTGCGCGGCCTGGGGTTGACCCATCACCACCGGCCTGAGGGGTCCGCAGTCAAGACCGGCACCCAAGGGGGCGGGCGTGAGCCCCGAGGTCCAGCTCCGCCCGAGCGGGGTGGGCAGCGCTGGGCCAGGGCCGTGGAAGCCGAAGGAGCCACCTGCCCGCTGGAGCAGGCGGCGGCCTGGCCTTTTTTTTCTTAACAGCTTTAGTAAGGTATTAACATACCATAGGACTGACCCACTCAAAACACTAATGCATTCACAGACATGTGCCATCCCGCAACACAATTTTAGAACATTTTCATCACCCGGAAAAAGAAATCCCCCTGCTGCGGAGGCAGCCGCTGGCCTGCTTCTGGGTGTGGATTCGCCTGTTCTGTCCCTCAAAACGGGACCTTTTGAGACTGCTGTCTTTTACTTCTCTCATTTCAGTGTAATGTCTTCAGGTCTATCCACATATCAGAACTTCATTCCTTACCTCAGTGGGTGGAGAGCCACACAATAACCAACAAAATATAAAACCCCCATGTGGGGGAGTCCTGCTGCGTTCTCTAATAGAGTGGTGGGAATCCCTACAGCACATGGGCAGTGCCTAGCGAAGGAGGACAGACCAGCACACCAGGCTCCTGGTATTGATGCTTGTACTTCTGACCCTTGTTCTTGTAAAATTGAAACTTAGCCTAGTAATATCTATTGCCTAAGAGTTACCTCCTGAAAACCTCCTAGTTACTCAAATGTGGCCTCTCCCTAAGCCAACTTAGCATATAAGCTCACTGCCTTCCCACCACCACCAGTGTGGGACATGACTCTCAGGGACAGGCCTCCCTGGCACCAATGGATTATTACCAAGCACCAACTAGTGATGCATTTGGAAAAAGACCTTGACCAAAAGGGGGAAATACTAAATACAAAAGAGTTTTTATGGCTAAGAGATTTCAAAGTGAGTCAGGAGGTCATTCCAGAGATTACATTTATGCACGTCTCAGGAGGGTCTCACTGACTGCAGCGGTAAGCAGTGTCTCAAGCAGGGGTGCTCCCGAGGGCTCTAGAGACAGCTAGACACCATAGGCAGTGCAGACAATCCCAGGAAATCAGCACCCCATTGGTGCACCTTACCTTGGAATATATGTTAACCCATCTCCCCACTGTATCAGAGTGAGACTCATTTATAATTTCCTTACACATGAGTCTTCTGTCCCTTTCATTTGAAGCTATAATTAACACTATACCCTCTAAATATGTGTCCCAGAGACTTCAATCTTCCAGCTGTTCATATGCCGGTTGAGTCCTGAATCTCAGCAGAGTTGCAGCCAACACCGACTCTCCAGTTCATTGGACTCGCCCAGGTCAGCTAACAAAAGGATGATGATGGACAACGCCCATCCCAAAAAACAGAGTATCTACAACTGCAAGCAAGACAATTCCTTCCATCTGTCCCATGGGATCTAAGCCCTCAATCAGATGCAGAGTGGGCATCACCATCCCTAAATCCTCAAGATTGAGGAATGGACAGAAATAAGGGGGAATGCAGCCGTGGACCAATGGAGACTTCTTATCATTATAGTGACGGAAGACTTGTAACACTGATATAAAGACGGGAGTCACCAGAGGTTCTGAGGGGAGGGGGAGGGAAGACTAGGTGGGACATGGGGGCATTTTTGGGACATTGGACTTATCATGAATGACATTGCAATGATGGATACAAGCCATTATACATTTTGTCAAAACCTATAGAATTGTGTGGTGAAAAGTGTAAACCATAATGTAAACTATAGATCATGGTTAGCAGCAATGCTTGAGTATTTGTTCATCAAGTGTAACAAATGTACCATACTAATAAAGGATTTCATTAATAGGGGGAAATGTGAGAGGGGGAGGAGGTGGGGTACATGGGAATCTCCTATATATTTTTTTAAAGATTTATTTATTTTACTTTTATCCATTTTTAAACACCTCTCCCGTTTTTTTGTTTTTGTTTTGCTGTTTCTGTGTCTGTCTCCTGCCCTCTCCTCCTGTCTTCACTGGGATTCAATCCTGGGAACCTCCAATGTGGGAGAGAGGTGTTCTGCCACCTGTGCCACCTTAGTTCCTGGTTTTTGAGCATGTCTTGTCTTGGCTCTCCCTAGTGTCACGCTCCTGTTACATTATCATCTTGCTGCGTGGCTCGGTAGGGCCTGGCATGCCCACATGCGGGACCTGATGGCACTCCCATGTGCAGGGCCTGGTGGCCCGCGAGCCTTCTATACTTTTATTTTCCCCGGAGGTCCCGGGGATCAAACCCAGGTCCCTCCATATGGGAGACGGACGCCCAGCCATTTGAGCCACATCGGCCCCCTCTCCTACATTTTTCATGTAACTTTTCTATAACCTAAAACTTCTTTAAGAATAAAGTGCTGAGTTTTTTTGTTTTGTTTTGTTTTAAAAGAACTTCCTTTTTACTGCTGAATAATATGCCATTGTATGCATAGGCAGCATTTTGCTTATCCATTCATCTGTCAATGGACACTTAGATTTGCACCTCTTGGCTGTTTTGAATCATGCTGCCGTGAGGCATGTACAATTTTTTTGAGTGGACGTTTCTTTTCAGTTCTCCCGGGTGAATTCTTCTCTTAGGAGTGGAATTTCTGGGTCATGTGGTAACTCTATGTTTAACATTTTGAGAAAGGGCCCAACTATTTTCCTCAGCAGCTGCACCATTTTACATTCTAACCAGCTATCCAGGAGGGCTCCAATGTCTCCACGTCCTCACCAACACTTGCTACCATCTGTCATTTTTATCACAGCCAGCCTGGTGGGTATCTCACAGTGGTTTTGCTTGGCATTTCCCTAAAGCTAATGACCAGCATTTTCCCTTTTCTTATTGGACATTTGCCTATCTTCTTTGGAGAAAGGGCTCTTCGAGTACTTTGCCCATTTTTTAATGGGTTGTTTGTCATTTCATTATTGTGCTGCAAGAGTTCTTTATGTAGTTTGAATACAAGTTCCCGATCAGATACATGACTTGCAAATATTTTCTCCCATTCTGCGGGTTGTCTTTTCACTTTTTTTGGTGGTGGTCCTTGTAGCACGAAAGTTTTAATTTTGATGGAGTGTTTCTTCTTATCGTGCCTTTTCGAACGCTCAGGCTTTCAACGCCTCGCTGCGGGAGGACCCCGCACCCCGGGGCGGAGCGGGGCCGCGGGGCGGCGGGAAAGGGCTGCCCAGCTCCGGCCCCGGAAGGCACTGCGCCGCGGCGTGGGGCCGCCAGGGGGCGCCGCGGGCGCGCGCCGGAGCCTGGGCCTTGAGCAGCGCCTTTAACTGCGCCTGCGCCGGCGCCGGCGCGCGAGCCTGAGCGTGAGCGTGAGCCCGGCCCGAGCGCGCGCCGGCGTGTGCGCCTGCGCGGGCCCGTGGCCGCGCCTCCTCGCGCCGGGCAGGAGGCCGGCCGCGGCCATGGGGGAAGCGGAGGTGGGCGGCGGCGCCGCGGGCGACAAGGGGCCGGGGGAGGCGGCGACGAGCCCCGCCGAGGAGACGGTGGTGTGGAGCCCCGAGGTGGAGGTGTGCCTCTTCCACGCCATGCTGGGCCACAAGCCCGTCGGTGAGCGCGCCCGGGGCCGCGGACTCGCGTGGGGGGCGGGGCGGCCGCGGCAACCGTCGGGGTGGGGGTGGGGGTGGGGGGTGGGGGGCGCCAAGGCCCGGCCCTCCCGCCCCGGCCGCCCCCACCCGTGCCCTGGGCCCTCCCTCGCCCCAGGCTGACCCCTGCGGCCTCCGCAGGTGTGAACCGCCACTTCCACATGATCTGCATCCGGGACAAGTTCAGCCAGAACATCGGGCGACAGGTCCCGTCCAAGGTCATCTGGGACCACCTGAGCACCATGTACGACATGCAGGCGCTGGTGAGGCCCCCAGGTGCCCGCCCCGAGGGGCAGGCGGGGGCAGGCGGGCAGGCAGCTCCCACCCTGTGCTCCCACTGCACGCCCTGGTCTGCGGGCGTCCTCAGGGAGCTCCTGCGCTGTGGGGAGACGGGGCACTGCGCAGGACAGCTCCAGGTAGCGCTCCTTACGAGCAACACAAGCCCTGGTGGCTGGCGATTGGGGGCGCTGCTGTGGTTGGGGGTCAGGGAAGGCCTCTCCAGGCCGGGCTGGAGCTGAGACCTGAAGGGAAAGCAGCAGCCTTGGCAGGCTTGGGAGGGGGGGCCAAGGCCACATCCCCACGGTTTCCAGGGCCTTGCCAGTCACAAGAAGTCTCAGGGTAGCCACGGTGGCTCCTGGGGGAGCCAGGCCGGCAGGATCCCTGTCCTCAGTCGCACCGGCAGTCCTTGGCGACAGGTGGGAGGTGAGCTGGCGAGCCAGGAGAGCCAGAAGAGACGGGACGGTCCAGCAGAGGAAGCCGCAGGGGATTGGTGGGCCAGGGGCCTAAAGACCAGCATGTGGCCAGGGAATGGGTGAGGGTGGCAGGGGACAGGCCTGCACCCCCCAAGCTGGACTCGGGGCCACGACGGCCCCTGAGGCTCTGCTGCTGCTCTCCTTCGTCTTTTGTACCCCCTTTCCTAGCTAGGTGTGGGAGCTAATTGCAGTCACACGGGGAGGCGGGGGGCCGGGAGCTGCGGAGGCAGGCCTGGCCCATGGCAAGCACCCTGAAACCTGAGCTCCTCTTAGGGCGAGCAGCCGGGGCTGAGGCCACGGTGGGCCTGGGCAGGGCTTGCCCCCAAGTGACTGGGGCCCAGATGCATGGTCTGCTGGAGGAGGGGCCGGCACCCCTGCAGCGTCTTGGTGCCCTGTGCCACTGGGGCAGCACTGAGCTAAGCTCTGAGGCCTGGCCCTGCCCCCCGGGAGAGGCACGCCCACTCCGCGGAGGAGTAAGGCCGAGGCGCCGAGGGCCAGCGGCTGGCTAGTCCTGCAGCTTGGCGGGGTTGGAGTCAGAGCCAGGCCGTGGGGTCCCCAAGCCCACCCTCTGAACCAGCCCCTGCAATGTTGAGGGGTCACCCAGGAGGAGGCGGCCGGGACGCTGGCTACAGGCACTTCTGAGGCCCGACTCTAGACCCGTAGCAGGCCAGAGGCGGGGGGTGAGTGAGGCAAGCATGGCTCTCCCTGTTCTGGGGGAGCTTCAGAAAGACAGGTGGGTTTTGGGGGCACGAGGTCCCCCGTGAGGTGCAGACTACTGGCCCGGGGGGTGCTCTTACTCCAAGGGGGCAGCCCCAGGCTTCTTCCCATCTCTGGGTAGCGCCTGGCCTCATCACAGCTGGGCAGAGATTTGGGGATGTCGCTTATTTAGGCCACGGGACCCCTGTGTGACTGA
Source organism: Tolypeutes matacus (assembly GCA_026826555.1). Taxonomy (NCBI): domain Eukaryota; kingdom Metazoa; phylum Chordata; class Mammalia; order Cingulata; family Chlamyphoridae; genus Tolypeutes; species Tolypeutes matacus. The sequence goes on along the minus strand of JAKSZT010054278.1, from coordinate 641,421 downwards.
TTCCAGAATCACTCAACCTCCTGGACACCCCGCTGTGAGAGACACTGATTTCAGGGGGCCTGTAGGGGGCCTGCTGGGTGGAGACCCCATCTCCTGCCTCCGCCTCCCCACTCGTCGTGTATGGCTCTCCATTCCGGCCGGCTGACTGCCCTGTTGCCTGGCTTCCCAGTCGGCTCTGGTGCGGCGGCTTCCCTGTCCCGTGAAGCCTCAGCGGCTGCGGCTCCTGCACATGTGGGTGGGAGCCGGAGCCTCGGCACGGGTGCTCGCTCGCCCTCTGGGTGGTGCATGGGCATTGCTCTGCTCCCTCGGCGGACATGCACGCCTGCTAAGAGTTGTCGCGTGTGTCCGGGCCGGTGCCTGCTACTGCCGCCACCCCGGCAGTGTCCGTGGTGTGGGTACCACAGCGCCCGGCCTCTTAGGTGCCACAGCCTGCAGTCTCCCTCCCGGGACTCCTGTCGGTGGCTTTCACTTCGTTTCTGCCTTCTGTGGGCCTCCCTGCGGAGCCCAGAGCCCCGTAGCTGTGGCGGGGGAAAGGGCAGGCAGACCCCGTGCCCCTCCCTCCCCCACTCCCCATCCCTTCAAGGTGGTCGTGCGTTCATAGTGCTGCAGCGCGGGCTTCTATGCGTTTTTAATCCCTGGCTGAAAGGACGTTTTTTTCTTTTGTTCCTTAACGAACTAAAATGTTGCATTTGACATTAGCACGAGTCTGAGATTCTTCCATTTCCGAATCCAGAGAGGAACTTTGTGCTTCCAGAAGAGATCATTCAAGAGGTCCGAGAAGGTGAGACTCGGTGAGCTTGGGCCTGGGGATTAGGAGAGGCAGGTGCTAGGCCCAGCACGGAAAGTGGGAGGGCAAAGGTGGTGAGCTGGGGCGGGGGCGCCCCGCTCGACCTGGATGGGGAGGGCTCTGGGGTTGGAGTGGCCTCTGCCAAAGAGCAGGTGCCTTCCTTTAAAAAGGCAAGACGGAGCCCCGGGCGGGCAGCAAAGCAGGAGTGGCCACGGCCTGATCACCACCTGCAGCCAGGGGGCTGTGCTCTGTGACTCTGCCGCCTCGGGACACAAGTCCCCCACTCCCCAGGCGGCCACGGCTCCCACAAGTGGCTTCCCCATCAACGTCGGTGTCTCCCTCCATAGGAAAAGTGATCATCGAAGAGGAGATGAAGGAGGAGATGAAGGAGGACGTGGACCCCCACAACGGGGCTGATGACAGTAAGTGGGGCATGGGCCCCTCCCCACCCCGGATGGGCAGGCTCGGCCCCCCTACGGGCTGACCGATCAGCGAGTTACTCTGGTTCAGCTTGGCGGTGATAACCACGCGCACGGCAAGGCCGCCTTCAGGGCCGCCGCAGGCCGAACCAAGCCGAATAGCAGGGCAGGCTCTGGGCCTGGGACCCAGCCAGGAGGACACGCACAGCATCAAAGTAGAGCGTGTCAGAGGTCCCCTCGCTACCTGAGAGCCTTCCCTAGGGCGTTTCTTGCACAGCAAAAGAAAGTGCAGGCCCAGAGAATGGTCAGCTTTATGAGGCAAGGCGCACGTGGGCGGCGCAGCTCAGACGGTCCTCGGCATGCCGTCCTCGCAGCCTGACTGGTGACCCTAAGGTTACCCTGAGGTGCTCGTGGTAGGAGAGCCCACGGAGGGAGGGCCGGGCCAGTCTGGGGGCTGTGTGCAGGGGGCCTGCGGCTCAGTAAGGGGTCTTCGCTGGGGGCGCTGAGTTCCTGGGTTGCCAGTTACAGCACGTCCCTTCTCAGATGCCCTGGGAATTGCTGGAAACAGGAACATAACACCTGGGAGTTTACCTGCTGGACATGCCTCCCTCCTTATACCCTGAGGGGCTTAAAAGGCAAAATTGAGAGTGCTTCTGGGGGTGCCTCGCCACCCTGACAGCGGTAGAGTCCTGGCGGCCTGTGGCGGTGCTGTAAAGAGTTCCTTTTCTGTAGTTTGTTGGGCCGTCGAAGGTGCTGGCTTTGTTCAGACTTTGCAGTCTCCGTAGCGTTTCGTGTGATGCGCGTGCGCTTTGTCATCTGAGCTATGTGTAACAGTTCCCGGTCGAGCCAAATCAGATTTCTCATGTTTTAAAAAAAAGAGCAGCAGCAGCCTTTGAGGCTCCAGGGGACACGTCTGCAGACCCATCTATTGAGCTGAGCAGAGTGACGTGAGAGTCCAGGTCTTCTCCTCAGAGCAGCTTGAGCTACAGCAAATGATTCTGTCTCTCAGTTTTCTCGTCTGCAGGAAGCTTGGGGAGAGCCACGGAAAAGGCCAGCAAAGAGAAGGACAAGAGTGCCTCCGACCCGGGGGCCAGAGAGGGGGCCGACAAGCGCAAGCGCAGCCGCGTCACTGACAAGGTCCTGACGGCCAACAGCAACCCCTCCAGCCCCAGCGCTGCCAAGCGGCGCCGCACCTAGACCTTGTGCCCGGGCGGCCAGGCGCACTCGGCAGGGCCGCGGCGGCAGTGACATCTGGGGCTGCCCAGCCCGCGCTGCCCACTCGCCCAGGCTGCTGCCAAGCGTGACCATCGAGCTGAGGTGGGGGCGGTGCTGCCAGGCTGCAGGTTCCCGGCTGGGGTGCAGGTGGGGGTGGCTCTGAGCTCCACCTTCCAGCGAGTACACGTGGCTTCCCTTGTGCCGCCACCGAGCTCCTTCTGGTGAGCAGTCCAGGCGCGGGGCCTGGGTCCAGCTGACCTCAAGTGAGCATCTGCTCAGGGCCCCGTCAGCCTCTTTCCAAACAAAGCACTATGAGGAGAACGTGGCTTCGAGGGCCACGCCAGCCCTGCCACGCACCTGCTGGCCCCTCGCCCACAGCCTGAGAACTGGACACTTTGCTTTGTTCACTTGTACTGTAACGATGTATATAATTTGGTTGGTACTTCACTATTTAATTTTTAAGAAGTCTATTTTGTTAGCGTTTTATATGAAAATATGCTGCAGAAGTTAAACCTGTGTTGTATTTTTTTGAAATTTTTTGTTTTAAGGTAATGAACAACTGAGAAACTTGTTGCTCAGTTTTTGTATGCCAGATACTGAGAATTTGTAGCAGTTATTTTTGTACTATTGCGTAGCTTTCAAAGAGAGCGAGTGAGGAGGCAGCACGCCCGCTGGCTGAGGAGGGCTGCGGCCACAGTGTTTGAGGAAAGGGACTTCCGTTTGACTGCTGAAAACATTAAAGCACAAAAAAGCGAACCTGGCGTCAGGTGAGTTTGATACAGAACTTGTTTGGTTTTGTTTTCGTGTTTCTGGCACACATAGCTGAAGAGCCCGCCTAGGTGATTTCCCACCGTTACTTTGGTACACAGTGTATGTTGACTGGGCGCGTCACACATCACACGATCAGGAGCCGAGCGCGTGCGCCTTGCCACATTGGCGTTCACAACGAGCGCAGCTTCAGGCTCAGTTTGTCTTCCCAAGCCTGGAAGTCCAGCCATGCCCAGGAGAGAAGAGAAGGCGACCCTCCCCGGCCTGCCGCCTAGCCCCCGTCTCCGCCTTGACAAACTGCTATGGAACTGCAGTTCCGTCGACCTGGAGAGCCCCCCCCCACCTGGGAGTGGATCTCCAACTGTTCATTGAGTCTACTCCAAGGGCACTGACTTGCCTGCTGCAGCTGACAAAGGAGAGCCGGGGGCCTGTGCAGTGGGACCTCACCCAGCATGGGGTCAGGAGCTGCTCACACCAAACCCACCCCAGCAGCTGGGGGGGGGCAGCTTAGCGGTCTTGTCCATGTTAACAGCCCAAGGCCTCAACAGGGCCAGCGCCACCCAGTCCACCCCGGGAAGCAGCTGGCCCCCCACCTGTCCTCTGCCTACCCTGCGTGCTGGGACCTGGGGCAGGAGCTTTCACTCCAGGGAGACCCGCTGCTGCTTGGCGAGACACCGTGGTCCCCAGCCAAGGGGACCTCTTTCCGTAGACACTGGACACGTCCCCACCGTTGTAACGTTGTTGGCGAGCATTGTTTGTTTCCGCGGTCAGCATCCTCCCAGGGAGGGGAGGAGGTCGGCTGAGGGGTTCTCGAGAGGATGGCTTGCACTACCGGCGCATGTGCCAGGGCTTCTGGATTGCCTGCTCCCAGAGGAGGATACAGCTGAGGGAAAGACGGGGGAGCTCCCGTGCGTCCTCCCTGTCGCGGCCAGTGGCACCGCGTGACAGCTGTTTCCACCAGTCCTCTTGCTGGAGCCATGACCTGCCGTGGGGATCCTGGCCCTGAAAGAGTCAGGGACTAGGGGACATGAGGAGCAGGTGACAGCAGGCAGCATGGCACGTGGTGCCTGGGGAGGCTTAAGCTGGGTGTCCAGCCAGAAACAGTGTGAGGGGGCCTGAGGGGGCCCCAGTGCCACTGGAAAATCCTGCTAAGTGCGTTTGCCTTATTTCAGACATGCTGCATGTGAAGGCGATGTGGGGAATGGGGACAAGGCGGGCAGGCCAAGTGACCCTCAGGCCAGCCTGCCTCGAGGTCTGGCACTGCCCCTCCCCCAGCCCGGCTGGAAGAAGTCAGCTCTGAGGGGACCATGGCATGGGAGACATCAATCAAAAGTGTGCCTTAGAAAAACAGCCAGAAACGGGGCAGCGGCAGGCGGCCGAGAGACCCATGTGCCTGCCGGCCTCGGGCTGTGCGGCAGCGGCTGGCCCGAGAGTGAAGGAAACAGCAGGTCACTCCCAGGAAGGTGGTTTGGATCTTGGGGGGTGTTTTTTTCTGTTATTTTTTCAAATAAATGTAATTGCTTCTTCACATAAGTTTCAAAATTATTTTGACATTCTTAGATTTCATTTAAATTTTGTCTTTTGGTTTAAATTCAATATACATAATTCCAAACCCACATGTAGTCAACATTATGAATTTTTAAAAATAGAATCCAATTGAATCATGTGGAAACAGGATCTATGCCTGTGGGAAGAATCGCCCACCTCTTCGGTGCCCTGCAGCTTTGTTGTGGAGTGTTGGGGTGTGGCTTAGGGGCCAGGGTACCCAGCTCCATCAGGCACAAGGGCTTTGTTATTGAAATTGACTTTGAATTTTCTGAGTTTATTGTTTAAGTTTTCTGGCTGCCAAAACAAATGCCATGCAGTGGCTCAGCTTAAACAACGGGAATTTATCAGCTCACAATTCTGAGGTGAGAAGTCCAGGTGTCAGTGAGGCAATGCTTTCTCCTGAAGTCCGGCACTCTGGAGCCGGCTGCTGGTGATCCTTGGTCCTGGGCTTTTCCATCACATGGTGATGCATGTGGCAGCGGCTTTTCCCTTCTCTTCGGGGTTCCCTTGACATCCAGCTTCTGGTGCTCCCATGACTTTAGTCCTTCAGTAATAAGATCAAGAGCCTGTGTTTCAAAGACTTAACTAGAGAAACTGGAAAAAGAGCAGCAAACCAATCCCAAAGGAAGCAGAAGTAAAGAAATAATAAAGTTTAGAGCAGAAATAAATGAAAATGAGAACAAAAAAAAATAGAGAAAATCAGCAAAACCAAAAGCTGGTTCTTTGAGAAGATCAATAAAATTGACAACCCCCTAGCTAGACTAACAAAAAGAGAAGATGCAGATAAATACAATCAGAAATGAAAGGAGGGAAGTTAGAAGTGACCCTACAGAAATAAGAAGAATCATAAGAGGATATTATGAGAAACTATATACCAACAAACTAGACAACCTAGATGAAATGGACAAATTCCTAGAAACGCACAACCAACCTACACTGATGCTACAAGAAATACAAGAACTTAACAAACCAGTCACATTTAAGAAGACTGAATCTGTCAACAACAATCTCCCAGCAAAGAAAAGTCCAGGACCAGATGGCTTCACAGGTGAATTCCACCAAGCATTTAGAAAAGAATTAACACCAATCTTGTTTAAACTCTTCCAAAAAATTGAAGAGGAGGGAAAATTACCCAATACATTTTATGAAGCCAACATCACCCTAATACCAAAGCCAGATAAAGATTCTACAAGAAAAGAAAATTACAGGCCAAACTCTCTAATGAACGTAGGTGCAAAAATTTTCAACAAAATACTTGCAAATCGAATCCAACAGCATATCAAAAGACTTACACATCACGATCGAGTGGGATTTATTTCTGGTATGCAAGGCTGGTTCAACATAAGGAAATCAATCAATGTAATACACCACATTAACAAATTGAATGAAGAAAACCACATGATCATCTCAATAGATGCAGAAAAGGCATTCTGGAGATCGAACCTGGGTCCCTCCATATGGGAGATGGACGCCCAACCATTTGAGCCACATCCATCTCCCACCAGTAATGTTTTTGTACACTAGTACTGAACAATCTGAGGAGGAAATCAGGAAAAATTCCATTTTCAATAGCAACAAAAAGACTCAAATACCTAGGAATTAATTTAACCAAAGAAGTACAGGACCTATATGCAGAAAACTACAAAACAATGCCAAAAAAGAAATTTTAAAAGACCTAAACAAATGGAAAGACATTCCGTGTTCATGGTTTGGAAGAATAAATATCGTGAAAAATGTCAGTCTTACCCAAACTGATTTTTAGATTCAATGCAATACCAATCAAAATCCCAACAGCTTACTTTGCAGAATTAGAGAAGGCAATTACCAAATTCATCTGGAAGGGTAAGTGCACCCGAATAGCCAAAAGTATTCTAAAAAAGAAGAGCAATGTGGGAGGAATCTCACTGCCTGACCTTGAAACATATCACAAAGCTACAGTGGTCAAAACAGCATGGTACTGGCATAAAGATAGACACATTGATCAGTGGAATAGAATTGAGAACCCAGAAATATACCCTCACCTATACAGTCAACTGGTTTTTGACAAACCTACCAAGTCCATGTTAATGGAACAAAACAGTCTCTTTAACAATTGGTATTGGGCGAACTGGATATTTCTAATCAAAAGAATTAAAGAGGACCCCTATCTCACCTCTTTTATGAGAATCAACTCAAAATGGATCAAAGATCTAAATATAAAAGCCAGGACCATAAAACTACTGGAAGAAAATGTAGGGAAACATCTTCAAGACCTTGAAGTAGGTGGTGGTTTCTTGGTCCTTTCACCCAAAGCACATGCAACAAAAGAAAAAATAGATAAATGAGACCCCTTCAAAATTAAACACTTTTGCATCTCACAGGACTTTGTCAAAAGGGTGAAAAGGCAGCCAACTCAATGGTAAAAAATATTTAGAAATCACATATCTGATAAGGGTTTAATATCCAGGGTATATAAAGAGATGTTACAACTCAACAATAAAAAGACAAAACTACCCAATTTAAAAAATGGGCAAAAGACTTGAATAGACATTTCTCCACAGAAGAAATACAAATGGCAAAAAAACACATGAAGAAATGCTCAACATCACTCATGATTAGGGAAATGCAAATCAAAACTACCATGAGATATCATTTCACACCTATCAGAATGGCCACTATTAAAAAGACAGAGAACTACAAGTGTTAGAGAGGATGTGGAGAGAGAGGAACACTTCTTCACTGTTGGTGGGAATGCAGGATGGTGCAACCACTGTGGAGGACTGTTTGGCAGTTCCTAAAGAAGTTGGATATAGACTTGCCACGTGACCCTGCAATACCACTACTGGGTATATACCCAGAAGAACTGAGAGCAGTGACGCGAACAGACATCTGCACACCGATGTTCACAGCCACATTATTCACCATTGCCAAAAGCTGGAAACAACCCAGGTGTCCATCAACAGACGAATGGATAAACAAACTGTGGTCTATTCACACGATGGAATATTATGCAGCTGTAAGAAGAAATGAAGTCGTAAAGCATATGGCAACATGGATGAACCTGGAGGACATTATGTTGAGTGAAGCAAGCCAGACACAAAAGGACAAATACTGTATGAATGCGTTACTATGAACCAAATATATTGTGTAATATATTGTTTGATTCAAAAAGAAATGTATAGGTATACATTAATTAAGAAATGTATTTGTTCATCTGTGTTTACTTTTTAGTTTTTGTTTTTAATTGTTTATATTTTCAATTATTAAATGTACAAAATAAAGTTTAAAAAAAAGTTAAAAAAAAACAAAAACCTCTGTGTTTCAGCTGGGCCACACTGTCGCTGAAGTGCCCTCATCACCCAATGGCCCAGCCTATAAGAGTTCACACCCACAGGAATGGGTTCAGTTTAAGGGCACGTTTTTCCTGGGGTACACAGCTCCAAGCCACCACAAAGGTATAAAACGTTTATTGTTATCAAACCATAAATCCCATGACCCACTTGTGCCTTTTCTTCACCGACTCGGAGCTGTTGCAGTTTTCAGTTCCTGTAACTCATCGTAGGCGGTGTCCAGGACTATGTTGGTTCAGTTGGTAGTTTTTTCCTTGTTTATTTTTTAGGAGAAGTTGTAGGTTTACAGAAAAACCATGGAGAAAAGATGGAGCTTCCATATGCCCTCTTACACAGTTTTCCCTGTTACTAACAATTTGCATTAGTGTTGTCCCTGTTAAAGCTGATGAAAGAATGTGTCCTATGTGTTTTTTGTTGGATTTTTTTTTTCAATTTTTATTCTAAAAACTTAGTCTAAAATTTCTTCTTTTAACCACATTCAAATGTAGACCCCTCTATTTCTCCCTTCAAATCTGTCAAAATTTGCTTCATATATTTTGGGGCTCTGCTGTTAGGTGCCTGTAAATTTATCATTGTTATATTTTGTCAAATTGACCACCTTATCAGTATTTAGTCCTCTTTGTCTCTCATGACAGGTTTTTATTTAAACCCTATTTTATCTGATATTGGTATAGCTACTGCAGCTCTCTCGGTTACTATTTGCATGTTTTTTTTTTGTTTGTTTGTTTTTTTTCATGTTTTACTTTCAATCTATTTTTATCTTTGTTGTTTTTTTAATTTTATGAAGTTGAGTTTTTTTTAAACAAATCAGTTTTATTGACATATATTAATAAAGCATACAATTCATCCAAAGTGTACAATCAACAGTATTTGGTATAATCACATAGTTGTGCATACATCACTTCAATCATTATTTGAGCATCTTCATTACTTCAATAATAAAAAAGAGACAAATGAAAATTCTTCACCTCTCAATCTCTCTGTTTCTCCTGCTGTCCATATCTGCTATTTCTACCTATTCCTGCTACTTGTACCTTTGAATTTAAGGTCTCTTGCAAATAGCATATAGTTGGGTCCTGCTTCTTTATTTATTCTACCAATCTCTGCCTTTTGACTGAAGACTTTAATGCATTTACATTTAAAGGAACTATGGATAATGCCTGCTTTCTTCTCTCATTTTGCTCTTTGTAAATCTTAAACCTGTTTTTTTCCCCCTCAATTTTTCTGTTAATGTCTACTTTTATATTGGTTTGATGTTTTGTAATGTACCATTTTGAGTCCCTTCTCATCTCTTTCTGTATATATTTTTCATATATTGTCTTGTGGTTACCATGGAGCACAAATTTAACATCCTAAACTTAGTTTCAATGCCATACGCATACACTGTTCCTATACCCTTCTCTCCCCCCATCTTTTTTTTTTTTTTTTTTAAAGATTTTATTTATTTATTCATTTATCCCCCCCTTGCTGCTTGTGCTCGCTGGGTCAGCCAACCACGCCGTGCGGGCGGGCTTGCCCTCACCAGGAGGCCCCAGGAACCGAACCCGGGGCCCCCCATATGGTAAACGGGAGCCCTACTGATTGAGCCACAGCCGCTTCCCTCCCCCCATCTTTTGTTGTACTTGTACAAATTATATCTTTATATGTTGTATGCCCTAAATCATAGACTTATCGTTACTTTTTATGCATTTGCATTTTAGAACCTGTAAGAGCCCAGAAAGCCCTTAGCCTGCAGGGAGTGTTCCTGGTCCCCAAGCAAAGGCCAGCCTGAGATCGGTGGGGACCTGCCCTTCTAGCTGGTCTTCAGGGATGGGAAAGGGATGCGGGTCCAGCTGTCTTCCAGCGCCAACTCCCCCAGAGCCTGGCCTCGAGGCCGCAACTAGCTGTGAGTCTAGCTAGTGTTTGTTTTTTTTTTTCAAAGATCTATTTATTCCTCCCCCCACACACACTGTTTTTCTACTCGCTGTCTGCTCTCTGTATGTTCTTCTGTGTCTGCTTGTCTTCTCTCTAGGCAGCACCGGGAACTGATCCCAGACCTTCCGGGATGGAGAGAGGCGCTCAATCTCCTGCGCCACCTCAGCTCCCTGGTCTGCTGCGTGTCTTGTTGTCTCTCCTCTGTGTCTCTCTTTGTTGCGTCATCTTGCTGTGCCAGCTCTCTGCACGGGCCAGCTCTCCACTCAGGCCAGCTCTCCTCGTGGGCCAGCTTGCCTTTCACCAAGAGGCCCCAGGAATTGAGCCCCAGGTATGGGGTTCCCATGTGGTAGATGGGAGCCCAGTCGCTTGAGCCACATCCACTTCCCTCTAGCTAGCGTTTAAGACAATGAAATGGTGGAAGGGCTAAGTGAGAGTATTGCTTTGAGGAGCCGCTCCCAATGTCCATTTCAAGGGCTGGGCCACCAATGGTGCTGGGGCTGCGGTGGCCGCCCAGCGGGTGTCAGAGGCAGACGTGCAGTAAGGGGCTCACAGTCGGGGGCCATAGCTGGACAGTGGTTTCCAGTTGCCGGGAATCTGCCCCCACTGTAGAGAGGACAAGCACACCCGGCCACCTCCCAGCCCCGACAGAGGCCCCTAAGAGGGCCTTTCACTGGGGCCAGCTTGAGGCACACGGCCCCTAGCGCGACCCCAATAACTCCTGCCTCGTGCTTGTGGCTGTAGAGGTCCCTCCCATGACTTGCTTCTCCAAAGGCCAGGTAACGGGGTGTCACTTCAGATCACGACAGATCACAGAAGACTGAGCAGACCGAGCGAGGCTGCCCGCTGGCCGTGAGAGAGGAAGCGCCCCATGCCCTGGGAGTGGGCCCCAGCCTACCGCTAGCGGGAACAGGGATGTGGGTCCTGCCCTTGTGAGCAGGACAGGGACATGGGTCTGGGGTCCTGCCTCCCCAGGGACCCCCCACCCACATGGAGGCAAATTTCACCAGCAAGCTGAGGGACCCTGGAAGCCAATCGCTGCCCAAATGAGCCTCTGACGAGCTTGCAGCTCTGGCCGAGACCAGCCTGGACCGCCCTGCGGAAGCTGGGCCTGGAAGGGGCCTTCTCGTGGCCGCCCAGCTGTGCCGCTTTGTCATGCATCCCAGAAGACTGTGCCCAAGGAGCAAAGCCCCGTAGCTCGCGGCCCCTCAGTCCTCAGAGCGACGCTGGGTGCCGGAGCCACAACGCCAACCCAGCTGGACATCGAGGCCGCACGCCGGCCCGAGCCAGTGGGGAACCAGAGGCCGAGGAGCCTGTCCTGGGGGACCAGTAGGTTCCCCAAGCCCTCGACCCATTAGACGCCTGGGAAGGGGGCTTCCCTGTGACTCATGACATGACCCAGATCCGTCCTGGGGGAGACCGGGGCGAAGGCCCCCTGTGGTCGTCCCAGGCTCCAGCAGGAAAGGCGCATCGGCGTCCCCGGCCTCTGCAGAAGGGGCTGTGGCTGAGTCAGGGCCAGAAGGACTGTCTCCCTGGCGCTCAGGGAGCCACCCCAGCGCAGTGCTCCGGAAGGGGGAGCGACCCTTATACCGGCTGCGGAGACTCCCTTCGACTCCCCAGGCCAGGCCAGGGTATTGGACCCGCTGCACCGGGCACCCCCACCCCCACGGCGCTGGCCGTCACGTGGGCACGTTACAGAGCCCACAACGCACGTCTGTACAAGGCACGTGACAGCCGCGGTGGAGACGGCCCCAAGGCTGAAGGCAGACGAGGGCATTTTCAAACGTGACGGTGGGAGATGGGGCACCCTCCACGTGCCTTCAGGAGTATCACACAGGGCCAGGGCCAGCCTGGTCACCATGGCGACAGCTCTCTGGGCCATCCTGGGGGGACACCTATGGAGAGGACAGCCTGGGGGCCATCCTGGAAGAAGCGCCAGCAGCGCGCGGTGCAAAAACGGGGATGCAGCCGCCTGCTAGGCCCGCGCGCCCCGCCCCTCCTCCTCCTCCCCTCCCCTTCCCGCCGCCCCGCCCCTCCTCCCCCTCCCTCCTCCTGCCCTCCCCCCTGCCGCCCCTCCCCTCCTCCTCCCCTCCCCCTACCCCTCCTCCTCCCCTCCCCCTACCCCCTCCCCTCCTCCTCCTCCCCTCCCCTCCCGCCGCCCCGCCCCTCCTCCCCCCAACCTCCCCGCCCCTCC
>JAKSZT010054278.1:576554-614250 GCA_026826555.1 Tolypeutes matacus | reverse complement strand
CCCGCCGCGCCGCGGGCCCCGCGCAGAGCAGCCATGGCCGTGCCCGCGCTGGTCCTGCTGCTGCTGGCGCAGCTCCTGGCCCGGCCCGGGGCGCAGGTGAGGCCGCGCGGGGGCTCCGGGCTCGGACGCAGGGAGGCGCGGCCCGCGGGCGACCCCCGCCCGCCCCCCGGAGCGGACCTCGGCGATGGCCCCGGCGGCCGCCCCGTCCTCGCCGGGCTCCGGGCGCCGCCGCCGCCGGGGACGCACGGGGTCGCCTTTGATCCCCGCGGACCCAGCCGGCCCCCGAGCGACAATCCGGCGGCGCAGCGCCGGGGCTCCGAGGCGCGCGGGCGGCGGACCCGGGAGGGGGGACCCCGGCTCCGTCGGGGAACTGGCCCGGGGAGGTTGGGGGGCTAACGACGAGTTTCTCGTTTCAGAAAATGGGACCGCGGGGCCCCCCTGGGCCCCAGGGGCCGCCTGGAATGCCGGGCAAGGACGGCATCGACGTGAGTTGGGGCGGGGTGGGCTCCAGGGCTCTAGCTTCGCCCCCACCTTCCTGAGTCCCAGTCTGCTAGAGAGGAAAGTAAAACCCACCTTCAGGACGAGGCAGCTCCGCGTGATGAGCCAAGGTCCCTGTGGGACATGAAAGGACAAAAACGCTCCTTGTTCCTCCGCGGGCAGCCCCGGAGCTGGGGTCTCAGAGTCCCCACCCCTGGGGGCCCTGGGCCCTGGCGCTCAGTGCCTGTGGGGTGCGTCCCCCTGGTGGGGAGGAGGATGTCAACCTTGGAGGAGCTTGGGGTACGTGGCCCACAAAGAGGCACCTCCTGGGGTGCAAGACCCCCCAGCCCCTCCCCATGAAAGGCAGGGGCTCCCTGCACAGCTGCCCCTGGCTGGCCTTGCTTCCCTGGTGGGCTCAATGGAGGGATGTGGAGGAGCCCCCCGCCGAGGCCCCAGTGCCCTGCTCTGCCCCTGCCCCTCCCTCCCCCCACCGCTCTGGGCCACCACGTTGGACCTGACCCAGGCGCCCCCTGCCCTGTGGGCACTTCGCTCCACCAGGCTGCCCCCCAGCCGCTGTGCTCCATTCCTCTGGGCAGGCGTCCCTTCGAAGCCTGGCCTCAGAGCCTCCCTCTCAGGTTTTCAGCCGGGAGGGGTGGGGGGCACTGGGGGGCCTTCCTGGCCCTCCAGGGGTCTTGGGGGCCGCTGCCCTGACCCGATGCAGCCAGAGGCCCTCAGCCGCCCAGACCCCCAGAGCAGTCCCCAAATGTGGGAGCCCCTGCCCAGTTCATGGCCCCCTCAGCCCCCGCCTGGGTGCCCCGCCCCAGGACCCTCCCGGGTGCTGGAAGACCGAGGGTTGGGGCTCCCATATGTCTCCTGGGCCAGGCCCAGCGCCGCTCCCCTGGGGGGGTTCAGGGGAGCACTCAGCCACGTGGTGTCTCCTCTGCAGGGAGAAGCTGGTCCTTCAGGCCTGCCCGGACCCCCGGTGAGCATCCCTGACAGAAGTGTATGGAGGGTCCCCACCCCATTCCAGTCTGCAGAGGAGGGGCGCCCAGAGAACAAAGAGTCATTGATGCCTCCTCCACGCTGGGCCCTGGGCTGCTGGAGGGCGGAAGGGCAGCCCAGAGGGCTGGGGACAGGCTCGGGAGCCTGGGGGGGGAGCGTGCTCTGGCTTTGACGCTTTCTTTGGGCCAGTGCCCAGGCTGGAGGGGACAGAGTGCAGCCCTGCCAGGCCAAGGGGTCAGACCTAGTGCAGGGACCCCCGCCCAGCCCTGGGCCCTGGGCCTTGTTTGGTCCCAGGAAAGGAGGGTCCTGAGGTTCAGAGCCCTGTCTGGATCCCTGGGGGTCCCTCAGAGGGAGCTGCTGGCCCTTAGCAGGGAGGTGTGAGCGACCAGGTGACCATCCATAGCCCTTACCAAAGACGGGGGTGAGCTGCTGAGGGAGTGGGGTCTCTGGGGCGGGGCTCACCTCGGGGTGCTGGGTGGCACCAGGGGCTGGAAAACGCTGTTCTGTCCTGGTGAAGGCAAAGGCTCCGCGGCTGGAACCTCGCGCTCACGCCCCCGCGCCCTCTGCCCTTTCCTGTTGCCCAGGGACCAAAAGGGGCTCCGGGGAAGCCAGGGAAGCTGGGAGAGCCCGGGCTGCCCGGGCTGCCCGGAGTGGACGTGAGTATGCAGCCCCCATGTGCCTCCCGCCTGCCCCTGCCCTCGGGGGGCCAAATCTTAACTGCCGGCCTCCAGCTGGGCCTGCTCATGCAGGAAGCCTCCCGGCGGGGGTCCCTGGGCCTCTAGCCAGACCCTGCTCTGCTGGCACCAACAGCGAGCCTGGGGCCCTGCTCCTGCTTCTCCAGGAGCCCGCGGGCCCCCCGCCCCTCCGCCCTGCCTCCTGCCCCCCAGCTCCCCCGCCCTGCCCCCCTGCTCCCCAGCTCCCCCGCCCTGCCCCCCGCCCCTCCGCCCTGCTTCCTGCCCCCCAGCTCCCCCGCCCTGCCCCCCTGCCCCCCAGCTCCCCCGCCCTGCCCCCCGCCCCTCCGCCCTGCCCCCCAGCTCCCCCGCCCTGCCCCCCTGCCCCTCTGCCGGGCCCCCCTGCCCCCCTGCCTGAGCTCCTGGCCTGCTGCTGGCCTCCTGGGCCCCAGGACCATGCATGGCCTCGGTTTTGAGGTGGAGAGAGGGGTTTGTCCCCGTGGCTGGCTCCCCACAGTCTGCTCCTTGCACCCCCAGCTTCTGGGTGTCTCAGGCAAACAACTGTAGGGGCCAAGAGAAGAAGGGGGTGCAGAAGGTGGTCTCGGGCCCTCTGGGCTCATGGTAACTAAGGGAGAGCCCCTCCCTCTGTCCCCTTCACAGGGTCTGACTGGGCCTGATGGACCCCCTGGACCCAAGGGCGCCCCTGGAGAACGGGTACGTGCCCGCCCTGGCTCGGGGCTTTGGGTCAGAGACGGGTCCTGGCCAGGGCACGGCAGGCCCAGGTCCCCACCAGCCACAAGGCCAGGGTGCTGGGGGTCCTACGAGCAGCCACCAGGATGGCCCGGGAGGAGGCGGCGGGCACGTGGGCGGCCGCCCATCTGGTCAGGGTTGGCTGGAGGTGGGTGGGCTTGGCACTCCACCGTGGCTGCTGACCCGTTTAAGGGGGATCCTCTCCTCCCTCTGCTCCGTCCAAGCCTGCGACGGAGCCCCCAGTGCCTCACAGGGAGCCTGGGATCCAGCGTGACCTCTCCCGGCTGGGGGAGGCTTTGCACGCCGGCCGTGGCTCCCAAGGCCCCTGCCTGACGCCTGGTTTCCTTTTGCAGGGAAGTCTGGGACCCCCAGGGCCTCCCGGGCTCGGGGTGAGTACCAGGAGTCTGGGGAGCTGCAGGGCCCGGCCAGGGCGGGTGCCCTCCAGGACCTCGGGGTCGCTCCACCCTTGCCACCTCTCCTGGCAGCTGGTCACTGCACTAGGTCCCGGGGCTCCATCTGGGCGGTGCCTTCTCTCCCCCAGGAAAGGGGGTCCCCTGGATCAGACACCCCCCCGAGGCGCTTTTCCCCCAGGACCCAGCCAGACCACCTTCTTGAGGGAGGGGTGGGGCAGCCCATGTTCAGCTGCCAGCGAGCTGACCCCCTCTGCTTGGCCTTGCAGGGCAAAGGGCTCCCCGGAACCCCCGTGAGTACCAGCGACCCTGTGGCCCCTCACCCAAGCAGGCCTAGTGACCCAGAGCCGCACCCAAACCCAGCACTCGCCTGGGCTGAGACGTCCCACCCATGTGGGGTGGGCTTGTGTGGGGGCCGCGGCCCTGGGTCCCCCAGGCTCCTCAGCAGGTCTTTGGCTACAGACACCCCACCCCCCAATCTCTCACATCTTTACCTCCCACCAGGGAGAGGCAGGAGTGAGCGGTCTCCCGGGCGGACTGGGCCTCCGGGGCCCCCCGGTGAGTGGCTGCCCCCGTGACCCCCCACCAGAGCATGGCTGTGTGTAGATAACCCGCCCCCAGTGCACTGCAGGAGCTCCCCCTCCCTCTGCTCCCCCTTCCCCTCTGCGCCCCCCTCCCCCTCCTTCCCCCTTCCTCTTCCTCTCTGGTCAAAGCCCTGGCTGATGCAGGGAGACCTGGCACAGGCAGGGGCTGGGTGTGCCCCCATAAGGGGCCCAGCCTAGGAGAGGGGGTCTTCTCTTGAGGACAAACTGCCACCTCACCCGGGGCAGAGGGGGGCTGGCCTTACTCTAAGCCATAACCCCCTTCCAGGGACCCTCTGGATTTCCAGGCCTCCCAGGCCCCCCAGGACCTCCTGGACCCCCTGTAAGTACTGGGCAGGGGGACTCCAGAGCTTCTTGGGGGCTGCCAGGCGTGGGCGAGCACGTGGGATGTGGTGCTGGGCAGGGCTTCCCGCTCCCTGGGCTCCCCCTCCCGGGCTCCGTGCCCTGCATGGAGGTTCCCAGCCACACCAGAGTGGCTGGAGCGGCGCAGCTGGGTCAGCGAGGGGACGGTCAGGACTCAGGTCATGGTGGTCATCCCGCCCCCAGGACAGCACTGGCCACTTGGGGAGGAGGCCCAGACCCTGCCCTTCAGGGGACAAGGGTTGTGGTCTGAGAGGGAGGATGGTGTCAGCTTTCTCCCTGCATTCCAGGGACACCCAGGGGTCCTTCCGGAAGGTGCTACTGACGTCCAGGTGGGCACTCGCAGCCATTCGTGGAGGGGGCCGGGGGTGAGGGGAGCCTAGCCTGACTCCAGTGCCTCAGGAACCCCCGTCTGGAGAGGGGTGTGCTCTGGACCCTCAGGAGGGCGGGCTCAGAGCCGGTGGGGGGCCCTCAGCCTGACCGGCCCTGGCCCCCACGAGGCCGCCAGCCATACGGAGCCACCGAGTGACACGGTGACATTAACACCCAATGAGAGTCCAGCGCCTCCACTGCACGAGCATTTCGCGTGCTTGGTGGCCGCGTGTGGCTGGCACTGGCTGTGCTCGGCAGCGCAGGCAGAACATTCCAGCATGGCAGAAAGCCCGTGGAGAAGAGGAGGGCAGCGCGTGACAGGCGCCCGGCTCTGGCTGCTCACGGAATCGGCTCACACGCCCCGGAGGGGTCTTTGTGCCTGTCGGAGGGGATTCGCCAGGGGCTCCGTGCGCACTGCCAGGCCCGCCTGGGCCCTGAGTGCCTGCGCCCTGCGGGACCTCCAGAGCGAGGCCAGGGCTGTGCCTGGGAAGGCGCCGTGGAATGGCCTGGAAAGCTCCTCGCCTCCAGCCTGGGCTGCCCCTCCAGGCGCACAGGCTCGGCGGAGGCCCCACCCGGAGGCTGCCAGGAGCTGCTTCACGAGGCTCCTGCCAAGCGCAGCTGCCACAGCCGAGGAGCTGCTTTGAGCCCGGGGCCCGCGGCCGGGGAGATCCGAGCGCCCGGCGGAGCTGTGGGGGGCTCGCCGGGGGCCCGGGCACGTGGAAATAGCTGTCCACAGGAACTTCTCTGGGCGCTGGCCTTGGCTTGGGGGGTCTGATCATGCTTTGTTTCCCAACAGTGCCCTGCCATCTGCCCACCGGGCCCCCCGGGCCCCCCAGGAATGCCAGGGTTCAAGGTGAGGGGGGCGCCTCTCCAGGTGGCTGGGGGGGCCCAGTGGTTCCACAGAACAAAGGGGCTGCCCCACTCCCTGGTTCTGTCCCCTCCTTGTGGGGCACGCTGGGCACAGGACCCGGCCGTGAAGGTCAGAAAGGCGTGGGGGGAGCTAGCGTCCTGGCCCAGCCAGTCCAGCGCCCACCCTGCCTCCCCCTTGCCCCATCCCCTACCCTGCTCCCCCTCCCTCGGCCCAGGCCCTGTCCTCCTTCCTTGCCCAGTCCTGGACCTCTGAGGGCCCTCGGGCAGGTGCCACCGTCCTGGGGCCTCGGCTTCCCCTCTGGGCCAGGCCTGCTGTCCTGACCTCTGTGTGGGCTTGACGCGGTCGCGGCTGAGGCCTGGTGGGCCAGACGTGCAGGTCTTGGCTCAACACCGCTTGGGGTTCATGGGCATCGAGGACTGGGGTGACACGATGCTCGCCTCTGTGGCATTCAGGGACCCAGCGGCTACAAAGGGGAACAAGGAGAGGTTGGCAAGGATGGCGAGAAGGTAAAGCCCGCTGTGCTGCCGCAGCGAGGAACGGGGCCATGCCCGGGGATTGGGGCGTGGGCCTGGCTGGCGTGGCGCCGCTCAGGGGCTCAGCTGGTCAGAGCTGGGGGATTTGGGGCGCCCCCATGCCCGGGCCTCCAGGTCTCCTGGAACCGCGCAGCAGAGGAAGTCCAGCTCACGTGGGTCCATCCAGCACCTGTGGGGGGTGGCCTCAGGCCCAGCTGTGACCGGGACGCCACGCCCCACTGCACGGGCAGGGAGACCCACGGGCGGGGCAGGGGAAGGTGCCGGAACCTCAAGTCACACTTTCTCTGCCTCCCTTGCAGGGCAACCCTGGTCCCCCGGGGCCTGCCGGCATCCCAGGCACTGTGGGGCTGCAGGTGAGGCTGAGCAGGGGTGAGGAGTGGGGGGGGGGCCCTGCCCACCTGCCCACCTGTGCCTGTGCTGAGGCCAAGGGCAAACGAGGGCTCCCAAGCAACCCGAGCCAGGCCCCACGCAGCTCCCTGGAGGGGGGCAGGGCCGGCAGCCCTAATTGCATCTCCCCCCAGGGCCCACGGGGGTCGCGAGGACTGCCAGGGCCACTCGGGGCCCCCGGGGACCGGGTAAGTCTGCCCAGCTCCCAGGGCTGCCTGGAACCTGCCCACTCTCAGCTTTCAGCCCCAGGAGCCCCCTCCTCACCACTGGCCGTGGGCCTGAGCGTGAGGACGCAGGTGGCTGGGTGGCCTGGGCAGTGCCTGCCCCTCTGGGCCTCCGTCCCCGTGTAAATGGGGGAGGGCGGGGCTGTGTCTTCACGGACCCCTCCTGTGGGGTCCTGTGAAGGCTTTTGTGGCTTAGGCCAAAGGGAAATAGGGGCTCAAGTACGGGCTTAATGGGACCCTTGATGACTGCTGGAGAAGGAAGAGGTTTGGGGACCACCAGGTGGGCGGAGGGCCTGCCGGGGGGTGAGACCCTGGGGGAACTGCTGGCTGCAGACAAGAGGCCCAGGTGCCCCCTCCCCTCTGCAGGGTCCTATTGGGTTCCCAGGACCTCCTGGCACCCCTGGGGCACCCGGGAAAGCGGTACGTGTGTCCTGTGTGGGGGGTGGGGGGCGATCCCCGGCAGGCCCAGTTCTCTGTCCCTCTCCCTTGTCCCCCTGGATGCTGCGCCCAGCCCCCTAGGCCAGCTCCTCCTGCCCTCCAACCCCCAACCCCCAACCCCTGCCCTCAGTTCTGCTGTCCCGGCTTCTCTGCCTCACTGACTCTTCCCTGTCACCCTTGTTACCTCCAGGGTGACCGAGGCGAGAGGGGCCCAGAGGGGGTCCGCGGCCCCAAGGGAGACCTCGTAAGTGAGAGCGGGGCTTGGTTCTTGGGACCCCTTGACAGAGCAGCCTGGCCTCGTTCCTAAAGGGTGTTTGGGGAGGGGGCACCCGGCCCTCTCCCAGGAGTGGGGGTGGTGTGAGCCCCTCGTGATGGCCTGGCCCTGAGGCCCCCCAAGTGCTCGTTGCCTCAAGGCATCCTCGCCAAGCCTGCTGGGAACCCTACGACCCCACTTTGTCTGCGAGCCTGGCCATTGCGCCAAGGGGCATCGGAGGAGCGAGTGACACATATGCAGTCATGAGACGGTTAAGTGTCCCCAAGACCAGCTGTCTGCCTGTGGACGCCCACGGCGGGCCCCCTTTACTCGCCCAAGGCCTCTTGGCCGAGAGGTCTGGCTGCAAAGCCGCGGTGGAGCACTGCGCCATCCATCCGCAGGGCGCCATCTCGCCGGCGTGCTCCCGAAGCAGCTGTCCCCGCTGCCCCGCTCGGCCCTGCAGTCCACGGGCAGAGGCGTCTGGCCTGGGCCGCCCCACGCCCCAGCTTGAGCGATTTCATTGCTTGTGTTTTCTAGGGCAGGTCTGGTCCCAAAGGAATCCCTGGAGCAGCCGGGCCCAGTGGGGAGCCGGTAAGTGCGGCCCTCCGGGGAGCACTCACTGGGCACACCTGGGGCACGCGTATGCTGGGTCCTACCTTGCAGCAGGTGCCAGGGAGGTGTCAGGCTTTGATTCCCCCCCGTGGGTGCACCCACAGCTGCCGGTTTCTGGGGGTGCCACCACATCCCATGTGACACTCCAGCCACAAGACCCCAGACAAGTCCACTGGTGGTCAGGGTGCAGCGGGCCCAGGAGGGCAGGGTCCTGGAGGGGTGGCCTCGAGGAAGGAGGCTGCAGGGGGAGGGGTGGGTGGGTGCGGTGTGTGGAGCCTCACGCCCCCTCGCCCCCTCATCCCCAGGGCATGCCAGGCAAGGACGGCCGGGATGGCGTCCCTGGACTTGATGGTCAGAAGGTCAGTGGTGGCAGGCAGGTCCTGGGGGGCCAGGGGTGGGGTGGGGAGAGGAGTCCTGCTGGAGGCCTGGCCCCCCCGGCCCCCTACCCTATTGCTTGTCCTTGCAGGGAGACGCTGGTCGCCACGGTGCCCCAGGAGAGAAGGGTCCCAACGGGCTGCCGGTGAGTGCCATGGTGGGGGCCTGGGGTCCCTGGCTGCGCTGTTGAGCGGGGAGCACCAACACGGGACCAGCTCCTGGGGCTGTGCTGGAGCCTGAGCCCATCATCCCCTGTGCCCCGTGGGCGCTGTGGGGTCACATGCGAGGTCTTCTCCTGGCGGGTGCCTGAGGGCTCTGCAGACGCCAGGAGGGATGGGGCCCTCACCCTAAGGCACGTGCTGCCCCCGCCCCCCCCCTGCACCCCCTTCCCTGCGCATCCCCCCCACACTCGGCAGCGCTGCCCTCTGACCCTGCAGGGACTGCCTGGACGAGCAGGACCCAAAGGCGAGAAAGGAGAACCGGTTCGTGGCTTCTTTCCCTGGGGGTGGGAGGCACCAGGTCCGGGTGGTGGGACGCTGAGGGGCTGCAGCAGACACAGCCCTCCCGCCCTCCCTCCCCCTGCAGGGCAAAGCTGGAGAGCTGGGTGAGGCAGGCCCCTCAGGAGAGCCCGGTGTCCCCGTACGTACCCCAGCCCCATCCCTAACCCCAGCCCCCCACCCCTCCTCCCTACACCCCAAACCCCCCTGCCCTCCCCTTCACCCACTACCTCCCTCCCCCACGTGCAGGGAGACGCTGGCATGCCCGGGGAGCGTGGTGAGGCTGGCCACAGGGGCTCGGCGGTGAGTGGGGGCACTCCCTGATGTGGGGGTGCACCTGGTGTTGCTGCCTGGGTGGGGGAGGGGTGCAGCTCTGCGTGCAGCGAGGGCCAAGGCCCAAAGCCGAGGCGCACGTGCCTGCACCAGCCCCGCCCCTGGGGGTGTGGGGACCCTGGTCAGGCTGTCCACCTGTGCTCAGGGAGGGCAGCACGGAGGCTCCAGGCCTCGAGGTGGCCGCCGGGCCGCCCGCTCACACCACACCCTGTCTTTCAGGGGGTTCTTGGCCCACAAGGCCCTCCCGGGGCCCCCGGTGTCCGAGGCTTCCAGGTGGGTTGTGTTTGGGGCAAGGGTTGAGGTCTGGGCGATCCCAGGAGGGGCCGCCGGGGGCTCCCCTTGGGGTGCTCAGGCCTGGGCCTCTGTCTGCAGGGCCGGAAGGGCAGCGTGGGAGACCCCGGCTTGCCAGGGCCCCAGGGCCTGCGGGGCAACTCAGGCGACCGGGTGAGTGAGGCCTGCCCCCTGGGACTGGTTCTAGAAAGAGACCGCAGCCCTGACGGTCCCAGCCCACCCCTCTTTTGCCCAACGTGGGGTCTCAGCCAAGGCTGCTCTGGGCTGGCTCAAGTTACTTTAACATAACTGAGGACATTTGTTCCAAAGCATCGCAGCTATCACAAGTTTTCATTTTCTGAGGCTCCTTCCTGCCTGTCCTGAACAGCCGAAGGGGTGGGCAGGGGTCTTCCTTCGTACCCACGATGTCAAGGCACAGGAAGCCAGGAAGCCGGCGACCTGCCTGGGGCCCCCGGCCAGCCAGTGGGGGGAAGCGCCTCGGCCGAGGCCACCCCAGGCCAGCCGGAGAGGACGTGGGCCAGCGGCCCTGCTCCTGGGCACCCCGCGGCCCTGGCTGCCTGCCCGCCGCCGCCACAGGCTCCTACCTGCCTCCCAGGAGCCGCCGCAGGCGTGGGGGGGCCGGAAACCGCCGCCTGCGGCTGGACAGGGGCCCTTTCTTGGCCTCCAGGCTGGAAATTCCAGGGGTTGGGGGCCTTGCCTTGGAGCTGCCGGGGAGATCTGGAGACAAAGGCTGGAGGGCAGCTCCGCAGGGAAAGCTGAGGCACAGGGCGGGCCGCAGGGCACGCGAGGGGTGGCGGGAGCTGGTGCTGCCCGAGCGTGGCCGCCCCTCACGGCGGCCCCTTTGCCTCCGCACCGCAGGGCCCAGGAGGAGCCGCAGGCCCCAAGGGAGACCAGGTGAGCGCGCCTGCAGGGCCCCGTCACGAGTCTAATGTCTGAGGCAGCCCGGCCTCTCCGGGGCCTCCACCCCCTCGGTGTCCAGCTCTGGGTCCTCTTCCAGAGCCCGCCGAGCAGCGCGGCCTCGGGGCCAAGGGGGCCGCCTCTGAGGCACTGGCCTGCTGGGAAATGGGCTTTGTGGGGACACCTGGATCCAAGGCCGCCGCTTGCTGGAGCGCGTTGAGAAACACGTTGCTTTCTCAGCAGTGCTCTTCCCGCCGGAAAAGCTGGGGCGCGGGGCGTCTGCAGTTGCTGTCCTTTCCCCCTTGGCTTCTGCTGATTCTGACTTCCAGGTGGTACCAGGGGAGCTTGGCACAGGCCTCCTGTGTCAGCTGGTGGCCAGGGGAACCGCCTTGGGAGCTGCCGAAGGGCAAATTCCAGGGCCCAGGCCGGGGACACAATCTTGGGGTGGAACATCATCAGCTCCCCAAGTGGCTCTCATGCGCCTCAAGGTTTGAGTACAGTGAGCTTAGGGCGTGCGAGCAGAGCAGACAGCACCATTCTTTTCGCTTTGGGGTGTCATTTCAGGGCCTTGCAGGCGCCGACGGTCTTCCTGGGGATAAAGGAGAACTGGTAAGTGCGACGAAAAAGGAGCCTCCGTAACTGACAGCCAGGTGGCCGTGTGTTCGGGTGGGGACACGGCCTGCAGAGCCAGGTGTGAAAACAAACTGCAGGGGGCTGGGGGGCTAAAACGCTGGGTCGGCAGAGCTCAGCGACGGAGCACCTGCTTCCCATGTGCAAGGTCTCAGGTTCAGATCCCAGTACCTCCTAAAAACAAACCAACCCAGCACCGGGCCCGTGCGGAGGCCTCAGCCCCTGACTGTCCCTTTAGGCAAATGGCCTGGCAGGAAACAAGAGGCTCAGCGTCCGCTGACAGCCGGGCCCACGCGCAGCTTCTCCTCGAGCAGGAATGCTGCGTGTGGAAGTCACGCCGCCAGGGCCTTTAGGCACGAATTACTCACAGTTGAGTTTTCACTAAAGAAAAACAGGCTTCTCAGAGCTGAAGACCAGGTTAAATAAAGCAGAATTCTTGACGGGCTTGACAAGCTCGCTCTACCTGGCGGGAACTGAAATGCAGGCCCAGGATTTGGTGAAAAAAGGTCTTTCTGGCCTCTGAGCAGCCAAGGTTTTAATCCTAAACGAAGCCTTTCCTCTGTGTCTGGAGGGAACAGAACGGCTCATCTCCCAGCAGCCTCTTGCAAGGCCGGGTAATCTATTTATAAAAAAAGGTCAGTGAATTCCTAGACAGCCGTGACAACTGGGACCCTGGAAGATCCAGACCGCCCCCCGCCCCCCGCCGTTCACTGACAGGTCTGCCCTGAGCGGAGAACCCTTCGCCCTCCTCTCGCAACTTCCACTGGCAGACTGCGGGTCTGCTGCTGGCTCCTCCTGGCCTTGACTGGCGGTAGGGGCTGGGGTGCCCCTGAGCGTCTGGGCAGAGCCGCTGTGCCCCGCAGGGGTGTGGAGGGTGTGTCCATTCTCTCGGGCCAGGCTTCCCGGGGAGATGCAGACAGCCATATTAGCTTGGCCTCACCTGCAGTTGAAAAAAATTGGAAACAAAGTAGGCGTGTGTAAGGGAAAAATACTCTGCAGCTAGTAAATAAAAAGCACTCTTTAGGGAAAATACTAGTGAAGAAGTATAACAAGCCTAGGTAGCTGACAACTCAGGAGGGAGAGAGAAAGCAGGGTGCTAGGTGGTCCCTGCCAGCTGAGCCCACCACCCAACAGCAACCAAGTAACGGAGCTATGTTCCTTTCTGCAGGGTCCCCACGGGCCTGTCGGACCAAAAGGAGAGGTGAGTGCCTCGCGGTGGTGGCCCGTCTCTTCTGGGTGGCCGGCACAGCCCAGTCTGCGGCCCGAGGCCGAGGCAGGGCCGGGTGTGGCCCTCCTGAGTCCCCTCTGCTCCTCTCTAGTCTGGCAGCAGAGGGGAGCTCGGCCCCAAAGGCATCCAGGGTCCCAACGGCACAAGCGGTGTTCAGGGCGTCCCCGGCCCCCCCGGCCCCATGGGCTTCCAAGGAGCACAAGGCGTCCCTGGGATTACTGGAAAACCAGGCGTTCCGGTCAGTGCTGCTGCTTTCCACTGGGTTCAGGGCATTTTGTTCCTAAACCATCAGTTACTTCTCAGAAAGCGGTAATGGGCCTTCTAGAGGCTGCTGGCACCCCACCTGGTTGCCGACGCCACCTGCTGGGTGAATTTCAGGGCGAGGAGGCCAGCGAGCAGCGCATCCGGGAGCTGTGTGGGGGAATGGTCAGCGGTAAGTGCATGCCCGCAGCCCGCCTGCTTCCAGGCCGCCCTCGGCAGAGGGAGACGGAGGAACAGGCCTCCCCGCCCACCCCCGCGTGCCCCTGCACGGCTCAGCATCGCCTGTACCAGACGGGACTCACTGCCGCTCCCCAGGATCTGTCCCGTGCCTGCCTGGCACAGCCCACGTCCCACGTCCCAAGTACCTGCCCAGTGAAGTAGCTGAGGCACACGCAGCTGGGCCCATTCAGCGTTGAAAGCCCTCTGCGCAGCCCAGAGCCTGGGACCCTCCTGTCTGCCACGTGATTTGTTCTCTGTACACTGAGGAAACCTGAAAACACTTGCTACTCCTCCAAAGCAGTTAAAACCGTTCTCGATCAATAAAGGGAAATCCCCTCAGTACAGACGTTTTTACGCTTTCCGCCATTCCCCTTCGAAGTAAATGCTTGCGTCTTTGTTTTCCAAAAGAACAAATTGCCCAGCTGGCGGCTCACCTGCGGAAGCCTCTAGCGCCAGGCTCCATCGGCCGGCCTGGTCCAGCCGGGCCCCCAGGGCCCCCTGGCCCTCCGGGCCCCATTGGCCATCCCGGGGCCCGGGGGCCTCCTGGATATCGCGGCCCCACCGGTGAGCTGGGAGACCCCGGACCCAGAGGTGAGTCCAGCGACCCCACGGCGTGGGCACTGTTGCCGCCCGCAGCAGGGCCCCTGGGGTCCCCCCATCGTGGGGCTCCACAAACCTCCCCTCCACCAGGGAAGGTTTCCTTTGGAGGTCACGGAGGAAAGAAAATTCAGGGGAAAACTAGGCTCCTAAGTGCCCGAAACACAAATGCATCGTCTGGCCTTGACCAGCCGCGGGGCCGAGCCCGCTGTCTGACGGCCAGGCCCAGTGCCAGCCGCGCCCCGGGCCCCCACCGTCCACACGGCTCCTCCAGCACATTCATGACAAATCTCTACAAAGCCGAGCTACTCCCAGAAACTGCCTCAGGAACCCGTCAGGCTCCTGGTGCCAACTCCTGGTGCCTGGGCCCGTCTGTGGGCCGTATTAATCTGGCAGATGCTAGGAAGTTTTCAGATAATACAAGGTTTTCTTGAAACGTCATCAGAACAGCATTTGGGGGAGGAGGGGATGGTAAAAAAAAATGTGAGGAATGAAATAAGCAGGAGCCCGTTTATACTTAGTAGCTCCGGCCTTGAAGGAGAACTGGCAATGTATGATCATTTCTTCTGTAAAAGGCAAAAATACAACATTCAAAAATCTTTCTATTTTAAGGACTTTCTATTTTAAAACCTAGAAAAACTTCAACTGAGAAAAACTGAAAGTCATTGCTGCTAGCTGTTGATCTATTGATTCCAAAATCGAATTACAAGGACTGCACGGGTGCCTGGATAAATGGGGGCCACATGCGCCTGAGACCTGGTGGCCGCCGCCATTTCCCAAATGGCCTCTAAAACCCAGCTTCTCTGTCCGCCACCATAGAGCCCACCTGCACCCGCCAGCTGACCTCATGGCCCAAATCAGGGTTAAGGCTAGGCTCCAGGAAGGGCAACTCAAAGTGATTGACCAAAGAGTTTCCTGCTCTTGAAAAATAGCAAGAAAAAGCTTCTAAGGGAAACATAATTCTGTGAATTCCTTTCTTCGTTTCTGAGATTAAATTTAAATAGTTTAGCAAGTAAAAGTATTCCAAATTAGCAGTACCCTTTCCTTTTCTTTTTAAGGTACTTGGAGATTGAAGAATTTCAACACTAGAGGGCAAATGTAAAATTCATCTTGATTCATACACACTATCAATTAATAGCTTCCCATTTTCTTAGAGATTTCCTTGAGTTCTAGCCTTCCCCAGGTCCACTATGTGATAATGTCACATAGGGCCAGCTGTCTTCCAACAAAAGGCCAAACACTGTTTTCAAATTGGGGCCTGAACTACTTACCTTTGAGACTGCAATTCAGAACCAGCACTAATCACCATGACCGGGTCTCTCAGTAGAAGCTCTGATAACGCTAATTAAACTCAGGACCGGCTGCCACGTGGGCCGCACAGGGGCTGACTCCCAGGCGGCTCCTCAGCAGCTGGACAGGCCGGCGGGAGCGCCAGCTGCGGGCACCTGAGCAGAAGCCCCCGTACTGCAGGTCAGCCAGACGGGGAGCAACCGCTTCCCTATTGTCAAGGTCAGCATCACCGTGGAGGTCCAACAGGCGCCACTGCCCACGTGAGGGCCGTGTTTAGTCGGTGCGTGGCCAGTGGTCAGTAAGTGGCCTGAGAAGCTGAAAAGCGCCAGCCAAATGAACGCTGGTCATGCTTCGCTAAGCAAACATCAGGCAAAACAGACTGTGCTTTGCCTCACGAGTGTCACTACCTAGACTGAGAGTTCATGACTAGGAGCCAAGTTCCAGAGTAACCTGTATACGTCTAATAGCTGCAGCCTCCTAATGGGAGACTTAAACGGTAATTAGAGGATGAAAACAAGGTCATAGAGGATTTGAGAGAAACAACTAGAGGGACATTTTAAAACAGCCTTTGGTAACTCCTGGGTCAAAAACCATATTGAAAATATGAAAAAAATACTCAACTGTTAAGTATAAATATTTTGAACAAAACTAAAATACCATCAAAATGGACGCGCTACATCAGAAGTCAGGAAAGTGGCGCGCTGGGTGCTGGTTACGAGGGCAGGCTCAATTAGGTAAACCCACCAAGTCGCCTAACGCCTAGGACACGGATTCTTTTCTAAATGTCATGCATCAGTGAAAAGCTTTTTAAGAGATCCCCGAGTGGCTGAGCACCTGCTTCCCATGTACGAGGTCCTGGGTTCAATCCCTGGCCCCTCCTGAAAACAAAACAAAAGACGAGAAGGAAACCTTCATTTTAAGAGCTGGTCTCAAGCCCGCTGCCCTCTGCCCGGCGCGGTGGCACCAGACGGCCTTCTTGACGCTGGCGGCGGCTATGCTAACGTTTCATGTTCATGTCAATCACTCTGCGACAGGACACGAGGGTGACAGAGGGGACAAAGGCGCAGCTGGCGTGGGTCTCGACGGGCCTGACGGAGATCAAGGGCTCCAAGGTACGAGGCCGCTTTCTTAACAAGTTTCTGTTTTCTTGGCATCTTTTCCAAGATTTTGTAGCTTTTGAGTGTCTGGGTTATGGATAAGTCTCATTTTCTAAAAAGGAAGTATTTTTCCCTCTGCTCAAAGCATTCTGAGAGGCAAGATGAGCTTTTCTAGAAGGCAAAAAGTTGAATCAATAAACAAGTCCTCCAGTATTTCAAATTCTATTTAACTAAAGCTAATATTTAATATCTGTTTCAATTCAGTTCTGAGTTTTTGCTTGACGCCCCACACATGCTCTGGATATTTCAAGTTCTTTAATGCCAGCTGTTAATGCTTAGTCCTGGAGACCACTGCTTCACCCCAGCCACCCGCCTGCAGCCCCCCACTTCTGCTGCCGCCCCCAGCCCTGCCGGCCCTGGGCTCCTCCCCTAGGGGCCACCCCACAGCCCTGCTGGCCTGGCCCGTGGGGTTCCTGGGTGTTGAGGGCCTCCCGCCGCAACGCCACCAAGCCGTTCGGGACCGTCCACCCCCCACCCAGACCCCTGGCTCCTCCTTTCACTCCTGCTCAACCCGCCGCCAAGGCTTGCTGGCTAATGCGGCCCCCGCCTCGCTCACCACCACCTCCCCTGCTTGGCCCCAAGCCCACCCTCCGCCCAGCAGCTGACAAAGCCGCCTCCTTCAGAGCATCGGTGGTCCTGAGGATGAGACCCCCGCCTCCTGCCGTGGCTCATCCGTCCCTTCTGCAGCTGGCACTTCCCCACTTGGGCCCTACGGTTCCGAGCCTCTTCTGAGTTGAGGAGGGGGTGGCCTGGGCATGGGGTCCCGCTGCGCCTCGACTCACCTGCGCCGCCTGCCTTCTGCTTTCAGGCCCTCAGGGCGTGTCTGGCACGGGCAAGGACGGCAGGGACGGCGCTCACGGCGAACCTGGGCTCCCCGGGGACCCTGGTGTTCCTGGCGCTCCCGGCGCCCAGGGCACGCCTGGGATCTGTGACACCTCGGCCTGCCAAGGAGCTGTGCTGGGAGGAGCTGGGGAGAAATCGGGTCCGCGGCGCTCGTGATGGCACCTAGAAGTGGAAACGCGGCTCCTGGCGCAGCCCTGGGGCAGGCAGCGCTCTGGTTAGGGAGCAGGGCTCGCCTCCCGGCCTGGCCCCCATCTTCCACGGCGGCGACTGCACTCGTGGTCTGGGGGTCCTTCACGGAGCTGTTTGCCACTGGCTGCCGTCTCTCCACGTGCTGACCGCGGCCCTTCACCTGTAACACGGCACCTCAAGCACAGCCCTCTGCTGAGGCGCACGCCCAGCATCCGAGAGGGAGACAGGGCATGTACACAATCAATGCGTGCACCTCCGTGAGACAAAATATTCAGCAACGTGTTTACACAGTGTTTGTGTAAAGACTACAATACAACCCCAATAAAAGAGAATCAATCTCCGGACTAATGCCTGGCTACAGTGTTCAAAACAAAACAAAACAAAACAAAACATGGACTGTACTGCCCCTTCTCTCTTCTCTCCGAGTTCTAGCCTGACCTGCCCCTTTCTGTGTACAAACTCACAGCTATGTCTGGGTAACAGTATTTATTGAAGGTGACTTTGCGTTGCACTAAAATTTACTGGTATTATCTATTGTTATAAATAAAGCCACTCATTTGAAAACCTCAGTTCCAAACACTACTGTTTATTACACACAAAGTAATGACTCTCAATATGAAAATGTGGGCATTTAAGCAATCTATCGTGACAATATTTCATTTATGGACAAAGTAGCTTTAAAGAGGTCTCTGGAAAATTTTTAGCAAAAAAGTTTAAAATAGTACTGCGCTTTGCAGAACAGTACCACATGACTGCTAATAGGTACAAGGGGGAGTGACAGAACTGCAATTAAATAAAGTTTCCAAACTACTTCTAGTTAAGAACAATTTAACTTGTTCCAATTGCTAAGTGGGCATATTTAAAATGTAAATAAAATAAGTAAAAAGCAATGTACCTTTTAAGACTAAACAAATTACAAAGGATGTTAATTTTTTAAGTTATCATGTTAAGAAAACATGATGGAATCAGACAGATAATTGAAAAATTACTTACTAATTGTTGTCAAGATGGCTTCATCCCCAAATGGTCTAAGAGGACACTAATGGCTACATACTTTGCTCTAGATAAACACCTTTACACAGTTGCTGTCACAGTCCCTCCGGGAGCCCCATCCACTTGAGCAGTGTCCGTTCAGGGTGAGCCTGCAGAACGGAGGTCCGGGATGCGCCAAGGGCCACGGGTCACGCCGGGGCCGCTACGTCCTCGGCCCCTGTCCAGTTCAAGTCACTTGATCTCCATGGCTGGGCTACTCTGTAGACTCTCCTGTGCAGGACACGCCACCAAAGAGTCTGGTCTGGTCAACTTTAGCCTTCGGCCAGTTTTACCACAGAATACACTCTCAAATTCCTAAAGTCAAAAAATGATCATTAACATACTGAATTCACAGACACTCACAGCTAAAAAGCTGCTCTCGTCGACGTGGCAAAGGCTGAAACTAAGAGCCTGTAAAATGCCTCAGAATGCCAGGGTGCCACTCATTGGCAAAACGGTGGCACACCTGGAAAAGGGGGCACAGGGGACAAAAAAAAAGATTCCAATGTTTTCTCAAACAGCAAATATACATTACATGTGTTTTCATTTAGTTTTTCCAGTAAATTCTCAAAATGCTGACAACACTGCAGTCTTCTTGTGTGTCTTTACAAAGGCCTCGGTTTTAACAGCTGGGTCAGGAAGACCACCCTGAGCCCAGAGGTCCATGTTAACCTTTTGAAAAGGCAGCCCCGGGATGCCCTGAGCCCCACCCGACACGTGGTTTTGCCAGAAAGTAAGTCTGAATCTCGCCAAGGCTCCAGATCACCAGCGTCTAGAGAAGATCAAGCCAAACACTACCACGGGTATGAAAATCTAGAACGTGGGAACTCCTACGGGAAAAGCCATGTCGTTTCTTCAATAAATAAATGGGACAAAAGGGAGATTATCTATTAAAAGATATTTAAGAGCTACCAACCAAATGCCAGCGCTGGGTCCCTGTAAAAAGACAATTGTGGGCCAGATGGAGAAATCTAAGTATAAGACCGATGCTGGGGAGGGGGTTCCATTTTTAAATTAGGGAATGGACGTGCTATGGTGCTTAGACTGTTAGGCAGCCCCTCTTCTCTTTGGAGATGCATTCGCGAATGACACGATGAGGTGTCTGGAACTGCTTTAAATTCGTGCCTTTAGGAGGTGGGGCAGGTACGGGCAAGTCAAACTCACGGCTGAAGCTGACCTGTGGGGACTTGGGGCTTGGCCTCAGATTCCATTTCTGTGAATGTTTGAAAATGTCCATGATATGTGTTTCTTTTAAAGCACAGCATTCTTACGCAATTAAATCTAGGTTTGGATGTATTTTTTATTGTGATAAAACATGTGTAACATAAAATGTGCCATTTTAGCTAGTTTTAAGTATACGGCTCGGTGGCCATAATTAAGTCACAGTCTTGAGCTGCCCTCACCACTACTGCCAAACTTCTCATGGCCCAGAACCCAGCTCTGTGCCCGTGGCGCAGGAGCGCCACATCCCGCCCCTCCCTGCCAGTCTACTTTCTGTCTCTATGAACTTGCCTGTTCTATATATTTCATATGGGTGGAATCATGCACTACGTGTCCTCTTGTGTCAGGCTTATTTGACTCAGCTTGATGTTTTCAAGGTTCGTCCATGGTGTGGCGTGCATCGGAACTTCATTTCTTTTCACAGCTGTGTAATACTCCACTGTAAGCACGTCCCACATTTTGTTTATCCATCATCTGCTGACGGGCACTTGGGTCATTTCCACCTTTCGGCTATTGTGAATTACACCACTACGAACACTGGCGCACGGCTGTTTGGTTGGGTCCCTGTTTCCAATGCTTTGGGGGTCTAATCCTAAAAGTGGCATTTTCAGGTCATACAGTGATTCTATGTTTAATGTTTTGAGGAACCCACCAAACTGTTTTCCACAGAGGCTATACCATTTCACGTTCCCACGTGCAGCGCACAACAGTTCCGATTTTCCACGTCCTCGTCAACACGTGTCACTGTCTGCGTGTGATTGCAGCCGCTCCAGTGGCTGTGAAACGGGCTCTCATTGTGGTTTTGATTTGCATTTCCCTAATGACTAATAATGTTGAGCATCTTTTCATGAGCTTTTTAGGCATTTTTATATCCTCTTTGGAGAAATGTCTATTCAAGTCCTTTGCCCATTTTTAACTGGGTTGCCCTTTTATTGCTGAGTCGCACTAGGTTATATTTAATTCATGTCCAGAAGGGGATGTATAACTACTCTGCTGCCACACGTCCCCTTTTTACGTGGCCGCGAATGGTTTGGGCACAATTCATTCCACCAAGCCACATTTTAAGTGGCATCCCAACAAAAGCAATCTGCAACGTGCTGCTCCCTACTTAGGCTCAGAAGCTGTATCTTCTTATAAATATACTTTAATTTTCATCCCAAACTTAAAAAGGTTGTACGATCTAATGTGTAACTGAGGATGAACCACATTTTGATAATCCCTTATATCCTGATACCCAAATATAAATTTTTCACCTATATTTGGCAAGCTAAAATTTTCCTTTTAGGGTGTAAATGAAAGTAAAAAATTAGAAAATAATCCCTTCTCAGACATAAGAAAGTACAATGAGAGATTTTCTAAACAGTCTGCACAACAATGAGGCTGGCCCTTGCAGCCTTCCTTCTTTCTTTCTTTCTTTCTTTCTTTTTTTTACCAGGAGGTCCGGGGAATTGAACCCGGGTCCCTCCATATGGTAGACGGACGCTCAACCTCATGAGCCACATCCGTTTCCCCCTTCTTTATTTTGAATACTTTGCCAGCAGCAGGGCTCAGTTATGGTTCTAATTCAGATTCTCGCGGGGTCCCCTCGGAATCCGGGGCTACAATTTACCGGGAGCGGGGGGAGCTGAAAAGAGTGAGCGAGCCCAGCAGACCTTTTTATTCTTCCCCAACTGAGCCAAAGCCAAAGGTAAGAGAAATGCAGAGCTATTTCCCAAGTGCCTTCATACTCTCATTTTAGTTTCCTCGTTACTAAAGTAAGAACCATGCCATGGCTGGCCTTAAACAATGGGAATTTATTTGCTCACGGTTTTGAGGCTAGAAGCCCAAAACCGAGGTGTCCTCAAGGCGATGCTTTCTTCCCGACCCTGGTGCTCCGGGGCCGGCTGCCGGCATCCCGGGTCCTGGGCTCCTCTGGCACATGGCGGCCTCTCCCGGCCTCTCCCTTCTCTTCCGGGTCCCACTGACTTCCAGCTCCTGGCTGCTCCCTCTGGCTTTCTCCCTCTTGCTCCCTATAGGCCTCCAGTAAGAGGACTCAGACACGTCCTGTCTGGAGTGGGCCACCCCTCACCTTAAGTCACCCCATCAGAAGGGCCTACTTACCAGCGCTCACACCTGAGCCCTGGAAGGGACTGCATTTAAGAACATGTTTTTCTGGGGCACAGAGCTCCAAACCATCACATCTCTCAAATAGTATCCATTTTCAACAAAACACAGGTGAAGCAACTGGGTTTCAAGAGATTTCTTACAACTTACCAAAACACCTCGAGATATCATCTGACCAAAGTCAGTATCCACATTACGTTTGTAATAATGGAAACCATGCCAATAGTGGAAATGTATTTCTTAGCAGGAAAAAGAGAGCTGGTTAACAATTATGTGCAAGGAAAATGTAGCAGGAAGCCATAGCAAGAGAGCTGGTGTAGTAATGTACCAGGTAAGAGAGAATTCAAGGCTAAAGAGTGGTAAGAAATAGAGAGGGATAATTAAGAACACAAACCACTCATGAAGACGACGGAACAGGCATGAATTTGTAGGTACCTAAACAAAACTGAAATATATAAAGCAAATACTGAGAGGACTCTCAAGAGATTTGGCAGATCTTTCCAAGGGGGAGAGGCCTGCACAGGTTTCCCAGAAGCCTGAATCACAGTTAACCAGCTAATCTAATTAACAGACATAGGACGTCTCCAGCTGGAGGCTGGACATCCTCTCCAAATAAACACGACCACATGAGAGATCAATGGGAGTCCCAAGAAACTCTGAAAGATCGGTTTGTTTATACAGACCATCTTCACTGACCCAACGTGGAAAGAACAGAAATCAACAAACAGCTGTTTTAAAAGACAAAGAAAGCCCTACATAACTGGAAATTTAAAACCCTACTTCCAGGTCATTCATATTTTGAAGAGACAAACATGATGAAAATTAAAAGATATTTAAAACCTGTGGAATATTTTCAAAGCACTAATCACCTCCCCTATATATTCTCTGTAATATTCTTGTAATCAAAGTATCTTTAAAAAAATATAAAAGAAGTGTGGGGGGGACTAGAAAGCCACATCACACAGATGAAACCACCACAAGCCACTCAGCACCAAGACAGAAATCTGCTTTAAAGGCACTGAATAGCAAGTGAGAAAGGTTGGAAATACATGAAATAAACTTTCAACTCAAGATTCAAAGTTATTTGAAGTTTTTAAATAATAAAAGAGAAAAACAAAATTCGATTAAAAAACAAACAAAAGACCACCACCACGCACACCCCACCACAAACCAGCGGCGCAGACCAACAAAGCAAACGCTGGTTCTGTGGAAAGACTAACAGATCGGCAAGAGTGCCCAAGGGTAAAGGAGAACGTGGGCACAGCAAAGGGGCCATAATCACAGACGGGAAAGTGCTTCAAAAAAGAAATGCATGTCTGGACCCCACTCCCTGCACGAGCCCCACTGAAACGACGACGTGGGTGCAGAAAGTATAAACTCCTTGGGCAAAGAGAGATGAGCACGTTCCAGAAGCCACCGAGTGTGCCGAGCAGCACGAGAGCGGGTGGGTGGCGAGGCCAAGCAGCAGGCCCGTCCGAGGCCCAGGCTCAGGAACCAGAACCAGAAGGCGCCTCTGCAGGGGGTCCGGCCATGGCAAGAGCTGGTCTCCCCCGCTCCACACCCCACCCACCAAGCTAAACCTTCCACCAGGCTTCCAGTGGGGGGCTTCCAGGCAGGTGGGGAGGCACCACCCTTTTGAGGGGAGACTCTCCTGCCCCTTTACCTGCTCAGCTGGGGCACCCCAGGACACGCCAGGGAGGGAGGCAGTCCTGGGAGCAGGTGGAAAAGGCAGTGGAGTGTGCCTGTGCCACTCAAGGTCGAGGGAGGTCAGCCTTGGACCCATCCCTGCAGGGACAGTGGCCTGGTCATAAGCCTGCTGGGAGTGGACGGAGGACGGTGGAGAGAAGAAAGGAGCCGAGCACAGATGACTCCTTTGAGATTTGCCACCAAGGAAAATGAGGCAACGGGTGGCTGCTGGCAAGGCCGCGGGGTCCAGGAATGGGGGCAGCGCCGGAGTCGACACAGCAGGGAGAACGAGGCAGGGGGTCCGGGGGAGGCAGGGACCTCAGCTCGCTGTCTGCTGTTGGGGCCAAGGACAGCAAGGGTGGGGCGGGTAAGGAGGCTGGCATGGGTGCCTTTCTGAGGTTCAGGAGATGCAGTGGGTAAGCTGGCCTGGGGAGAAGTAGCCCTACAGGGTGTAATTGGGACCACAGGCAAAATCTGAGTATTAACTATGACTTAGGTAATAGAACTATAGCAATGTTAAATTTCCTGATTTTGAGAACTGTATGCAGCTTACGTAGGAGAATGTCCTCATTCCTGAGACAGCCTCAAGTTCTTGGTATAAAGGGGTGGGACACCTGCAGCTTAAGTGGTTCAGAAAAAAGAGAGAGACTGAGGCCAACAGAGCAAAGGGGGCAAACGGCGGCACTGGTCAGCCTGGGCACCCAGGCTGCACAGGAGCTGTGTCCTATCCTTGCCATTTTTCCGTTAAGTTTGAAATTAAATAAAAATTGCCATAAATAGTTATCCAAATCTGGAAGGCAAGACATTCAACAGACATTTGGCCAGGTCTCTTCAAAATAGCAGTGTCATAAAAACTGGGGGGCTGGAGTGGATGTAGCTCAGTGGTTGAGCACCTGCCTGCCATGTACGAGGCCTGGGGTTCAATTCCTGGTACCTCCTTAAAAAAAAAAAATTTTTTTAATTAAAAATATCGGGTGGGCGTGGGGTGGGATTAAAGCTTGCGCCACCCCAGTTAAGGAGACTGAAAAACACAGCCGAATGTGAGGCATCAACCACAGCTGGATCCAGTTTTGTGCAAAAACAGCTGTAAAAGTCACTTTGGAAGCATTTTGGGGAAATCTGCACAGGGACTGGGCAGTAGAGGACTTTGAGAGGTGTGACAGCGGTGATGGAGTGGCGTGGAGAACACATGCTTTTAGGAATGCACATGGACACACTCGAGGGGCAAAGGCTCACGTCTGATGCTCTTTGAAAACTGCACAGCAAGCGTGTGTGTGAGGTAAGTGTGGTGAATGTTCACCGTCGCCATCATGTCCTAGTGCATCGCTATTCACCGTCCCGGGCCCATCAGAAAAATCACGATGGGAATCGCCTCTTCCCGGCTGCCCAGGGCCGGGCCCAGGCGAGGAAGGCCCCCAAGCTCCCGCACGAGCAGCTCAAGCTAAGCCCCCAGAGCTGTCCCGGTTCCTCTCCTCCCACCTCACTCCATCTGGCACCACCCAAAAGGGACAGCGAGGCTGTGGGCGCGGCAGTCGCCTCCACCAGGGCCGCTGCAGCTACGCTGGAGCCCGCCCCCTCCGCCCCCACAGGCCTGTCCCGTCGCCTCTCGTGCTGCTTGCCCCTTGGCGCCAGGCTTCAGCCAAGTGGCCGTGGCTGCTGCCCACAGGGGTCTCAGCGCCCACAGCCCTCCTCGACCACGAGCTGAAGAAGCCCCCTCTGCGCCCCCACCTCGTCACAGGACCCGGAACTGCCGTCCTCATTTGGCCACTGCTGCCTGCCTGTCCCCCGGCTCACAGGCAGGGGCTCTGACGTATGCAAAGCCCCCAGCGTCTGCCCCAGTGCCTAGTCTAGCAAAGACGTGTTGAAGGAAATGAGTATAAACCCCCGAAAACCCTCCTGCAGCGCAGCTGAGAGCAGCACGTTCTTGAGAGCAAGGGGGAAAAGGCTACGCAGGCCACAGCCGACCACACGTCCTCCACCCCCAAAGCAAGCCAAACTGGTTCCACTTCACCTCAGCCTGTCTCCCGATGGCTCTGATAACCCCTTGAGAAACCATCTACAAGTTCAATGTAGTTACATTTCAGGGCTATTTAAGAAGCATGATATATAAATGGATGTAACATTAATCCGTTTTTAATCTATTTAATATTTGAACATATAGAGAACAAAAGCTTTTATTTTAAAAATTATAAATGCCTTAGTCATACTTGAACAAATTACATTAATTTCAATTAATAGGACACAATCAAATCATTTTCAAACATAAAAACTTCATTTTATTAAAACAAACCAATAATCTACCTCTAACAAATAATGTTCAAGAGCGACTGTGTTATTAATAACCACAAATGGGACAGTTAGAGTAAACTAGACATAAATAAGTATTGGTTTAAAATGCATAATGGAAATAAGGAAATCAGTGAAAAAACACAGCACACAAGATGCAAACGTCAGTGTGGAACATGGAAAAGGGGACAGACAAGGTGAGCTCTACTGGCAAGGCCGGGAGGCGGCGGCAGCGGCCGTGCTGTGGCTGGCGCTGCCAAGGGCCTATGGGAACCCAGACGGAGGAAGCGCCTTTAAAAGAAGGCTCCATGTTTACCACGCCCATCTCGGCTCAGGCCCCGACACAGATTCCCGCTGGAGTCAGGAGCTGCGAGCCGGCCTTCACCAGCCAGAAGGAGCATCCTTTGTGAAAACCCACTGGTGCCTAAATCGAGACCCCAGCGTTCCCTTTACTGATCCCGAGGCCAGTGCCATCCCACAGGGCGGCACC
Organism: Tolypeutes matacus; assembly: GCA_026826555.1. Taxonomy (NCBI): domain Eukaryota; kingdom Metazoa; phylum Chordata; class Mammalia; order Cingulata; family Chlamyphoridae; genus Tolypeutes; species Tolypeutes matacus. Next base: position 588,663 of record JAKSZT010054278.1, on the reverse strand, counting down.
CCAGTGAGGACCCCCGTTCTTTGTCTTGATCCCCGAGGGGGTGACGCACTGCACTTACCTAAACCAAGCACCCAGCTCCAGGACGAGCCAAGTCGGCACTGTAAGTTGTCACCTGCTCTTCTAGGTGGGACGGAGGCAGCAGTGCCTGGCTCCTCGCGGGAGCCTGACCAGGGCTTCAAAGCCTCCGAGGCCCCCCCAACACACAGCTGCCCCACGGAACCGTCTCTCCCCTTTGCCTTCTCAAAGCATCTGAATGGCAGACCATTTATTTGACGTTTACCTGCCTTTTTTTGGCTATTCTCGCTCTTATCCCTTTCCCAAATTAACATCTTCTTAGGACAAACCTACGCCCTACATGTCTCTGAAATCCCTCGAGCCCTAACATGAGACACTGTATACAGTGAGGACTCAATCTGCCAGCTCAGAGTCACTTACGTACCAGTTTAGTAAGCAAACCTGGGCTGCGACTGCTTTAATAAATGACTAATGCGTAGTTTGGTCATGCTAGACTAAGATTTCAGGGAACAAAGGACAGCTGGAGATGTCTTAGGGAAAGAGTGACACAGAAGAACACTGCTAAGTAAAGGTATAAAATCCTGAACATCTACCCAGCCTAAGTAAAGACTGACCTTTTTAAGAGAGTCTCCATGCCGCTCCTGAATGTATTTCAGGAACGCCGTTGTCCACTGCAGAGTCGTTGCCTTATCAGTCTCGGCATTGCAGAACGGGACTAAAAGGTTCAACTCATCACAGCAAATGCGGATTCTGCGCCTACAGTCAAAATCCAAAGTAATCTTAGAGAGACACTGCAGCCAAACCAACAGGTAGAAGGAGACGCTTCATCTTACTACCCGAAAGGGCTGGAGCCCCCGAAGCCCGGCCTCTCAGCGGCTCACAGGAAGCCTCGGCCTGAAGCTGGGCTCACGGACACTTCCCACCGCGCTCCCCCCCTAGAGCCGCCACGCAGGCCCCACGTCCAGAGCCCTCTTGAAGAGTTCGCCATATTTGTTTCTCACAGACTAGGCAGGTCTCTAGATCAGGGATGGGTCCACCAAGCCCCTGAAAGTGAAAACACAATTCTGTGTGTTGTTTCTGGGCAGATCATCCTCTCACCCAACGGCTTGTTAGCACATACCCTGCCCGTGCCAAGTACTACCCTGAGAACCAAGGCCGTTCACAGCTTTCAGCTTCTCCAGGGGCCCCTGATTCAAAACAGACTGAAGGGGGGTGGACGTGGCTCAAATGGCTGGGCGTCCGTCTCCCATATGGAGGGACCTGGGTTCGATCCCCGGGACCTCCCGGTAAAAACAAAAAACAAACAAACAAAAAAAAACAGACTGAAGACTACCAGTCTGTTACATCCTGAAACCCAGTCTTTCTAGAAACAATTTAAATCATAACTTGAGTCTTATTATCAGACTTTTTTAGCTTTTACATCTTACACTCAGTAACATACAAGGTTGTAAATAAGCCGACACGGAGCAGGTTTATGTACCGTGGCCCTCAGGCTTTACAACTGGACACTCTGACTTTTAGAGACTTTCTAAGGTAAAGTCACTGGCAGCCAGCAATTCCGAGATGCTTTCTAACTCATAGCACTGAGCCAAACGCTCTTTATATGTTGCCTCTTTTCATTCTCATCGCAAGCCTGTGAGGTGCTGACAGCCCTGTTGCACAGAAGAGGAACTCGGGCTCAGAGAGGTAAAGAATCTGCCTGAGGTTGCTAAGCTGGGAAATGGTAGAGTGGAATTCAAAGATTTACTTTCAACCTATAGTATAAAGCATCTCACATAGTAGGTATTCAGTAAACGGCTACTAAAGGAATGTCAGAGTAGGAAAAATGCCCTTTGTAACTCAAAGTTGAGTTCAAGGAATTCCTTCAGTTAAGTGAGAGTGCATGTGTGTCGGCACACACATACCAGCAAGCTGTCTTCTTTAATATATCCCTTTAAGAAGGAAATATTAAACTACTTCTGGGAAGATGGCGGACTAGTAAGACACAGGAATATCTTCCCCAGAAAAATAGCGAGAGGACAGGCTGCCACAGCCCCGAAAAAGACCTTCTAGGGTTTAGGACAGCAGATGAAAGCTGCACACCTCTGGGTGCAGAGGAGAGGGGGACAAAAGAGGGAAATCGTGATGACAGAACCGTGAGTTGGAACCAGCAGCAGCTACTGCTGCCGGGACCCTCCCCCACACTAGAGACTCTTTAGAATTCTCGGGCCTCTGGGCCTGTGACTACAGACAAAGGGGGCTCCAGGGATCTACCACCCCAGGAAAGGGGAGAGAGAGGGACACAGCCTAAGGCTGACTCAGGTTCTGACCCATAAATTTGGGCTGGGGTGCCCCACAGGCCCTTCCAGGCCAGGTGGGACCACACGGAGGTTTGCCCTGGGAGCCAGGGAAGGACTGGAGAAATCCGACCCTCACAATCTCCCTCTCTTCTAGCCTGGACTAATTGTTGAGGACTCCACGGGAGAGGGGAGAGAGAGCCTGGGGCTGACCCTGCTTTGGACTCCCAGGTTTGGTCTGCCCTGTCCCGAGAGCCCTTCCAGGCCGGGTGGGGCTGCGCCATTGTTTGCCTTGGAGCCTGCAAGGGGCTAAAGATATACAAACCTCCCCATCTCCTCCTCTACTAACAGGGACTGATTGTTGAGGACTCAGAAGGGCGTGGAAATATTTCCTAGCTGGGAAAAGGGGGGCGCTACGAGAGAAGCCTGGAGAACTGTCTCAGAAAGTTTGAATCACAGGGCTCCTAGCCCCCAGACAGGAAGCTCTATCACATTGATCTGGTCTGTGTCACAACAAATACGCTCCAACCAGGCATTGAATCGAGAGCTGCCAACAAGCGCCATCTCCTGGGAGACCAAGGAGGTGCACATAAGAAAATTAATAAGTAAGAGAGGCTTTTCCTGGCCTCTAGAGCCTCCCTGCCCAAGGCCCTAGGAAACGACTCTACAACCAATTACTGGGTCCAGTGCCCAGTTTTGAGCAACCAGCAGAACAATCCTAACAATCAAGGTTGAGCCAAAAATCAAAGAACTGTGGTAACTCACAGCCTCCTGCCACTAAAACCCCATAAAAGAGAAAGAGATAGAGCATCTAAGTAAAATACATCCTAACCAGATGCCTAAACACCAGCAAAAAATTATGAGCCTTACTAAGAAAATAGAAGACATGGCCCAAGAAAATGAATACATCAAAGTCCCAGAAGAGATGCAAAATTTGAGAGAACTAATCAGCAAGATGAGCACATATTTTCCAAAATCAAATTAATGAGTTGAAAGACAATATAGTTAAAGAGATAAATCGGGGGCGGAAGCAGCTGTGGCTCAAATGGTTGGGCGTCTGTCTGCAACATGGAGGGACCTGGGTTCAACCCCCGGGACCTCCCGGTAAAATAAAAAATATATCTATAGAAGGCGCATGGGCTGCCAGGCTCTGTGTGCTGGTGAGCCGCCAGGCCCCGGGAGCCATGCAGCAAGATGATGACGTAACAGGAGAGAGACAAGACGAGATGCTCCTAAAGCTCTGAAAAACCAGGAACCGAGGTGGTGCAGGTGGCAGAACACCTCTCTCCTACATCGGAGGTCTTCAGGATCAAATCCTGGTGAAGGCTGGAGGAGGAGGATGAGAAGAGATGGCAGGAAACAGACACAGAGAATTGCCCAGCCAATGGACACAAAACAGCAAATGGGGAAGCGGGGGTTTAAAATGGATAAAGTAAATAAATAAATCTTAAAAAAAGAGATAAATGATCAAGAAGACATTGAGTGAACGCAAAGAAGAATTTGAAATCCTGAACAGAAAAGTAACGGAGCTCATGGGAATGAAAGACACAATAGGTGAAGTCAAAAACACATTTGACGGGGGTACAGATGTGGCTCAAATGGTTGGGTGTCCATCTCCCATATGGAGGGACCTGGGTTCGATTCCCAGGACCTCCCTATTAAAAAAAAAAAAAAAACCACACACATTTGAGGCATACAACAGCAAACTCGAAATGACAGAACAAAGAATAAGTGATACTGAAGACAGAGCAGGTAAAATTGAAGAGAGAAAAGAACAGTGAGAGAAAATAATGGAAAAAATTGAGAAGGGGTTCAGAGAGCTGAATGACAACACAAAACACAACAACAGACGTGTTATGGGAGTTCCAGAAGGGGAAGATAAGGGAAAAGGGGCAGAAAGAGTATCTGAGGAAATAATAGCTGAAAATTTCCCAACTCTCACAAAAGAAATGAACTTTCATGTCCAAGAAGCACATCGTACCCCAATCAGAATAAATCCAAATAGACCTACGCCAAGACACATATTATTCAGAATGTCAAATGTAAAAGATAAAGAGAAAATTCTCAGAGCAGCAAGAGAGAAGCAAATGATCACGTACAAAGGACGTCCAGTAAGACTCAGTGCAGATTTCTCTTCAGAAACCATGGAGGCGAGAAGACAGTGGTATGATACAATTAGGAAACTGAAAGAGAAAAACTGCCAGCCGAGAATTCTTTATCCAGCAAAACTGTCCTTCAGATATGAAGGTGAGTATAAAATATTCACAAACAAACAGAAACCAAGAGAGTTTGCAAAAAAGAATCCACCTTTGCAGGAAATATTAAAGGAAGCCTTAGAACCTGAAAGAAAAAGACAGAGAGAGGCTTGGAGGAGAGTATAGAAGAAAGAATACCAGAAAGGATAACCAAAAGAGTAAAAAGAGAGACAAAAACAAGATGACATATGAAAACCAAAGAATAAAATGGAGGTAGTAAATAGTGCATTTACAGTAATATCATTGAATGTGAATGGATTAAACTCCCCTATCAAAAGATATAGGCTGATAGAATGGATTGAAAAACATGAGCCATCCATATGCTGCTTACAAGAAACTCACCTTAGACTCAAGGATACAAACCGGCTGAAAGAAAAAGGTTGGAAAAAGATACTCCACGCAAATAGTAAACAGAAAAGAGCAGGGGTAGCTATACTAATATCAGACAAAACAGACTTTAAATGCAAAAAAGTGATAAGAGATACAGAAAGCCATTATATATTAATAAAAGGGACGATCCACCAGGAAGATATAACAGTCATAAATATCTACGCACCTAACCAGGGTGCCCCAAAATATATGAGACAAACTCTGGCAAAACTGAAGGGAGAAATAGACATTTCTACAATAATCATTGGAGACTTCAACACCCCTCTCACATCATTAGATAGAACAACTAGACAGAAGATCAACAAGGAAACAGAGAACTTGAACAATACGATAAACAAGTTAGACCTAACAGACATATACAGAACACTGCATCCAAACTCAGCGGGTTATACATTCTTCTCAAGTGCCCATGGATCTTTCTCCAGGATAGACCACATGTTAGGGCAAAATGCAGCTCTCAATAAATATAAAAAGATTGAAATTATACAAAGCACCTTCTCAGATCATAATGGAATGAAACTAGAAATTGATAATAGACAGGAAAAAAAGTAAATTTCCAAACGTGTGGAGACTGAACACACTCCTAAATAATCTGTGGGTCAAAGAAGAAATTGCAAGTGAAATCAGTAAATACATAGAGACAAATGAAAATGAGAACACAACATATCAAAACTTATGGGATACAGCGAAGGCAGTCTTGAGAGGGAAATTTATAGCCCTAAATGCCTATATTAAAAAATAAGAAAGAGCTAAACTCAAAGATTTAACTGAACAACTAGAGAAACTAGAAAAAGAACAGCAAACCAATCCCAAAGCAAGCAGAAGGAAAGAAATAATAAAGATTAGAGCAGAAATAAATGAAAATGAGAACAGAAAAACAATAGAGAAAATCAACAAAACCAAAAGCTGGTTCTTTGAGAAGATCAATAAAATTGACAAACCACTCGCTAGACTAACAAAGAAAAAAAGAGAGAAGATGCAAATAAATATGATCAGAAATGAAAGGGGGGGAAATTACAAATGACCTCACAGAAATAAAAAGAATCATAAGAGGATATTATGAGAAACTATATGCCAACAAACGAGACAACCTAGATGAAATGGACAAATTTCTAGAAACGCACAACCAACCTACACTTAAGCTACAAGAAATACGAGAACTTAACAAACCCATCACAACTAAGGAGATTGAATCCGTCATCAAAAATCTCCCAGCAAAGAAAAGTCCAGGACTAGATGGCTTCACAGGTGAATTCTACCAACCATTTCTAAAAGAATTAACACCAATCCTGTTTAAATTCTTCCAAAGAATTGAAGAGGAGGGAAAATTACCCAACACAATTTTATGAAGGCAACATCACCCTAATACCAAAGCCAGATAAAGATTCTACAAGAAAAGAAAATTATAGACCAATCTCTCTAATGAACATAGGTGCAAAAATTCTCAACAAAATACTTGCAAATCGAATCCAACAGCATATCAAAAGACTTATACATCACGACCAAGTGGGATTTATTCCTGGTATGCAAGGCTGGTTCAACATAAGAAAATCAATCAATGTAATACACCACATTAACAAATTGAAGGGAAAAAAACCACATGATCATCTCAATAGATGCAGAAAAGGCATTCGACAAAATCCAACATCCTTTTTTGATAAAAACACTTCAAAAGATAGGAATAAAAGGGAAATTCCTCAATATGATAAAAGGCATATATGAAAAACCCACAGCCAACATCATACTCAATGGGAAAGGTTGAAAGCTTTCCCCCTACGATCAGGAAGAAGACAAGGATGCCCACTGTCACCATTGTTATTCAACATTGTACTAGAAGTTCTAGCGAGGGCGATTAGACAAGACAAAAAAATTAAAGGCGTCCAAATAGGAAAAGAGGAAGTAAAACTTTCACTGTTTGCGGACGACATGATCCTGTATTTAGAAAATCCTGAAGTATCCACAACAAAGCTACTTGGACTAATAAATGAGTTCAGCAAAGTGGCAGGATACAAGATCAGCACACAAAAATCAGTAATGTTTTTGTACACTAGTACTGAGCAACCCGAGGAGGAAATCAGGGGGAAAATTCCATTTTCAATAGCAACAAAAAGACTCAAATACCTAGGAGTTAATTTAACCAAGGAAGTACAGGACCTATATGCAGAAAACTACAAAACAATGCTAAAAGAAATTTAAAAAGACCTAAACAAATGGAAAGACATTCCATGTTCATGGATTGGAAGAATAAATATCGTGACGATGTCAATCTTGCCCAAACTCATTTATAGATTCAATGCAACACCAATCAAAATCCCAACAGCTTACTTTGCAGAATTAGAGAAGGCAATTACCAAATTCATCTTGAAGGGTAAGTGCACCCGAATAGCCAAAAGTATTCTAAAAAAGAAGAGCAATGTGGGAGGAATTTCACTGCCTGACCTTGAAACATATAACAAAGCTACAGTGGTCAAAACAGCATGGTACTGGCATAAAGATAGACACATCCATCAGTAGAATAGAATTGAAAATCTAGAAATATACCCTCACCTATACAGTCAACTGGTTTTTGACAAACCTGCCAAGTCCATGTTAATGGGAAAACAGTCTCTTCAACAAATGGTGCTGGGAGAACTGGATATCTATAACCAAAAGAATGAAAGAGGACCCCTATCTCACCCCCTATACAAGAATCAACTCAAAATGGATCAAAGATCTAAATATAAAAGCCAGGACCATAAAACTACTAGAAGAAAATGTAGGGAAACATCTTCAAGACCTTGTAGTAGGTGGTGGTTTCTTGGACCTCACACCCAAAGCACGTGCAAGAAAAGAAAAAATAGATAAATGGGACCTCCTCAAAATTCAACACTTTTGTACCTCACAGGACTTTGTCAGAAGGGTAAAATGGCAGCCAACTGAATGGGAAAAAATATTGGAAATCACATATCTGATAAGGGTTTAATATCCAGGATATATAAAGAGATGTTACAACTCAACAATAAAAAGACAAACGACCCAATTAAAAAAATGGGCGAAAGACTTGAATAGACATTTCTCCGAAGAAGAAATACAAATGGCAAAAAAAACCACATGAAGAAATGCTCAACATCACTCACGATTAGGGAAATGCAAATCAAAACTACAATGAGATATCATTTCACACCTATCAGAATGGCCACTATTAAAAAGACAGAGAACTACAAGTGTTGGAGAGGATGTGGAGAGACAGGAACACTTCTTCACTGTTGGTGGGAATGCAGGATGGTACAGCCACTGTGGAGGCCTGTTTGGCAGTTCCTAAAGAAGTTCAATATAGACTTGCCACGTGACCCTGCAATACCACTACTGGGTATATACCCAGAAGAACTGAGAGCAGTGACACGAACAGACATCTGCACACCAATGTTCATAGCCACATTATTCACCATTGCCAAAAGCTGGAAACAACCCAGGTGTCCATCAACAGACGAATGGATAAACAAACTGTGGTCTATTCACACGATGGAATATTATGCAGCTGTAAGAAGAAATGAAGTCGTAAAGCATATGGCAACCTGGATGAACCTGGAGGACATTATGTTGAGTGAAGCAAGCCAGACACAAAAGGACAAATACTGTATGAATGCGTTACTGTGAACCAAATATATTGTGTAATATACTGTTTGATTCAAAAATAAATTTATATGTGTCCAGTACATTTAATTGAGAAATGTAAAAAAAAAGAAAAAAAAAAAAAGAAAAAAACTGCCTTAGTGCAACACTGGAGCTTAAAAAGTTGTCTATTTGTCTTACTCAGTGAATTTCCTGAGCCTAGAACCGAAAACTGGTACACAGTAAACAATAAATGACTAAGTTAATTACGTACTAATTATATATCAAGGAAACATAATAAAAGCCCAAGTGTGATAGAGAAAAATTAACCACCTTTTGCTTCTACATCGACTAGCACAAGTAAAATCCACAGATAAAACAAATGGACAGTCTTAATCTCCTCCTTCCCCCAACATCCTTAAAAGAACCAAGCGTATCCGGCAAAAGCAGGCTACCTAGAGGGCAGGAAAAGGCCAGCAGGTAGACCCCGGCCTGGTGCCTGGAAGCTCAGATTTCGAGGGCCCCCACCACCACTGACTGGTAAGAGGGGTGCTTTGTGCCCAAGCTGTGCAAGCATGTGGCTCACACCGCACCCCGCTCTCCCTCGGGGAGGCTGGAGTTGAGGGGTGAGCCAAGGAGGGCTCCTACGCAATCTGCTCCGGGTGACACACCTGGTCCTGAGTCTCTAACGAGCTCCCCGGCTGGCGACACGCCACCTCCCCTGGGAGGACTCCTGCAATTTACAGCTGGTCTCCCCAGGACATCGCCCACCCCCGCACCTCCTCCTTTCGCTCATTTTGCTGTGCATCCATTCTTCAGCTGTCATAAATCATAGCTGTGAGTGGGACACTGCTGAGTACAGTGAGTCCTCCAAGCCAATCACCCAACCCTGGGCTGGTTTTCCGGGCCCTGGATCCACCTAGCAAAACTAAGTTAATGTTTACTCCTGCCTCCTTTTCCTCCCTTTGAACACAGAAATCGCTAAAATGCTGTTTCATCTGTGACGGACTTGCATTTCCAAGACAAGGTGCACACAATGACCTGCCTAAATCAACAGCAGGAATTACCTTCTATCTCTTTCCATCCGGTTGTGCCTCTCCCTGCGCTGAGACCTTCCTCCCTGCGGCCCACTCTGCGTCTGCTCCCCCAGGTTCGACTGCGAGGGCTCCACGGACTGCCAGGCACCCTGTGCCGCTGTGGAGCCTTCGCCCACATTCTGAATCTCTCCAAGGGCTCTTCGCTCTACATTTGTGTCCAACTGACGTATTCTACTTCGATTCCTCTTATTCATTGCTTGTTTACATAGCGCTTCTTCTTTGCAAAAGAAGAAAAAAGTGGTATTTTAATTTCTTATCCTACTTAATTCTCCATTAACACTGAATATATTTTTCGGCATTTTCAATCCCAGATACACAAACTACCGAGGGAGTAGCAGACAGTGGAACATATGGGAGCTGTACTACTGAGTTCTCCAGAAGGGCTGTGAGCAAGCAGCACGAAGCTCCGAGCCTAGCTCCCGCTCCCAGACGGGCCGTGAATGTGTAAGGACATTCAAGCACTCCTCCCAAGCCCAAGATAATCAATGTCACCTTGTCAACCCCCCCCCATTTAGACTTCTCTTAATCAACAGGTGTTCTGAGATCCATGAATTGAGAAACCAATTTGTTCAACTTTTCTGATATTTAGGAAAGGAAACAAAAGATGGAAATATTTCCCCCAGAAAAAAATGTTATTTGCAAATATTCTAACATGACACCTGAAATTCTACCTGCAATGCTCAGAAAGGAGGACAAAACCAAAGTGGCTTAATATTCAGTATGCCTGTACCTCGGAGGTGATCCCCCCCCCCACCGAAAGTAATGGCATCGTAGCTTTTCTGCTACAGAAACGTCAGATTTCCATCAATGAACAGGAAGCTTCTCATCTGTATGTTGGTAATGTGCATTTCCAATATGCTATGCAAAGCCAAATTCTCTAGCGAAAGGACACACTTAACACAAATTCCAGAATGGTGATAACCCTTCAGGGCGGGCCTAGGCAGGGACTCCGAAAGTACCGGTGGTACTTTATTCCTTGAGTGAGCAGTCAGGCTGTTTTAATACTCATCTCTGTAGCTTACAAATGTTGACATATACTTTTGCATAAAGGTCATAATAAACAGAGAAAAGTAAATGACCCGGGAGAAGGCAGCAGCCTCCCATTCCTACCCTATCTTCAGAGCTCTTGAAAAGCTTAGGTGAGCTGTGCCGTTTGCTTGGGTAACTTGAAAGATCACTTTCTTCCCCAGGGAGGAAGGGACTGAGAGTCTGTTTTCAAAGTTAGCAAAGTTTGCCTCCAGCAGTTTCCTTATTTCTAAACCTTTCTGAATCACCTTATGGCCTCTCACTCCCAACTCAATCCTTTGCCCTTCTGCAGTCTGTCCTTCTAGGAGTGATTGTTCACCTCTCCTAAAGTTTTTAGCAGATTTCAGACTCCTGCCTTGCTCAAGAAGGAAGAGAAAGAAAGAAAGAAAGAAAGAAAAAAAGAACTAAGAGCTTTGAGTAACTTGAAGATCACAGAGAATTTATGTGAGTCTATCATTTTTCTGCTTCCTGAGTTCACTATTAAGAAAAAGCAGCCCCCAAGCAACGTTTTCATTCTAATTATGATGTTCACTATCCAGGACAATGTTCAACGTGAGATGACTGGGGGCAGTGGGATGGAAAAGGATCCCAAAGAAAATCTCAGACCTCCGGAAACCACCTCCTCCCCACCCCAAGGCCTCAATGGCCTCGAATGCAGTGCTGTGCCAAGGGAAGAGAAATCCCACTACCTTCTGGGGTAGAGCTTACCTCCCACTTTAATCCAAACCTGCTCGGGTAGAGCTTTGTTTCTACTACCTAATGTCTGTTTAGTGGACTCAATTTCTTGCTGGTAACAGAAAGAAAATGCTCTAGGCAATCCAATATCCTGATGTTTGGCAGCTTCGAGAATAGAGCATGAGTTACTAGAACTCTGGAAAACATGAAGCAACAGCAGTTCTCAGCAGGGGCGTCAGCGCCTGTGCACAGCACAAATAAAATTCCCTTTCACGGAAGCAAGGTCAAAGCGGTTAGAAGGCAAGTTAAGGGTGCACTGGGGATTTTAGGTCAGTCTCAAATTGTAAGTCACGAAGTTAGTTCAATGACAGAAGGACATCCTCACGACCTAACTACCTCGACAGCCACCCTTCGCTTGGCACAGGAGAGGGAGCTTCCCGACCGCTGTCCCTACCTGGCTTTGTGAAAGGTTAGCGTTTCCCCCGGCAGCACAGGCGTTCGCAGTGAAGAGCGGGTATGTGAACTGCAAAGCGGTGGTGGCGGCCGCGGTCTTATTTTTCACTAAAGTCGTGCATTTGTTTTGCTGCTGGTGCAGAGGCACGTTCATCAGTTCGGATGGGTGTCGAATCAGGGTCACCAAACTGCCGGGACAAAAACCCAGGAACGCATGAAGGGCGCGGGCCGAAAGGCTTCCCGGCGGGGTCCCCGCCGGACTTGCGGGCTCGGGGCGCGCAGCGCGGGGCCCAGACCCCCTCCCGCCGCGTCGCGGGGGCGCCCCGGGCTG
>JAKSZT010054278.1:454556-571554 GCA_026826555.1 Tolypeutes matacus | reverse complement strand
TCCAGGCAGGGCCCTCATCCAGGTGAAGAGCCATCAGCAGGTCACACAGTCAGTTTTTGGCTGGGACCGGCACTCAAAGCGAGGCAGTAGCATCGGTGTGAACCACGGGTGACAAGCGTAGGTGCTGAACGTGAAACTCTGGCACATGTAAATGTATGCACGCACTGGTCACTGTGCAAGTGGCGTTTCTTGTATTTTTCAGTTAGAAGGTGTCCGCGGAGCCGTTGTCGGATATCAGGGCAGTAGAAAGTCTCAGCAGCTGGGAAGCCTTAGAGGGAAAATCAGCTACAGCAGCACAACATGCTAACTTTGAAAGGTGACCACATCTTCTCCACTTCTGTCGCTGTGTCCCACTGACGCCCCGTGCATGTCACCTCACAGGAACCAGGCCTTTGGGAGGGTGGCCGACTCCATGTCCTGGAGGCAGAAAACCGGATGGACCTGGAACATCTTGTTGGCCGAAAGCAAGGTTGCTCTCAAGGATGCCGAGGGAGTGCTGAAGGGACAAAGGAGGGAGTGGACAGGGACTGCCCATGGCCAAGAATGTGACAATTTATTCATCAGAAGGAAAGTAACTGTGGGTATTTGGGAAAAGCCATGCCTGGGAAGACCAGGTATCTTTAATTACTCACAAATGAAACAATCTAAAGTAGTTGTAATACAAAATAATAGTGAATATAATATGTGCTGGTTTCTTCTTTTAAGCATATGTTGATTTCGTTCAAATTAAATTAATTTTAAGTTTAAAATTAACATTTTAATTAAATTGTTATATTCTAAAACTTCTGTTATCGGTGATTATAAATGCCCGCTCCCCAAAATGAAACTTGTGCCAAATCAGGAGATAGCAAAGGTGACCCATAATAAGAGCAGAGGTTGAAAGGGGAGAACCGATATGAAATCCACCAGATGATCAGCACTCAGGGCTGGAGGCCCCACGAAGACGGAGTAGCCAAGTGGCAGGAACGGGAGAACCTCTCAAGGCGATCCCTCATCTCCTCGGAGAGAAATCCATGATTTATTATAATAAGATATTGTTTCCAGTAATAGTAACAGTCAGGCCAATATATCACTATGTTTCAGCAATGGATGATGGAATGTCAACCATGCAAAGTTTTGGGGTAAAACAGCAGATTTCAAAAAACCAAAACCAATGAAGAAGGCGTGGACTTGAAAGTCTCAGGACTGTTAGATTAAAGGTTACCAGGGCTTGGGGGCTTGGGGCAAGGAGGAGGTGTTGCTTGTTGGGTATAGAGTGTTGGTAACTTTTGAGAATTTTTAGATAAAATTATGTATTTTTTAAATCTCAGGAATTGATTATTGTACTTGAAGACATAGTAATAGGAATTATCCCAAAAGAAACAAGAATAAAGCCTAAAATCGAATGAACAGAGCTATGAAATACCTTCAAGCAATGTGATTTGAAGTTCTCCAGAGGTGAGAGAGGAGAGCAAGCATAAAAACATGTTAAAAAGTGATGATAGGGGAAGCGGCTGTGGCTCAATCAGTAGTGCTCCCGTTTACCATATGGGAGGCCCCGGGTTCGGTCCCCGGGGCCTCCTGGTGAAGGCAGGCCCGCCCGCACGGCGTGGTTAGCTGACCCGGCGAGCACAAGCAGCAAGGGGGGGATAAATGAATAAATAAATAAAAATCTTTAAAAAAAAAAAAAAGTAATGATGGAAATGGCTTGCAATTTTGATAAAAACTACAAACCCACAGACCCAAGAAGCTTAACAAACTTCAAACATACACACACAGACACACACAAAGCATGAAAAAAACTACACCAAGGCTCATTATAACAAAATTGCTTAAAATCATTGATAAAGAGAAACTTTTATCAGCAGCCAGAGGAAAAAGGACACATTATGTACACAGAATGACGGCAGACATCTAGCTAGTGGAAGTCTAAACACAGTGGAACAGCATCTTGAAAGTACTGAAAGAAAACTGTCAACTCAGACTTCTGTGCCCAGCAAAAATATTTTTCAAAAATAAAGACTTTTCCAAACATATAAAAGGCTAAAAGAATTTATCACTAGCAGATCTGCACTACAAGAAATGTTAAGGAAGTCCTTCAGATAGAAGGAAAATTATACGAGATGGAAACCTGGATGTACACAAAGAAACGAAGAACACTGGAAATGGCAACTATGTGGGTAAATATAGAAGAGTTTTATCTTATAATGCAAACTTTTGTGGAGATAATTAACTATTTAAACCAAAAATAATAAAAGTATTGTAGGATTCATAAAACAAGTAGCGAGATAGGCGTATTCTATTGTATGGTTCTTAATGCTATGCATAGTAGACTGGGATAAGTTAAAGATGTATACTATAAGTGCTAAAGTAATGACTCAGATAACAAAGAGTAATAGCTAACAAGCCACTAGAGGAGATAAAATGGAATCATAATCTAAAAGAAGGCAGGAAAGAAAAGAATAAACATGGAATAAATAAGATATGGAGACTGTACAGTTGAAGGCAAGTATAAAACAAATAGCAAGATGGTAGATTTAAAGCCAACAAAATCAATGACCTCATTAAATGTAAATGGTCGAAACACTCCTATGAAAAGGCAGAGAATACTAGAATGGACAAAAAAACAAGATGCTTCAGTGCCTTCAAGAAACCCACTTTAAAGAGACAACTAGGTTAAAAGTGAAAGGATGGAAAAGAAAAGAAAGCTGGAGTGGCTATATCAATATCAGACAAAGTTGATTTCAAAACAAAGACTTTTAAAAGAGATAAAGAAGGTCATTTCATAATGAAAGATGTGGTCAATTCATCAAAAGGATATAACATTCCTAGTTCGAATGTACCTAATTAGAGAACTTCAAAATTCGTGGGGCAAAACCTGATAGAACTGTAAGGAGAAACAGACAAATCCATAATTAGAGATGGCGATTTCAATACCCCTCTCGCAATGAATAAGTAGACAGAAAATAAGGATATAGAAGACCTGAACGAGACTAGCAACCAACTTGACCTAATTGACATTTATAGAAAACTCTACCCAGCAACCTCAGAATGCATGCAATCTTTTCTAGTGCACACCGAACACCAAGATAAACCATAATCTGGACCATAAAACATGTCTCAATAAATTTAAAAGGATTCAAATCATGAAACCACAATTTAGCTAAATTACAAATCATTAATGTAAAGATATTTGAAAAAAAACTCCAAACATTTGCAAACTAAGTAATACACTTCTAAATATTCTATGGATAAAAGAAGAAATAAAAAAGACATTAGAAAATATCTTGAAATAAATGAAAATGAAATATAATGCAGGGAGGTGGCTGTGGCTCAATCAGTGGGGCTCCTGTTTACCATATGGGAGGCCCCGGGTTCGGTTCCCGGGGCCTCCTGGTGAGGGCGGGCCCGCCCGCGCGGCGTGGTTGGCTGACCCGGCGAGCACGGGCAGCAGGGGGGGGATAAATGAATAAATAAATAAAAAAAAATAAAAAAAGAAATATAATGCATAAAAATTTGTGGGCTGCAGCTCAAGAAGTACTTAGAGGGAAATGTAGAGAACTAAACAGCTGTATTGCAAAAAAAGGAAAATGTCAACTCATGGACCTCAGCTTTTACCTTGAGAAACTAGAAAACAAAGAGCAAAGCAAGCAGAAGCAGAAGAAAAGCAATACTATCAGATCAGAAATGAATGAAATAGAAAGCGGAAAAACAATAGAGAAAAATCAGTGAAACCTAAAGCTGGTTCTTTGAGAAAATCAATAAGATCGATAGACCTCTAGCCAGACTGATGAATACACAACTATGTGATTATACCAAATCCCACTTTGGATGAATTGTATGCCTTATTAATATGTATCAATAAAATTGATTTAAAAAAAATACAGGAGAAAATATTTAGGACCTCTAGTTTGATGAAGAGTTCTTAGAAACCAAAAACAAGATTTAAAAAATTGATAAATTGGACTTCATCAAAATTAAAAAACTGTGCCCTGTGAATAACCCTGTTAAGAGGCTGAAAAGACAAGCTCAGATTGGGAGGACATATTTGCAAACCAGATATCTGACAAAAGACTTGTTTCTAGACTATGTGAATAACTTTCAAAACTCAACAGTAAAAAGACAATTCAATTAGCAAATGGGTGAAGGACATGAAGAGGCATTTCCCTGAAGAGGATATATGGATAACAAAACCGTGAAAAGATCATAACTATCACCAGCCATTAGGGAAATAAAAACTAAGACCTCAATGAGATATCACTATTGGAACAGCTTTAAAAAATGAAAATACCAAATGCTGACAAGGATGCAGAGAAACAGGAACTCTCATTCATTGCTGATGGAAATGCAAATGTACAGACACTTTGGGAGACCGTTTGGTAGTTTTTATAAAGCTAAACTTCATTTTACCATACAATCCAGCAATCATACTCCTACATATTTACTCAACTGACCTGAAAACTTAAGTCCACACAAAAATCTGCATGGGAATTTTTCTAGCAGTTTCATAATTGTCAATAACTGGAAGGAACCAAGATGTCCTTTGATAGGTGGATTGCTAAACAAACTGGAGTACATCCATACAATGGAATATTATTTGCTGTTAAAGAAAAAGTAGCCATCAGCCATGAAAAGACATGGGGAAAGCAGATGTGGCTCAAGGGAAGTGGATGTGGCTCAAGCGAGGGAGCTCCCACATAGCACATGGGAGTTCCCAGGTTTGGTTCCTGGTGCCTCCTAGAGAAAATGAGCAAGACAGCGAGCTGGAGTGATGGGCAGGCACGGCAAGCTGACGCAAGATGATACAAGAAAGAGACACAACAAACCAGGGAGCTGAGGTGGCTCAGGTGACTGAGTGCCTCTCTCCCACATGGGAGGTCCCAGGTTTGGTTCCTGGTGCCTCTTAAAGAGAAGATGAGTAGACAGAGAGAGCACACAGCAAATGGACACAACAGACAGCGAGCACAAACGAGGTGGGGGTAAGGGGAATGTGATGGTTAGGCTAATGTGTCAACTCGGCCAAGTAGTTGTGTCCAGGTGTTTGTTCCAGCAAGCACTGGGCTAATTGTAATACAAGAACATTTATGAACTTCAATCACCAGTGAGTTTACTGCGTGGATGGCTGATTACATCTGCATCAATCAGGGAGATTACATTATCAATGGGTGGTGCTTTTATCCAATCAGTTGAATGACTTAAAAGTGGAAGTGATTTCAACATTCAGAGAGAATTTCCCAGCTCGTGGTTGGACAGGCAACTTCTCCCAGAGACTCATCAATGACCTTTCATCAGGCTTTCATCGGAGCCCCTGGTTTGCAGCTTGCCTGAGGAACTTGGACTTGTGTGTCCCCACGGTCGCATGAGAGACTCTTTTAGAGTTCCATATTATTCACAGATATCTCCTGCTGATTCTGTTTCCCAAGAAAACCCTGACTAATACAGGGAATAAAGAAAATAAATCTTAAAAAAAGAAACATTGAAGAACCTTAAGTGCATATTGCCAAGTAAAAGAAGCAAGACTAAAAAGGCTACATATTGTATGATTCCAGTTTTATGATGTTCTGGAAAAGACAAAACTGTACAGACACTGAAAAAAAAACAGTGATTGTCAGGGGTTTGGAAGGTGGAGGATTGAATAGATGAAGCACAGGGGATTTTTTAGGGTAGTAAAACTATTCTACATGATACTATAATGGTGTTTATATGATATTATGCATTTTCAAAAGCCATAGAACATTTCAGCACAAAAAGTGAGTTTTAACATAAGCAAATCTAAAAAAAAAAATCATTTAGGAAGTAGGGGGATCACAGGATGGAATGGAAACCATGACAAAAGAATCTAACTGTAAGACAAATGCCTCACTGAAGGAGATGGGAAAAGGTGCTGGTCTGTGTAAATTGGAAAGGCATGGAGACTGTATGGGTGACGGCCAAAGGGAACTGTACAGAAGCACTGTGCTGTAGTTGATAAAGTTGTTTCCCACGGGGGTTCAAGTTAACTATGGTACTGCTCTCCATGCATCCTGGAATTGAACAGTTAGTGAATGGATGGGGATGGTGGGAGCCAGGTTTCTCACTGTGGAGTGGCAAGTTGCAGGTGAGCAAGGGGAGGAGGCTAGGGTGAGCCAGGTGATGATGGGTTAGAGTTGGAGACTTCCTTCCACGTGAATTCATGTTCCGCTTACTTTGGATACAGATGGCTACATTTAGAAATATCCAGAGCTATGTGTATACACACGGGCTATTTTTATCCACCCATTTTCCTTGCTCTGTATGGCTGAAAGGTAACAATGAGCATATCTAGTGTGCAAATCCTAGGGTTTCTAATACTGTTCTCCAAGAAAAGGAGCCAGGGCTCCTTGGAAAAATGGCAGATTTTAGCCTGGGGCAGGAAATACACAAGATGACCAAGAAAATATTGTCATACCAGAAAGGAAGGAAGTGCTAGAAACAAAATAGAAAAAAACCCACGTTGACAGTGTATATCAAGGGAACACAGGGAGCAGCTGGAAGTGCTTCCAGAGGCCACAGCTGGAACAATTTGAGCAAAAACCCAGAGTAGTATGGATTATAGACGAAAGTATAAAATAAGTATCCGTGTGTCCACACAGATATGAATGTGTCAACAAATAAATAGGAGCAATGAGACAAATCTCCCATGCAGAACGATTCCACATAATTATGGGTGTAGCCCACCCTCGAGAGGGTGGGCAGAACTCCCCGCTCCGTGAGTGTGGGCTGCATGCAGTGACTTCCTTCTGAAGAGCACAGTGTGGGAAAAGCTTCACGCTGGAGAAACCTGACGGACGCTGCCTCAGCCAGGCGGCCAGCAGCTCCATTTGCTAGGGTGTGATAAAAATGGCACTTTATCTCTGCAGGCTTCCTCCTCAAAACCTATAACCCCAGTTTAGTCAGAAGAAAAACATCACACAAGTTCCAACAGAGAGGCATTCAACAAAATTCCTGACCAGTCCTCCTCAAAACAAGGAAAGTCTGAGGAAATGTCACAGCCAAGAAGAGCTGAAAGAGAAAAAAAACTAAATGTCATGTTCTAGGATGGCATCTGGGAACCAAAGAAGGATATTAGGTAAAAGTTAAGAAAATCAGAAAAAAGTATAGATTTTCGTTAATTAAACAAACACAAAAGGTCACAAATTGCCTGGTTCCATTTCTTTAACATTCTTGGAATGACACAGTTATAGAGACGGAGAACAAACTAGTGGTTGCCAGGGGTTAGGGATGGCCAGGGAAGAGACGTGCTGGCTGCAGGGCGCCTGCCTCTGCGTGGAGCACACCAGCTAACTGGGACTGTGGAGGTGGCACCTGGAGCAGACCGATGGGCTGAAATGGCACAGAACCATACATGACCTCGTGCCAATGGCCATTTCCTGGTTTTGCTATCGTACTGTAGTTATATAAAATGTAGCTATTGGGGGAAACGGGGTGAAGGACACATGGCACAGCTCTGTACTATTTTTTCCAACTTCCTATGAATGTATAATTATTTCAAAATTAAAAGTTTTTTTAAAAATTAATCGTCTTTCTGTATACAAGCAATGAACAATCAGAAGTTAAAAGTTAAAAGCAATACAATTTATAATAGTGTAAGAATATGAAATGCTTACGGATAAATTTGACAAAGGATGTGAAAGAACTGAACACTGAAAACAATGAAATACTGTTGAGAGAAGTTAAAAAAGATGTAAATAAATATAGAGGTACATTGAGTTCCTGGTTTGGAAGTCTCCATAGTGCTGTCACTTCTCTCCCAGTTGATATCTGGATTCAATGCAATCCCAATAAAAATCCCAGCAAGATTGTTTTTTAATGTTTGGAAGGTCGCGGCAAGGTCACCAGGCAGGTGTGTGGGTTTTGCAGAGGGGCACTGATCTGCTGACTCACCTTGTTGGCGGGGGCAGCAGCCGCTGCAACTGCTCCACCTCACGCCGCAGCCTCCTTCACTTTCTCCACTTCTGGGCCAGTTGCTTTTTTATTTCCCAGTTCCACAAAGTGGGCTCCAGCTTCTCCTGCAGAGACCCCCAACCCCTTTCTCAAGGTTGGAGGTAGCAAGAACTGCCACAGGTTCCACTGCGGACTCAGGGGTTCCCGGTGGTCCTTCAGGTCCCCCTGAGATCCCTCGCACCTTCCCAGCTCCGTCCATCTTCAAGCTTCAGCATCAGATGTGACGGCAACAGTCAGGCAGAGACTGTTGATTCCACACCAGAATTATGTGAGGTCCTTGGTAAATAAATTAAGAAAAGCTCTGTGTGTGTGTGTGTGTGTGTGTGTGAGAGAGAGAGAGAGAGAGAGAGAGAGAGAGAGAGAGAGAGAAATCGCCTGTTGGTTCAGCTTCCCAGGTTGAATGAACCCTGTTTAACATAGAACTTGACCCTGGAATTACGGCTCCAAGAGGAATGATATTAAGGACGAGTTCTCTGAATTGGTTCTGGGTTCTCCAGGATTAGATCCATGATATGATTCAATTTAAAGGGGCGAATGGGCCTGTTTTCGTGGCAAAGAGGCAGCGATGAGCCATGCAAATTGTCACCTATCAATGACTACAATCAAGTGCTCGCTGCTGTTGAACATTTAGTGAACGCAAAGGCTGTGGCGGGGTTGGACAACTCTTCCAAGGGCCTGTGGTTCTGTGAAGTGACTCAAGACTGAAACTTGAGGCCACAACTCTCTGCTTTGGTGATTCAAGTCAGACTTCTGTTCACTAGACCCAGAGCCCGTCTGCTCACCCAGCTCAACCAAGACTTTAGTAGGCTCGATGAAATTTCCAGGGGTCCAGGGATTTGGAGTATGTTGAGATATTCCTTCCTGGGTGAAGGACGAGTTGCTGCATCTGACTCTTCCTACCACCAAGAAAGAGGCAAAACATCTACTGAGCCTCTTTGGACTTTGGAGGCAGAAGGTACCTCCTCTGAGCATGCTATTCTGGCCCATTCACTGAAGGACCAAGAAGAAGCTAGTTTTGAGCGAGGCCCAGAACAAGAGGAGGCTCTGCACAGGCCCCAGCTGCCATATGGCCAGCAGATCTGATGGTGCTTGGTGTCACTGGCTGATAGAAATGCTGCTGGGAGGTCCCTGCAGGAGATGCAGGCCCCTGTAGGAAATGCAGGTCGCTGGAGGAGATGGAGGCCACTGGAGGAGATGCAGGTCCCTGTAGGAGATGCAGGTCCCTGTAGGAGATGCAGGCTGCTGTAGGAGATGCAGGTCCCTGTAGGAGATGCAGGCCCCTATAGGAGGTGGCAGTGCAGACCCTTAGGATTTTCGAGCAAAGTCCTGCCAGCCTCTGCAGATAACTACTCTCCTTTTGAGAAATGGCATTTGGCCTGTTGCTGGGCCTTTGTAGAGACTGAATTCTTGACCATGGCCACCTGTTACCAGGTAAGCCGAGCTGCCCAGCCTTGACTGGGTGTTGCCATACAATCTGCTGAGCACACAAACACGCTGTCATCAGATGGAAGGGAGACATGCGAGACCAGGGTCAAGCAGGACCTGAAGGCATAAGAAAGCTGTGCAAGAAAGTGGGTCGGATGTTCCTACTCCTACTAAACTGCCACCTTTCTCTCCACCCACACCTGCGACCTCCTGGCCATCCCCCATGACCAGGTGACTGAGCAAGAAAATCTCTTGCTTGGCTTTACAGATGGTTCTGCACAGTACGCTAGCCCCACCTGAAAGCGGACAGCGGCCGCGCCACAGGCCCCCTCTGGGCTGGTCTTGAAGAGACATCCTCCCACTGGGCAGGACTTTGGGAAGTTGACCTGGTTATTAATTTTGCCTGAAATATTGAAGTCACACAAGGTATCTTCACAGACTAAATGGATAAAGGTAGAAATCAATAACAGAAGGAAAACTGGAAAATGCACAAATATGTGGAACTTATACAATATCCGATTTATCAACCAATGGGTCAAAGAAGAAATCACAGGGGAAATTAGAAAAGATCTTGAGATGAATGAAAATGAAAACACACCATATCAACACTTATGCGGTGCAGTGAAGGCAGTGCTCAAAGGGAAATTCATAGCTCTACATGCTGCATTAAGAGAGAAGAGCCCTCCGGTGCTGGCACTCGGCAACCAGGTTCCAGGTGTGGTGGTTGAGGATGCCGCCGATGAGGAAGAGTGCCAGGGCAGGCACACAGATGGTGGCCAGCGAGCAGGGGCAGCGGAAGGCTGCCACAGTGAACAGCTCCTGGCTGCCCACTATGCCCAGGGCCACCAACCCACTGGAAATCATCATATCCTTGCTCTTGAAGAAGAGTGACAGGAAGCAGAAGTTCTCCATGATGAGGGTTGCCATGGTGCCGCATTGGCTGGGGGACCAGCTGCAGAGAGGGAGGCAGGAGGCTGGAGTCAATGGCTCCTAGGGGCTAGGAAGGGGCCCAGGCTCTTGGGCACCTGAAGGCAGGGCACAGTCTTGCCATTTTATCCTCCACAGCAGCTGGCCTGGTGCATCCTGTGGAGCAGCAGATGCTCTGAAAGCCAGGGCTGAGGAGGATGCCCATGGGGCCAGGCTGGTGGGAAAGGAAGATATGGGGCACTTGGGGGCCTGGGGGAAATAATGGTGTCTACAGTTCACTGAGTCCCCACCATGTGTCAGGCACACTACACTCCTCTGTGAGACACCTATTATTGTACACAAGATGCTCTCTGAGGACGGGTGGCTTGGCAGGGCTGGGAGGCAAACCCATTCTCCTGCCACCACAAGCTTCTCTAGGGGTAGGGCTGGGAATGGCCCTGTGTTGTCAGAATGGGGGATTCCAGGCAGTGCTGATGTGCTGAGGGACCTGGGGCCCAGGAATGTTTGGGGGGTGTATCTTCAAGACCTCTAGCTCCATGGATATAAAAGCTGGAGTGGGTGTCCTGGTGGAGAGGGGCTTGGACTCGGTGATGTGATGAGGGGTGAGGAGGTGGTAGGGGCCTCTAGCCAATGCTGAGCCTAACGAGCAAGACTCCAGCATCCCTAGAGTTCATAAGAACCTGTTGCTTCATTTGGGGGACCTCAGGCTCTGGACTGGTTTAGGAGATTCTTTAACTGGGCTTCATTCTCCTTATCTGTGAAAAGAGGGTAAGTCATTCTTTGCTTCCTAGGGGTGTTGGAAGGAAACGAAAGAGAATAAATGATGCCGGGTAATTGTAAAAAGAAGAAGGAGAAGGAGAAGATCTCAAATCAATAAACTAACTTCACACCTAAGGAAACTAGAACAAGAAGATCAAACTAAACCCAAAGTTAGAAGAAGGAAGGAAATAGCAAAGATTTGAGCAGAGAGAAATGAAATAGAGGATAGAAAAGCAATAGAAAGAATCAATAAAAACAAAAGGTTTCTAAAAAAAGATCAATAAAAACAACAAACCTTTAGCTAGACTGACAAAAAGAGAGAGAATGAAAATCAGGAATGAAAGTAGGGACATTACTACCAACCCTACAGAATAAAAAGGATTACAAGAGGGTACTGATATGATTATATAGAAAAAGCCCTTGGGACCCCTTAGAGCCAAAAAAAGAAAAGAAAAAAACATATCCTACTTTCTCTTTGGACTCCCTGTTGATATCTTTTGAAATGTGAAAGCCCCACCAAGGTGGTCATCCCAGATAGGGCATCAAGCCCCTGGTTCATTACATTTGACCCAATACAAAATAAAGCCCACCTGCCCTAGACCTACCATAAAAGATGGACAACCCTTCATCCAATCAGCAGGAGTCAAGCTAACTTCCTTTTTATGTCTGTAAAAATTGTTTGCCATCCCTAGAGCCTCAGAGCTACTCTGTGTTTGCAAGTGATCTGGCTTCCGTGGCAGCAAAACTTCCCATGCAACTAGAGCAGAATTAAAACCTTGGACCTGAACTGTACTAAGAGCTATAATTGAACATTTCCTTGAGTAAGACCAGCAAATATCCATAGAAGAATTTAGAACTCTTTAGGGTGCATATGATCCAGAGGTACCTGGCCTATGTCAGCTTGTACACATGTTGGTCAAACCTCAGACGTGGGAAGTGGTTGTGGCTCAAGCGACTGGGCTGCTGCTTACCACGTGGGAGGCTTCTTGTTCAGTTCCTGGTGCCTCTTAAAGAAGAGAGCGAGCTGGCATGATGGGCAGGCATGGCAAGCTGAAACAAGGTAACACAAGAGACACAAGAAGAAAAACATAATGAGAGACACAACAAAGTTGGGAGCAGAGTTCCGGTGCCTCCTAAAGAAGACAAGCAAGACAGCGAGCTGACGCGACGGGCAGGCATGGCAAGCTGACACAACAAGATGATGCAACATAATTAGAGGAAAAACATAATTAGAGACACAACAAAGCAGGGAATGGAGGTGGCTCAAGCAATTAGGTGCCTCCCTCCCACATCGGAGGTCCCAGGTTCAGATCCCTGTGCCTCCTAAAGAAACTAGGAAGACAACAGACACAACAAGTGCAAACAATGAGAGGGTGGAGAGAAATAAATAAAATAAATCTTTTAAAATAACAAAACAAACTCATGCTAAATCCTGGGTGGCAAAACCTTGTTGGACTGATCCAAAAGGAACTTACAAAATTCCTCTTTCCACACTCAATCTGAGAGTCAAATAGGCCTGAGAAGTAGGATAAAGCTTCTGTAAGATTACACATCAGGGCAAAGAAAATCTTAAGTCTCCTCCACAAATTACAGTGGTAAAGTTTAGCTTTCATATTATATAGAAATAACCACAACTTGTCCCATCTGCCAAGATAAAAAAAATTCTGATAAAAATGAGAGTGGAGCCGGTAGAGAAAACCAGCTCTTTTATATAAACTAGTGAGTTTTTTATTTCTGTGTTTCTGTTTTATGTCTGACATGTGGCTAAAAACTTTTTAATTGAAGCTATAATCTATTTGTGTCTGTCAGTTTGTTTGGTGTATGTTTTCTTACCTCTGGAAAGTAATATCAAATTAACATACAAAAATTCTTAAAAGAGCTCTGTTCAAATTGCTTAAAGATAAATACGCACTTGTATATAAATTAATATTCCTAACACCCCCTAAGTTAAGGAAACTTCCTTGTCATTTACATTGTTTTAATCTGAGGATTCTCTGAAAATGCTTGCAGTAAGCTACAGGTCAGTTTCATCTTCAGGGGGAAAAAAAAGCCACTTAAACAAGAAGCAAGGTGAGTACATGAATCGTGTTTCACCTTCTGATCACATAACCCTGGTAAAATTGTAAAGGTGGGATGGGGCCAAATGCCTCGACTGGCAGGGCCCTTCAAGCGGGCTTTCTACGCCACACGTGAATGGGTCCTTGTCACTGTATGTCTATTTTCTGGATGGATAGAGGCTTCTCCTTGTCTTAAGGCTCCTGCCCTCTTAGACTTTGTTTTTCCCACCTGGAAATTCATGCTGTTCTGTCAGGCCAAAGTAGCTCCCTGTTAGCTGGACCTGTAATCGAGGAATTTCGCAAGGTCTAACCTTTTACCCAAGAGCTTCCCTCTTCCTACCACCCTCAGCTGTCAGGAACGGTAGAAAGAACAAATGGTGTCTGAAAACTTACATTAGCCAAGTTATTTGAATCCCTTTCTATCCTGGCCTAAGGTTCCTCACTTAGGCTTGGTGTCATAGGCTCCAGTCCATCAGGCAATCACCAGCTAACCCCTGGTGAAACTGTAATGGGAAGATCCACGAGGCTTCCTACTTCTCCTGCTGTACGAGACTCCAGCCTAGTACGATGTGAAATTGCTAATTAATGTGAGGGTCTAATCACGCAGACCCAGCACAACCGTTCACAAACCTCAGCTGCCTTTCCCAAGATTCTTCTACTGCGGACTCTACATGGCTTTCGACCCGGAGACTTGACATACCAGAAGAGACATCCACAAGAGGCTGCTCTAGAAGCTGGGTGGGAGGACTTTATCAATAAACTACAGGCAATTGACCCCTGGGCCCACTGTCACAGCTAAAACGTGCTCTGAGCGCTTGAGAGGTCGCTCCCACTTCAAATCTCAAGCTAAAATTGACACAAGGATTCCAGAAGCGGATGGCATCTGATGTAGATGGCTTCTGCTCAAGACGTCAGAACAAACGGATGACGGCCAAGATCTCAGATCAAGACATGCCTGAATTTCCTTATCTTATTCTCTGTCTCTTCCTTTTCACCATCTGCCTAAATGTCCTCTTATTCATCCTATACCCCTTAGAATGGCCAATCTTCCTCCCCAATTATGCTGAACCTTCACCATGATTTTCTTTTATCTCCTCTTTGCCCTATTTCTGCCCTATGCACTCCCACCTTGAGCACAATCCCTTTGTCCTTCTAGCACACCATAAAGCAGGTGAAGCCAAGTGGAGTCCCTGCTGGCTCTGTGCCCATCCCCCACCTAGCCCTCAAACAGTTATTCCTCTAAGAACCATTCCCCTTGTAGAACTTCCCTGCTGGGAAACATCAGGTCAGACAGCTCTCCTTTTTAGAACGACTCTGGGCTGTGCCTTAAGAGCCCCCAAGACTGGGATTACGATGTGGCCTCCCTCACCCCAGGAATGTGGTTTTTACTAGAAACGAGGCAGATGAAAATGGCCACCCTGTAGGGCACAGTAAATGTTCAGTCTCTATACGGCAAGACTCCTTTTACTTTCATGAGCCAGGAGCACACGTAGGGGCCAGGCTCCTTTAGAGACACATTTTTCTCCAAGCACCCCAAGAGCTTTAATAACATAAGAATTAATTCCACTCAGGGCACAAATTTCTGGTGGGCTGAAAGTTCAGGCAAAGGAAATTGTTGGTTAAATAGGACTAAGATCTCAGATAATAATGAAGATGATGTTTATGCGTCTCCTTTTGGGGTTTACACCCAATTAGCTCTACACCCCAATGTCCCATTCCTTAAAAGTCAATAGATACCCTTAATAATCTTGTCAAAGGCATTATATTGTATGTGGACACAAGGCATACAAAGTAGTAAATTGGGTTGGTTTTTTTATACAGCTTGTGCTCTTCCCCAAATGGCTATTTATGATAAGCTTTTAAAAGGGAAAATTAGAAACACGAGGGCTTTTATGACCTCTTCCCATACTATAGAAACTCATGAAGAGACTATTGCCAGACCAGAGACAGCTCTAAATGGGTCACGGAAAAACCCACAACCCAGCCTGACATCACGGGGTGTCCTGTTCTCGGCATAGTTTCCCTTGTCAACGGGGAGGTATCTCCTGTGGTGGGAGAAACACTCTAAGATCACAGATGGCATTAGAGAAGGTAGCTTTAGAGTTAGAGAAACTCATCTCTCACCTAGGGCAGCCATCAGCTCACTGGCTGACAGAATATTGGAACTTCTCAAAAGGACTCCAGAAAATTGATTAGCGTTGGACTATATTGTGGCTTCCGAAGAAGGTGTGTGTGCACTGGTGGGGACCCAGGGCTGTGTATTTGCAAGTGACAGTCAAGAGGAGGTTTGCCAAGAGCTTGTGGCAGCAGAAGCCCACGCCAGAGAAGCAGCCAAATCAACTTACCTACCTCCAGAATCTGAGTGGTCTGACTCCCTTTTTGCTGGGCTTCTAGGGTCATGGGGACCTTGGCTCAGAAATGTCCTAAAAGGGATACTTGCTATCCTCTTAATTAAATTCATAATATCCCTCATTTGTTGTCTGACCTTGCTCCTCTTAAATGCTACTGTGAAGCTGATTTTGTGTGAATGGTTCAACAAAAATCCTGAACTTTGGCAACCCATGAAGTTGGCGATGCAATACAAGAGACTTTCAGTGGTGTATGAGGGATGACCAACATCTTTGGTCAAGCCCTCGTAACTGAGGGAAGGAGCAAAAGGGGAGAAATTGATAAGATTATGTAGAGAAAGCCCTAGAACCCAGGCCCTACTTCCTATTTGAACTCCTTCTTGATATCTCTGGAAATTTGAAATCCCCACTAAGGAGGCTGACCCAGAGAGCCAATCAAGCCCTTGGTTCATTACATTTGACCCAATACAAAATAAAGCCCACCTACCCTAAATCTGCCCCCAGAAGACAGACAAACCCTCATCCAATCAGTAGGAGTCAAGCTAACTTCCTTCTTATGTCTATAAAAATCATCTGCCATCCCTAGAATCCCAAAGCTACTTCTATTCTTGCAAGTAATCTGGCTTCCTTTGTGGCAACAAAATTTTGGTGTCCCAAATAAAATGTTATCTATCATCTGCAAATTTGACCCTGATTTGTCTTTTGATAGTACTATGAAAAAATTACATGCCAACAAATAGAAAACCTGGATGAAATGGGCACACTCTTAGAAACATACAAATTACCTAATCTGATGCAAGAAAAAGTAGAAGAAAAAGAAGAAAATCTCAACAGACCTATAACAAGTAAAGAAATTAAATCAATAATCAAAAATCTCCCAACAAAGAGAAGTCCGGGGCCAGAAGGCTTCACTGGGGAATTCTATCAAACACCTAGAGACGCATTAACATCAATCCTACTCAAACGCTTCCAAAAAACAGAAGAGGAGGGATTACTTTCTAATGCATTATATGAGGCCACCATTACCCGGATACCAAAGGCAGAGAAAGCACAAGAAAAGAAAATTTGAGACCAATATCCCTGACAAATATATACACAAAAATCCTCACGGTGGGGGGAGCACGGATGTGGCTCAGGTAAGATGACATAACAGGAGAGTGACACAAGGGAGAGCCAAGACGAGATGCGCCGAAAAACTAGGAACTGAGGGGGCGCAGGTGGCAGAACGCCTCTCTCCCACATCGGAGGTTCCCAGTATTGAATCCCAGTGAAGAAAGGAGGAGAAGGATGAGAGGAGAGGGCATGAAACAGACACAAAGAATTGCCCAACAAATGGACACAAAAACAGCAAAATGGCGGGGGGGGGGGTGTTAAATGGATAAAAAGTAAATGAATGAATAAATAAATAAATAAATCCTCACAAAATACTGGAAAACAGAATCCAGCATTACATTGAAAGGATTATACACCATGACCAAGCGGATTTTTTCCTGGAATGCAAGAATGGTTCAACCTAAGAAAATCAATGTAATACACCACATTAATAGAATTCATTAAAAAAAAAACCTGCTTTCCCGGGGACGGCTTATAGAGGCGTTCAGAATGACCCAGCGTTTGACGTGTCGTCGTGGGCTATCCTGCAACACTGCTTCTAACAAAACCAGGCTATCCTGGACCCCTGGTATTAGAATTGTTTACCTTTATATCAAGAAAGTTGGGAAAGCAGCAAAATCTGCATGTGGTGTGTGCCCAGGCCGACTTCGAGGGGTGTGTGCTGTGAGACCTGCAGTTCTTATGAGTTTATCTAAAACAAAACAAAAAAACATGTCAGCAGAGCCTATGGTGGCTCCATGTGTGTGAAATGTGTCGGTGACAGGATCAAGCATGCGTTCCTGATTGAGGAGCAGAAAGTCATTGTGAAAGCGTTGAAAGCACAGAGTCAGAAAGCTAAATAAAAAAATATGAAGCTTTTTTGAGAAATAAAAAAACAACAACCCACATGATCATCTCAATTGATACAGAAAAGGTGTTTGACAAAACACAACATCCATTCATGATAAAAACACTCACAGAACTAGTAATAGAAGGGGACTTTCTCAACATAATAAAGGGCATTGAAGAAAAACCCACAGCAAATATCATGCTCAGTGATAAAAGACTGAAGCTTTCCCTGTAAGATCAGGAAGAAGACAAAGATGCCCGCTGTCACAACTGCTATTCAACATTGTACTGGAAGTTCTAGTCAAAGCATTCAGGCAAGAGAAAGAAATAAAGGGCTTCCAAATTGGAAAGGAAGAAGTCAAATTATTCCTCTTCATAGATGACATGATCCTATATTTAGAAAATCCCAAAGAATCCACAAGAAAGCTACTAGAACTAATAAATTCAGCAAAGTTGCAGTATATAAGATAAATAGGTAGAGCTCAGTTGGTTCCTACACACCAGTCATGAACAATCTGAAAAGGAAATCAAGAACACAATTCCTTTTACAATAGCATCGAAAATAATAAAACACCTAGGAAAAAATTTAAACAAGGGGGTGAAAGACTTGTACACTGAAAACTATAAAACATGGCTGAAAGAAATTAAAGAAGACCTACATGAAATATATCCTGTGTTCATGGATTAGAAGACTGAATATTGTTAAGATGTCAGTTGGAGGACTCACTTCCTGATATAAAAACTTACTGCAAAGCTCCAGTAATGAAACAGTGTGGTCCTGGCATAAGGATAGACACATGGAACAATGGAACAGAACTGAGAGTCCAGAGATAAAGCCACATGTCCATGGCCAGTTGATTTTCAAAAAGGGTCCCAAGTCCATTCAAGGGGAAAGAAGAGTCTTGTCAACACATGGTGCTGGGACAACTGGAAATCCACAAGCAAAAGAACGAATGTGGACACTTTCGTGGCAGGGGAACCACCACGACGACAAAGGCGGTCTTCCCAGGGCGAGGCTCATCCCGTGCACTGTGGGATGCTGACCCCTGCAATTTCCCCAAATGTGGGAAACTCGACTGCATAATTTGTGGGGGTGGAAGACTGCATATATATGTGTGTATATATATTTACACACACACACATACATAAAAAGCGAATGTAGACCCCTACCTCTCACCCTATACAAAAATTAATTAAAAATGGATCAGAGAATTAAATATAAGAACTAATACTATAAACTCTTACAAGAAAACATAGGAAAATACCTTCAGGACCTTGTAGTAGGCAATGGGTTTTTAGATTTCACACCAAAAGCATGAACAACAAGAGAAAAAAAAATAGATAAATAGGGCTTCATTAAAATTAAAACATTTTGTGCATCAAAGGTTGTTAGCAAGAAAGTGAAAAGAGAGCCTGACAGAATGGGAGAAAATATTTGGAAACCAACATATCTGAGAAGGGTTTAATATCTAGAATATGTAAAGAACTTCTACAATTCAACAGCAAAAAGACAAACAGCCCAATTAAAAAACAGTCAAGATATTTTCCAAAGATGATATTCAAATGGCCAATAAGTATATGAAAAGATGCATGTATTAGTCAGCCAAAGGGGTGCTGGTACAAAGTACTAGAACTCGGTTGGCTTTTATAAAGGGTGTTTATTTGGGTAAAAGCTTAGTCACAAGGCCCTAAAGAGTCCAGCTCGAGGCTGCTTTCTCACCCAAGTCAGTTGTCACCTGTGGAAGCAAGATGGCGGGCGATCTCTGTGAGGGTTCAGCCTTCCTCCCTCTCAGCTATACAATGGCAGAGGGCTTGTTTCCTTCTGACCTCAGCTGCAAACTATCAGGTGAGTGGCTCATCTCTCTTCCCAGGGCCACAGGATCAAAGTTCTCTCCTCTGCCATGTTTATGGAGCTCTCTCTGTGTGTCTTCTGTGAGGGCCTGTTTATATCAGCCCACAAATGGGGCAGGGACTCAACCCTGAGCTACGCCCTACTGATGTGGTTGAATCAAAGCCCTAATCTTAACAAGTAATTTAATCAAGACATGTCTACTGGGGGCGGAAGTGGCTCAAATGGTTGGGCGTCCGTCTGCCATATGGAGGGACCTGGGTTCGATCCCCGGGACCTCCTGGTAAAATAAAAAATATATATATAGAAGGCACATGGGCTGCCAGGCTCTGTGTGCCAGTGAGCCGCCAGGCCCCGGGAGCCATGCAGCAAGATGATGACGTAACAGGAGAGAGACGCAGGGGAGAGACAAGATGAGACGCTCCGAAAGCTCTGAAAACCAGGAACCAAGGTGGCGCAGGTAACAGGACACCTCTCTCCTACATCGGACATCTCCAGAATCGAATCCTGGTGAAGACTGGAGGAGGAGAATGAGAAGAGATGGCAGGAAACAGACACAGAGAATTGCCCAGCGAATGGACACAAAACAGCAAATGGGGGAGGGGGTGGTTTAAAATGGATAAAGTAAATAAATAAATCTTTAAAAAAAATAAAAAATAAAAAAGAATGACTCTCAGACTTTGGGAGTCTAATGGGGTATGCCCTGCAAGTTCTTGGAACTGTTGGGGACCAGTGACTCATATTTCCCTTCCAAATTCTCCTTATGGTAATGCAAATGTTTATCCTGTGTCTGTCCCTTTGCATATTGGAAGCAGATAAATTGTTTTGTAAGTTTCACAGGTCTACAGCCAAAGGAGACTTTGCCCCAAGACAAACTTTATTTCTGTAAACTGATTGTGATATGATTTTGTAATTAGCATTGCTACTGGAATAAGGTCTTTTGGAATATTGTAATATCTCTTTTGGGATTCAGAAGGTGGAGTTTGGAAGTTTGATATTATTTATGAATCCCCAAAAAGAAAAAGCTTATGTTTATAAACTGGTCTGTTCCTCTGGGGATGATACCCTCTGAATGCAGTAGACATGTCTTTTTTTTTTTAAAGATTTATTTATTTACTTTATCCATTTTAAACGCCCCCTTCCCCATTTGCTGTTTTGTGTCCATTCGTTGGGCAATTCTCCGTGTTTGTTTCCTGCCATCTCTTCTCATGCTTCTCCTCCAGTCTTCACCAGGATTCGATCCTGGAGACCTCCGATGTAGGAGAGAGGTGTCCTGTTACCTGCGCCACCTTGGTTCCTGGTTTTCAGAGCTTTCGGAGCGTCTCATCTTGTCTCTCCCCTGCGTCTCTCTCCTGTTACGTCATCATCTTGCTGCATGGCTCCCGGGGCCTGGTGGCTCACTGGCACACAGAGCCTGGCAGCCCATGTGCCTTCTATATATATATTTTTTATTTTACCAGGAGGTCCCGGGGATCGAACCCAGGTCCCTCCATATGGCAGACGGACGCCCAACCATTTGAGCCACGTCTGCCCCCTGAGAGTCATTCTTAAGATGATGGTTTCTCATTCTCCTTGGGGTCTCATGGGGGCCCACCCTTTCCAGAGATTTGCCCAATGACCATTTTCTTGGTTCCACCCTCATCTGGGTGGCAAGTGAGCTCCAGACCACACCCTCCAAGAATGTTGGGGTGATGGCCACACTTTCTCTAATCTCTAGGGTAAAGTCTCAACCCCCTTAGTACAGTCAGGTGGTGGCAACATTCTCCCTAATGTCTGGCATTCAGGCCCAACTCTCAGAACAGTGAGGTGGTGACCTGCCTTCCCTAATCTATGAGGGGCAGGCCCACCCCTCTCAGACCTATGGGGTGTCAACCTCACTCTCCCCAACCCTTGGGTAATGTGCTCCACCCTCTCTGTAGCCTGTGCGGCAAACTCTCCCTGAACAGTGGGCTGGAACATCCACCCTCTTCAACTGCTGGGACAAACTCACCCTCTCCATACACATGGCTGGGGCTCCTCTCTTGGCCCAAGGAGCTGTCTTAATTCCAGATCTCAGCTTCCATAGTTTTCCTCTTAAAGCCATTTTCCCTTCCATCGCTCCCCTCCATGTCCCTTTTAGTCCAGGCTGACAGTGGTTTTGTTCATACAGCTCTCTCAAAAAGCTTGTTGGTTTAGCATGCAGGAAGCAGGGGTCCAAGACATCAGACAGTAAGACTTTCCACAAGTCTTTCCTGGATAATTGCATTTTCAATCATGGTATACAAGCTCCAAGTTTAGTTAATTCCTTAAATGGGGCGCTATCATCTGGGGGCTTGATTTCCAGAGGCTCGGAATTTCTGGAATCAGTTTCTGGTTTCTTTGTGCCCAGCAATTCAGTTCTCAGCTTATCCCTCTCATCTAGCATCCTGCTATAAGCTGCAGGGAGAGCCAAGCCACATTCTCCAAGTTTACTTTGGAAAACTCTTCAGCTAAATTTCCAACCTTGTCATTTTCAAATTCTGCCTTCCATTTAAACATCAGGCATCAGTCTTGCTAACTTTTCTGCAACTTTAAAACACGATCACCTTTCCTCCAGTTTCTAATAATAGTTTCACCATTTCCTTCTAAGGCCTTATCAGAAATAACTTTAGGCTCCATATTCCTACCAACTCTTCAAAGCAGTCTAGGCCTTTTTCCATCAAGCACCTCACAATTCCTCCAAAACAAACCCCTTACCCATTTATAAAACTGTTCCAACATTTTTAGTAATTGCATCAGACTATACCCCACTCTCCTGGTACCAAATTCTGTTTTAGTAAGCCAAAGGGGTGCTGATGCAAAGTACCAGAAATCTGTTGGACTTTATAAAGAGTATTTATTTGGGGTAAAAGCTTACAATTACAAGGCCCTAAAGAGTCCAACTCAAGGTACCATAAGAGGTCTTTTCTCACTAAAGTCTGTTGCCACGTGCTGAAGCAAGATGGCGGGTTATCTCTGCCTGGTCTCCTCTTCCTTCTTCCTCTCGAGGCTCCATGAGCCCAGCTGCTTCCCATCCCAGCTGTCAGCTGGTATAGGCTCATCTTTCTTCCCAGGGCTTTAGCTGTTTGAGGCTTCTCCTTTCTGTCACATGGCAGGACTGAAATGATCAAGTTCTCTCTTCCTGGGGCTCCAGGATCAAAGTTCTCTCCTTTGCCATGTCTGTGTCTTCTTATGTGTCTTCTTTGAGTGCCCATTTATATCAGCCCACCAAGGGGGAGGGAACTCAACCCTGAGTTTGGTTGAATCAAAGCCATAATCTTAACAGGTAATTTAATCAAGGCACGTCAGCTGAATCTACTGCATTTAAAGGGTATCACACCCAGAGAACAGACCAGTTTACAAATGTAATCATTTTCTTTTTGGGGATTCATAAATAATATCGAAACTGCCACAATGCATGACAATATTAGCAATTAGAGAGATGCAAATTAAAACTACAATGAGATACCACTTCATATCAACTAGGATGGCTATTATTTGAAAAATGGAAAATAAGTGTTGGCAAGGATATGGAAAAATAGGAATCCTTGTATATTGGTGGTGGAAATGTAAACCAGTGCAGCCACTGTGGAAAACAGTTTGGATCCTCAGATAATTAAACAGAGAACTACCATATGGCCTGGAAAGTCTACTCCTAGGTATGCGCCCCCAAAGAACTGAAAGCAGAGCCTCAGATAGCTATTTGTTCACCAGTATTCATCACAGCATTACTCACAATAGCCAAAAGATGGAAGCAACTGAAAGGCCCATCAGCAGATGAATGGACAGGCAAAGGCGGTCTAGCCTTATGTATTAGCCAGCCAAGGGGGTGCCGATTCAAGTGCCAGAACTCTGTGGGCTTTTATGAAGGGCTTTTATGTGGGGTAGAAGCCCACAGTCACCAGGCCCTGAAGAGTCCAACTCAAGATACCACAAGAGGGACCTTCTCACCCAAAGTCTGTTGCCACGTGTTGATGCAAGATGGCGGGCGATGTCTGTGAGGGTTCAGGCTTCCTCCTTCCTCTCAAGGCCCTGTGGCCCCAGCTTCTTCTGATCTCGGCTGTAGGCAGGCATGAAGCTTGTTTTTCTTCGCAGGGCTCGTTTCTTTTTGGGCTCAGCTGCTCTGGTCTCTTCATAAGGTCAGCTGTAGACGATCAGGCTCATCTCTCTTCCCAGGGCAACAGGACCCTGTCTAATGAGCTGTCTCTCTTCCTCTGTGTTCTCTGTTTCTATGTATTCACTTCCGTGTGAAAGTCTGTTTTATCCCCAGCAAGGGGGTGTCTCAAACCGAGTCGCCCTAATGACGTGGCCAAACAAAAGCCCCAATCTTGATTTAATCAAGGAGAAGTGAAACCTCTGAATCCAATACAATCTAATATGCCCAGAGGAACAGACCAGTTTCCAAACACAATTCAATCTCTTTTTTCTGAATTCATAAACAATATCAAATTGCTACACCATAGAACAGAATATTATTCAGCCATAAAAATAAGTGAAGTGCTGCTACCTGCTAAAACGTAGATGAACTTTGAAGACATGGTGTTGGGTGAAATATGCCAGACTCAAAAGGACAAATATCGTATGATTTCTACTTCTATGAAATACTTGGAAAGAGTAAATTTGTAGAGACAGGAAGCACAGTAGCGGTTATGGGGGTGGCAGGGGCGGGGCAAAAGGGGAGTTATACTGCTAAATAAGTAGGAGTTTTGGTCTAGGATGATAAAATAGCCTGGAAATAGACAGTGGTGAAAATTCCCAAGTATTGCCAGTGTACATAAGGTCAAAGATTTGTCTGCTTAAACTGATTTTTATGTTATGTATATTTTACCACAATTAAAAAGAAACACATTTTTAAAAATCATAATACATGAAGAGCAGCAAATTGTAGACTCAATAGTGAAGAAAACCCCATCAGGGGTGAGGGCTGACGTGGCAGGAGAAAGCGGGGCAGCGGCTGCCGAGAGGGCGCAGGGGAAGGCAGGCAAGGGCAGCCCCGGGTGGGTAACCTGCCCGCCTCAGAAGGGAAGAAAGCAGCGAAGAAAACACGCCAAGAGAGAGGCCAGGCAGAACGGGAGCTGGCTGGCAAGGTGTCACGGCGCGCGCTCTCTCCCTCCCCGTCCCACTCCTCCTTTTATTTTTTAACAAAAAGAATGCGTTCAATTAGTCCTTATGTAATTAAAAACAGATGAGAATCTTTTCTGAAAATAAAGAACTGGAAATTGCAGAATGAGAGGATTCACCATATTCCAGGAAAATGACGTGTGCCTGATACGGAATCGCTTCCTAGAACTGAACTTACTGCTCTTCGTGGCTAGTTCTTTTTTTTGCCGGGCCGGGGTGAGCAGGTGGGAGCAGGGTGCGGGAGCGAGGGAGGGTGAAGACCCAGCTCTGCTGCTGGCCGAGCCCACACCCAGGCTGCCCTTGCACACTCTGGTTGAGTGAGGGTCACCTGGGGGGTAGCCACGGCACCAGTCCCCGGCCCCCAGCCGCGGTCACCCCCCTGCTTTCTGTCCCTCGTTCTGCCATTGCAGAAGCCACCTGAGTGTAATCGGGGTACTCGGACCTCGGAGCCTCCGTGTTGCCTCCCCTGAGCCGTGCACCGCCTAGGAGTCCACGGCCAAGCTGCCCAAGGCCCTCGGGGCTGTTTCCAGTCCTGGGCACTTGGGCGTAAGTCACCACAGAAGTTTGCGCTCAGGCTTTTGCGTGAATGAGCTGTCATTTCTCTAGGGCAGCGTTTCTCAGCCCTTTTCTCTCTTTTTCA
Organism: Tolypeutes matacus; assembly: GCA_026826555.1. NCBI lineage: Eukaryota > Metazoa > Chordata > Mammalia > Cingulata > Chlamyphoridae > Tolypeutes > Tolypeutes matacus. The sequence goes on along the minus strand of JAKSZT010054278.1, from coordinate 546,549 downwards.
AACACTTCCCTAAGAAGCCTTTTTAGATTTATTTGCATTTATCGTCCTCGCCCTGAATGAAATTTTTAAAAAATCTATTTTTAAATTTTTTTAAAGATACTTCGATTTCATAAATGTTACATAAAAAATACAGGGGGAAGCGGCTGTGGCTCACGTGGCTGGGCTCCCGTTTACCATGTGGGAGGCCCCGGGTTCGATTCCCGCGGCCTCCTGGGGAAGGCGAGACGGCCCCTGCGGCACAGCAAGATGACTCAACAAAGGGAGACAAGCAGATACAGAAAAACACACAAAAAAACAAATGGACACAGCAAGCACAAGCGGCAAGGGGGGGATAAATAAATACTTAAAAATATATATATTTAGGGATTCCCATATGCCCCGCTTCCCACACCTCCCACATTTTCCCACGTAAACAACATCCTTCATTAGTGGGGTACATTCATTACAATTGATAAACGCGTTTTGGGGCACTGCCCCTGAGCGTGGATTATAGTTCACATTGTAGTCTACACTCTCTCCCACACAATTCTGTAGGTTATGGGGAGATATAAAATGGCCTGTACCTGTCATTGCAGTGTCATTCAGGACAAGTCCCGAAAATGCCCCGTGGAATGACAGTGTGTGATCACAAACGTACTGCCCGCTCCTGCCCCGGGGCTCTGGAGGGCCCCTCTGGAACCTCTGGGCTTCGCTTCTCCCCCACACCCACCAGAACCCGCTTCCTCCTGCCCTGCTGACGGCGCTCGCGGCGGGCAGAGGCCTCGGGCTCCGGGGCCCTGTGGCAACACCTCCATCAGGCGCAGTGAGGAGCGCCACGCTCCGAGGCGCCACCCTGCTTCCCCAGCGGCAGCGGGGGAGCCGCGCCTGGCCCTGTGCCCTGCCAGCACGCAGTGTGGCAGCGCGGTGCCCGCCTCTTTTTTTTACTGACCCTGAGTGACACTCAGCCCCCAGGCCCCCTTGCAGCTGGGGGTGGCGGGTGACAGCTGGCGGAGAGCAGACGCGGAGGGCCTGTCCTGCAGCCCGAGTCCCTGCGGCTGGCCTGGCCCCGGGACGTGGTGCCTGCAGGGGCCGCAGCCTTCCGGCCAGGAGGACAGACGCCAAGGGGGCAGGGCAGGAGGCCGCGGGGCCCGGACCTCGCAGCGTCGCCGGCCGCTGCCACCGCGTGCCGCTCGCTCGCCCATGGACGTCTGTGTTCACTGGGATCCCCTTTCTCGGAAGGGAAGGCCCTTCCTTTGGGGCACACTCCTAACACTGGCGACCCCTGCACAGAAGGGGGTGAGAAAGCCCCAGCAGGGCCGGTCCTTTCTGGGGAGCGCGCAATCTCTTCGTGCGTGTCCGTGGGTTCCCACATTCCGTGTGGGGAGCTCTGTGGCCCTCACCCGTCTACAGGGGCCGAATATTCTTCTGAAAGTGGAGAATATAAGCCTCTTGAATGACGCAAGAATTGTCAAAAGGGTTTTGATGAATGTTTGATGCCTTTAGGAGTTAACTCAGGATAGAAAACGTGGAAAGAAGTTACAAAAAGTGCCGATGGTCCCGGAGTGTGAGTGAATGCAGACAGAGGCGGCCCGGCCTGCGTCCCCGGCAGCGGGTGGCCCGGGAACACAGCCTGCGCTCGCCAGCTCCGAGGCCGGGGCCCAGATTGGGCGTCGGGGCCTCCTCACTCTCCCCGCCAAGTCTGGGCCACCGTCAGCTCTGTCTCGGCCTTCGCGCCCCTTGGCTTAAGCTCCACCAGTCACCAAGACGCTCCTTTCAAAGCCTACGCGTCAGCCCTCCAGCCCTCCAGGGGGTTGGGATTTGGGAACCAACCCTGGCCACGCTGCTCCTCTTCCTCGCGCGCTGCCCTGGGAAACACGTGTCCCCAGCCGGCCGGCAGCTCGCCCTCGAGCACCCGGCACGGCACGTGGCTCCTTCACCACGGAGACCCCACAGGGGCCTGGGGCTGCCTGTTCTGAGAGATGCGGGTTGGGGCCCCATGGCTCTCCCTCCCGGTCCTGTCCCCCACAAGAACCTCAGCTCCCCTGGTTGGGGACACATCTGTGGGGTGAAAGGAAGCCTGTCCCCTGCCCTGGGAGTGAAGGACAGCCAGACGGCCGGCCAGCAAGGCAGCTGACCGCATTTGCCGGAGGTCCCCGGGGCCCTCGGCGCACGTGCCCGCAGCAGCCGAGGGTGCCCGGATCCACCGCACCTTCCCGACCTTGAAAGAAAAGCCCAGGCGAGGCCAGAATGAGACAAAAACGTTCCGTAGATGTTTATTCTACTTCAAGTAACAAAACCTATGAAGTTCCATGTTTTAATGTACAGTGATATACTTTGCAATATAAAATACAATTTACAGAAATTTCTATCAAGTAAACCTAAAGAAACACACTTGATTTTTACATTTGTGTATTTAAATTAGAAAAGTTTGTTTTATATGTAAAAAATCCTTCAATCCTATTAGATGTTGGAACATGTTCCTACTTGGATGTAGTTCGACCTACGACCCCAGTCTGTAAGGCTGGCAACCCCCACCGCCAGGCGCTTGATGTTCGTATAACTTAGAAATTTGTGCTATAAAGTGAAAAACTGTAGTGATGTACAATGGAAGAGACTCCAAAGGACAAACGAAATTCTCTAGTTTTACATTTGCAAAAGTAATTTTATGAAAATATAAAAAATTATCAAAGTGTATTTGTACAGTCAAATAAATTAGCAAGGTTTTCTCTATTTCACACTTCAGAAGTACTTGAAAAATACATGACAAGAAGCAGTAGACTGTATTTCACAGTGAATGCTTTCTACACAGTTTTTAGTTTTTGAACTAATATCACTATTTTCCATCTCAGACTTTATACAGATATTGTTCCGTTTTTAGGGACCAACTTTTAAATTTCTCATCCAACAAATATAACGCTTTGAAACTTAGTGCACTTTTCCTGGGATTGGGAAGGAAAACTTCTACAAACAAAACGTTCCTGATTATCCAAATCAAAGAACCCTCCCCGCCAGAGTACACTTAATTGGTTTATTTTCTCACTTTCTCTAGGCTGGTAAAATTTAAACATTTTTCAATAAATTGTCATTTAAAACACAACCGTTTCTACATGGATAGATGTTGCTTTTAATGGGGAAAAAAAAATAAGGCAATATATAAAAACTGAGCAAAACAGAAAAAGTGTTTTTGTTTCCTGGTTGCAATTTGTAATTCAAATTTCCTTGTGACAAAAAAACTGCACTGTTTTGTGTTTTCAACATTCCAGATACAAAGCAGTAACACTGATCTCCCTTCATCGCGCCTGAGACACACACCGCCCAGCCACGGTCAGGAACAGAGGGGGCGGCTCGGGGCGCCCCTGGAAAGCATGTGAAAGACCTGGAAAAACAGCCTTTGGAACAGAGAAATACAGATGAGATGTCAGGAAAGATATGGCTCTAAGGTCCACGGAAATCCCCTAAAATTTACATCAGGCAAGTTACTGGAAAAGATAACTTTATAATCTGCAAAAGCAATATGCTTTTAATGACACTTTCCCATTTCTGTAATTTTGAATGGAAATATTAAGAGTTCCTCTAAAAAAGCATCAGAATTGTAAAGATGTGAAATTTCGTTAAGAAACCATTATACACAAAATTAGTCGTTTTTGAAGTCCAGGATAGGCGAGTCCTTGCCCAAGCTCGTAGCCGAGTCAGAAGCCTTTGCTGAACACATGTCACAGGCCGGCTTCTGGAAGGCCGGGCCAGGCCCTGTCCCCGCCGCCGCCCCGGGCCCCTAGGCCTGCGCCGAGGCCGCGCCACCCGCCTCAGGGGCCCGCGGCGCCTCTGCCTTCGGGTCCCGGCCGCGCTCCTGGCTTTTGCTCCGGTCCTTGCGGTCCCGGCCTCGCTCGCGCTGGTCTCTGTCCTTGTCTCGCGCCCGGTCGCGGTCGCGGTCTCTGCTCCGAGAGCGGTCGCGGTCCCGACGTCGCTCCCGGTCCCGGTTTCTGCTCCTCTCCCGGCTCCTGTCCCACTCCTTGGCCCGCTCCGCCTCCCTCTCCCGGTCCCGGTTGGCGCTCCGCTCCCGACCCCGGTCCCACTCGCGGCCGGCGTCCTTCTCCCGGTGCCGCTCCCAGTCCCGCTCGCGGCTCCAGGTGCGGCCGCGGTCGCGCTCCCAGGCCTTGCCGTGCTCCCGCTCGCGCCGGCGGTCGTCGAAGGCGCGGCCCTGGCGGCTCTCGGCCGGCGGAGCCTCGGCCTCGTCCAGCGGCTTTTCTTTGGGCCCCGCTTCAAAGCGCTCCCTCTGCCGGCCCTCGAAGGCCTGATTTCGAAACTCGTGGCCTTTGCCCTCCCGGAAATCGGACGCCGGCCACGGCGGGTCGGGCTCGGGGCCGGGCCCTGTGGCGCCGGGGGCCAGGGGGGCCAGGGCGGCCGGGCCCGCGTCGTCCCACCGGTCCTTCCTGTGCTGCGGGGGGTGGCTGGGCAGCTCCAGCAGCGGCCTCGGGGCGGGCTTCATCACTTGCGGGGCTTGCCCTGGGAAGTGGAATCTTGAAGGCGTTTGTTCATTTTTCTCAGAAAACGGGGCCGAGCCCCGGGGTCCACCGAACTGAAGGGGGGCTGGCGCTCTTTGATTTGCAAATCTCGGTGGCGAATTGACTCTCTGTTCTTCAAATTGCGGAGGCGGAATTCCCCTGGGTCCTGGCATGAAATTTGGTGCTTGACCTCGGGGCCCTTCAAACTGCCCAGGGTGGGGCCCCCTGGGGCCCACAAAGTGGCCAGGGGGCAGGCCTCTCTGCCCTCCGAACTGAGAGGGCGGAGGGCCTCCTCGGGGTCCCTTAAACTGAGACAGCAGTGGTCTTCTTTGGGCTCCGAACTGGAAAGGGGTGGCCCCCCGACTGCCCATAAACGGGGCTTGCTCTGGCCCCTCAAACGGGGCAGGAGGGCCGGGCAGGCCGGCGTGCGGCGAGTCCTGGAGCTCCCTCTTCTCCCCGTGGGGATCCTTGCGCTCCTCAAACGGGGACGGTGCTGCTCCTCGGGGCCCAGCAAGGTAGGGGGGAGAAGGACCCCTGTTCTCCCCGAAAGGCGGCGGCCCGTGCTGCCCCGAGAACAAGGAAGGGATAGGCCCCTTCTGCGCCCCGAGCCTGGGGGGGGGCAGGCCCTCTGGGACCCTCATTGCTAGAAATGATGTTTTCTTCTGAAAACGGAGGGGCTGGCCCCCTTGGTCCTGAAAAGTGGGGGCCGGGAAGTCCTGGCATTCCAAAAGAGCGGGACGCGGGTTCTCGCTGCCCCTGGAACTGGGGCTGAGGGGCCCCCTTCTGAGCGGGTGGGGGGAACGTGGACTGGGGCTCTCTTTCGCCTTCAGCACCAGCTCCTGGATGGCTGTTTTTCTCAGCAAGCTGAAGATTTCGTGGCTCCTCATACTGGGACGAGCTGAGAGGTTTTTCCTGAGATGTAAATACTGTACCTGAGAAAAGATCCCTTCCTCCAGAAGGACTGAAATTCTGCCCCTCGTTCTGCAAAGGGAAGTTAGGCTGGAACGCGGTGCTCGGGGGGGTTGGGAGCAGGACCTTGCGCACGGGTCTGGCTGCGACGTCCCCCGTTGCTGGGGGGTGGGCGCCCTCCACGAGCTGTTTGCCTGCGTCCTCCGAGTGCTCGCTCTTCTGGCCATCGTGGCTGGACACCAGTGGCGCCTTCTCACCCGGAAGCTGGCTGGCCTCGGCGGCCCCAGGGGCTCCCCGGTGGGCGCCGTTCGCAGGCGGCTTGGAGGGCTCCCCGCCCTCGCCGCTCTCTGCTGCCAGCCTCCTGGCCTGCCGCGGGTCTCGGCTTGGCCTAGAGTCTGAGCTCGGGTTTGCCCCCTGGCTCGCCTGGTTGGTGCTGGGCAGTCGGGCAGACTGGTCTGCGACCTGTGGCTCTGGCTGAAACAGCTCCGCCTTGGTCAGCGATGACTTCGGTGGCGGTGACATTAACGCCTCTGACACCGAGAAGTGAGCCATGGAAGCCCCGACGGCTGCCCTCTGCTGCCGCAGAGCCTCTTCCTGCTCCTCCAGCTGTCTCTTCTGCTCCTCGATCTGCTTGTTAAGTTCTTCCAGCATCTTCTGTTGTTCAACCAAAGACGGGGGAGGGGCGCCGGCGGCGTACTCGGCAGACCTCTCCGTGGACGCGCCTTTAGCATCTGCACACATGCGATTGGGCAGGTCGTCGATCGTGACCTTGGCTTCCTCTAGGATGGTCTCGTCCTCTGGGTCGTATGCCACCTCCTCCTTCTCTGCGGCATCGGGAGTCTTCTCCCCGTCGCAGTGCCTTCCCCGCTCTGGGGGCTGCGTGTCGAAGGCTCTCTCAGGATCATATTCTTCTTCAGGGTCGTAGGGTCTATCGTCCTCCTCTTCCTCTAAAGCTTTATCTTTTGAAAACTGACCAAATTGCTGAACAATGGGGTCTAATAAAGGGGCAGCAGACACCCCATCGTCCCCCTTGGCTCTGGAATCTTGGTGGGAGGCTGCAGGGGATTCGGAATCTTTGGCAGGAGGGTCGAACGACTTCTTTTTTCCAAAAAGCGTCTGTAGGATATGTTCTAGGGGCGAAGCAGTTTTTGAAGCACATGAAGGGACAGAGGACGCTGCCCCAGTACTTGGTGTTGATGCAGCTGATGTAGTGACAGTGTTCGTGGCTCCTGGCCTGAGGGCCGACAACATTTTTAGCACCGATGATGAAGCTGGTGCAGCTGGTGGCTCTGGCAGAGGGGGCGGCGGCGGCGGAGACCCAGGGGGGGTGGTGCTGGCACTGGTGTCTACGGAGAAGAGTTGGTACTTGGAGGGCTTCTTCTCCGGCTGAGGTGCTGGCGTTACTTTGGGATAGGCTGAAACATCCACTTCTTCTTGCGTTTGGAGTCGGCTTCGCTTTTCCTCTATCTTGTCTAACTCGCCAGCATTTGAAGGACGTTTTATTTTCTGACAGATTACTAACCCAAGGATTATATTTGGACGTGGTGATTCAAGACCTGAAAAACAAAATATTTGTGCAAAGTTCAGAAACTAAATTCAGTTTTTATCCTTCAGAAGGAAATCTTAGTAAGGGCTTTAGGGGGGACTGTTCTCCAGGGGAGAATTTCTTCCAGGAAGAAATTTGGTAGTAAAATAAAATCAATTGTTGGAAAGCTTGTTGCAAAAGTACGGATGGTTCTAGTCCCATGAAGGTCCTGCCCCGCCCCGACCTCACATCCGCTGAGAGGAGGCAATTAACTCCCTAGTCACTAAGTGCAGGACCAAGGGCCCAATTGCGGAGTAAAATTCATGTCAGGTGTCATATCAGAATGCAGGCTTTCCATTTAAAAGTTACAGAAAATGCTAAAGCACTAATGTGGGAGTGGTGGAGGCGGCCAGCAAGCAAAAGTCTAAAACTGTCAACCTAAAAATTTTAAAGTATTTGTTCTAGGATGATTTTTAAACAAAATCCTAGTTAGGGATGTTCTTTTATCTGCCTCTTGCTACAGGAAGATATCAGGGAAGGAACAGTCCCTTTGGTCAAGAACTTATGAGCTGTGATACATAAATTAAGCTAAACATGTTAGTATTATATATTCAAAAAGGAACCAATTCTTCCACTAAATTATAATAATCAATAAAGCACAAACCATTGCAATTGCACAAAATTACAATCAATGGGAAAAATGATGCTATTTAAAACGGCTAAAATACATGTTAGGTTTAGAAAACAACACAGTGAACATTAATGTTCTAAGTGCTACCTAATGCTCATGTCCCGGTAAACGCAGGATACTCCGCTCAAGCAAACATGAAACGTTAGGAAAACTGGTGGGAACGGGCAGCGCACACGGACCAACACGGAGGCAATTAGAGGGCACGTACAGTAGTTTTAAAAATAATTACTTCTTAAAGGAACATTCTAAATTGTGGTACATTATATCAGGAATGCTAATATCCCAGTAGTGATCCTCCCCCCAAGCTCCCAATAAATCCAGAATGCCAAAGGGGAACAAAAAATTCCAAGTCACACAACAGTAATTTGGGGAGAAAAGAACAAATGTGTTCCAATAGAATAAGCTATTTTACATTACTCAAACTGTATAAATTTACACGTTTTAACATTACTGTGGTGTACAAAGGTATGTTTCATATACATACTTTTTACTTACAATTAAAAATTATGATTTCTCTACTTCTTATGATTAAAAAAAATATGGGAAATCACTTCAGTTGTTTTCAAACACCATTATGTAGTCTTATAAACACTTTTCATTAATCTCCCTGAGTTTCAGTAAGGACGGGTCCACAGGCTGAGTTCCTGTGGGCAGATGATGTCCCACCCCACCCCACGCCAAACTGGAGGGGCGCCTCCGGCATTCGTAGGGAACCCCTTCCCCTTTCATGGTGTCCTAAGGGGCTCTGGCTTCACAGGCTGGGTTTGAGGGAGCTGAGAATCAGGAGGAAGGCATCTTCGCAAGCTGGCATCTTCACAGATGCCAGTGCCTTGCCGCCACCCCTTCACTAAAGAAACAGCTTTCAGGATGTCCTTTCGCTGGCCCTGCTAAGAGCTGGCCAAGGGAGGGAATAAAAGCTGGGAAGTCAGGCAGACCAAAGTTCTCTGCTCAGCACATGTGAAGGGCAATCTTTCAAGTTCATTTTGTAATTCACATGAATTAAGGGCACTTTTACTTAAAAATAATACTTCTCACTGGAGTAGCTGTTTATTTACCGAATACAGCGAATTCACACCCAGCTCTTGGCTTTGGTCGATTGTTGGTCAAAGGCTATTATGGCCTTTCTGGACCAAATGTATTTGCTGACAATGGCTCCAGAACGTGCCAAACGGGTTTAGTTACTGAACACTCGTGCAGACTGCTGGCTAACAAGCCTAATTCTGTGGGACAGCTTTACGAGACAGGCTTCAAGAGCAGAAGTGAGGGGATGTGCTGGAGGTGTGGGTGGGCAGAGACAAGTCACCAGGGCGGGGAAGCCTTAACTGGGGCAAGTCACCCCTAGCAGCCATTTATCCTCAGCTTAGAGGGGCAATTCCACCTTGCTAAGGGGAAAAATTTCTAATGGGCTTTGTAGGGCCTTTGGCACAAGTCAAATCTCAGGTCAAAAGACTGTGTGAGAAAATTATGATGCCCAGGAAGACACAGTGGCCAGGCCTGGTGATGCGTGCTGCTCCAACCCCAACTCGGAAGGGCTCACGTGCTCACTAAGGAAGGGACTAGCACGGCCTGGCCTGGGCAACGCTCTTTCAGACTTCAATACTTGCTGACATAGTCATCCTAGGTAAGAACATCATTAAATTACTTGATACATTGTTTTGAAAACATGGAGCTATCTAGAGACTTCCATCTACCTGAGCAGCTGGCATTTTAACATGCCTCCAACCCTCGAGTACCTTATCTGCACACACGAGGCTGCATTCTAATACAGCGCCAAAACTGGATCAGTGTTAGTTCTGAACTTTCCACTAGTCCTTCCCAAGATTTTAAATTTAGATTGGGCTGTCCCAAAATGCATACCCCAATTTTGAAGTAGTTAAATCTTAGCTCCTAATATACTTATTTATGCTATGGCTGCATGAATATTTGAAATGTAACCACATCTTGGAAATAACTTACATTTATGGAAGAAACAATACAACTCACTTCTGACTTGGACCTTAGAAGCAATTACTGAGCTGAAGGGAAAGGTCCCCAAATCACATCCCGTGCTGCGACAAGGTGGTGCCTAGCATTACAATTCCAGACAAACTAAGATCGGAAGTTCTGCCTCACTGTGCACCTGCACCTGGGGGAGATGCCAGAGGGCCAGGTTTCCTTCTGCACGTCCTGCTCCCAGCCCAGGGCTCACCCTCCACGCTTGCCCCATTTTGGCGGCCAGTGTTACGTGTGCTAACCCCCGAGTGTGTGTGTGTGTCTCAAAAAGGTGCAGACATCAGTGAGCCAAGCTGGCTGCAGCGTGGAGACTGGCGGCCCCGACTCGACTGGCACAGCCCAAGGCACAGGCATGCTTCTTCGGTTTTGCAAAGTTACTTTGGCTTCCCACCGTTAGAAGCAAGGATGCTTACTTACCCACCTCCCTCGAGGGCTGTTGTGAGGCTTACGATTCATAAAGTAGATGAGAATAAGCACTTAGGTGGGTGGGACATTTAAAGATCAGCCGCAGTTAAAATGTGCCACCCCTTAGTTCCAAACTGGGAGTTTATCAGACATAGCACAAGGGTGTTGCCCCATCCCCACCCTACCACCTTCCCCACCACAAATGAGTAAAAAATGTTTCTTGAGAACGTGTGCTTGTTCATATGAAAGGCCACTTTAGCTCCATGCATGTACAACAGGCGGGAGGGTCTAGCCTCAGACTCAGTGGTCAGAATTAGACCACATGCACACAGAGAAGTTGAGAAACCCAAAGAAGGGTATACCTGATAGGTGTGTGCCTATTAATCCCCTGACCCAAGGCTGAAGCCAGGATGTGTCCAGGTGCCACAGTGGAGACTGTGAGCAAAGGTGAAGCGGCCAGAGAAAAAAGCCACCCCCCTCCTAATGACGGCTGCAGAAGTCCCTACGGTTCCCAGACACGCTGCCAAGCCTGGTACTTTGTGGGCCCATGCTTTTTAAAGGTTTCATAAAATAAACCATCTGAGAGCCCACTCTTCCTCTTCACCCCCAAAGCTATCAAAATGATACTTTCACCCCTAAATCTCCCTGACATGTTCCACTATTCATTATTTAAAATGAAAATCCTCTTATGTTCTGAATTGGTCAAAACAATGTTCACTCCTGCTGGAACTGAAATGGTGTGGGAATAAATAAGCAACGGTTCTGAAGTGTGCTTGGGAAGAAAAAGAGACTTATTAGCAAATACAGTGGGAAAGAGCTCTCCCCCACCCCGGCACGCACAGACACACACACACGTGCTCACACGCCAAACCCCTCCTTTCCAATTCTGAAATTCAAAGGCCCATAAAAAATTCCCACTGGACCTCAGCATGCGTTTCCGGCAAGAGGGGAGCTGTCCATCTTCATCCAGGTGCCAGGGGCCACGAACCGCCCCAGCTGTCCGGCCACACGCCCTGGTGCACTCCGCCTCCTAGCACCAGGGGTGGCCTTCGGAAGCTGGGCCCTAGGCAGCGATGCCGTCACGTGGCTTATCAAAGAGGAGGGTGGGCCCGAGCGGCCCCTTCCCCCTCCACAGCTGGACCTGAGGTGGGTACTCAGGAGCTCCTAACGATTCAAATGTAAAGAAACAGGGACCAGTTTCCATGAAATATTTTTTTATTGATTTTGAAGGAAAAAAGAGTACATTCCATTCAATACTCTTTTAGAATCTGATTACAGTTTCTGTGCAAATCTTTTGATACATACATGAAAACAAAAGAAATGCTTACCTGACAATATTTCAAGTTATAGAATAAAAAAGACACTATAATTTTAAAACGCTCTAATTAGTGCTTTCTGGTATTAAAAATTCAGAGATAATGACCCCTTCCATTAAGGCACCTTAAAAAAAAAAAAAAAGGTAGTATTCCCACCCCTGCTTTACATGGGGAAAAATGATACATTATTTTGTACCCCTCTGGTGTTACCCAACAGGTCCAATGAAAAATGGAAGCCCTATCAATCCACTCAGAGATGACGGCGTTTGGTTTGGTACAGTTAGTTAAAACCATCAGCAACTGGCTTCAAATCTAACCAGAGTCTCCCTTCCTGACGAAGACTCCAAAATTTGCAGACGATACTAGAGACCCTAAGTCCCTGCTCACGAAACTGTCAGGGTAACCCAGAGTTGAGCTCAGGTAAGTCCTGAAGTGGAAAAGATGGGATCGAAGAGGGTTCTTAGGCTGTCCAATTGTCCCCCAAAACAATGCCAGACACTAAAACGTGCCACCATTTCCTGTGGGCAGGTCACGGAAGTGTGCAAGGACAGAGGTGCTCAGAGCCCGGCAGGCTGTGGGAGCGCCCTGCAACGCAGCTGGGCACTGTGTGTGGCTGTAGGCAAGTCTGTGTGGGGACAGCTCCCAATGTGGACTGACGACAGCATGCAGCTCTGAGAGTAAGCGTGGCACGCAGCCCGCAGGGCACAAGTGGGCTGATCTGCGTGGCACCAGATTATGGTATTTGAGAAAAGTACACAATTTTGGTGCCTTCGTCCTTCTTGAGTGTCAACAGCAAGAGCCTGGGGAATATGTTTCCATATCTATTTGGTTCCCAAAAGCAAGTAATTAAGAGCTGAAGAGGCGAGGGAGCCCTGTGGTTTTATATGGCTATAAAATGATTTTCCACAAATGGAGGTCTGTGGCACTCTTCTGCGATACCCTCCCTACCTCCCAGAGTCTTCTTCTCTGCGCTCCTACTGTGCACCACTGTGTGCTTGCGTGCCAGCCCCTGTGCAGCATCAGCTCTTCGGAGCCGGAGCTCCAGGCCTATTAATCCCATCTATGCTCTGCACACTGCAGAGAACCAAGTGGCAACAAAACCTTGGGACCGAGGGCAAGGCTTTGGGACAGAGGTGGAGCCAGGTGCAAATCCCAGCTCGACCGCCTTCTAGGTGTGTGCCCTCAGGCAAGTGACAGCAGGTTTGTGGGTGAAAGGCCTCAGGTCAGTGTGGGGGGCCAAGCTAGGCATGCAGCGGTGCTCAGACAAGACACCCCTGCCTCTCAGGCCTCTGCTGTTGCCTCCCCAGGGTTCCACGTGGAAACAACTTGGTGAAGCAAGAGGAGAAACACTACAGCCTCTAGCCTTACACAGACACACACACACACACACACACATACACCACAGTGACTGCACACCTACAGGAGTAACCCAGGACCCACACGTACACATTTGTATCTAGAAAACACAAAGTCAAGCACAGCAAGAGCTAGAATGCGTGAATCATGTCCAGGAAGCCACCTGGCCTGGGGTCAAGGCTGTTCAGCTAACATGGCAGTGAACAAAATATCATGTACGCATATTACCGTCAAGCAGTGAGAGCAGGAGGGTGAGACGAACGAGAAACCGAATGTGACAAATTTAACAGGCTTGTATGATTCAGGATAAAAGCCTTTAAATTAAAAAGATGAAATTTCAGGAATTACCTTTCTAAAACCCTCTCTCTATACGACTACAACAAACCCAGTCAGTGCTTTCCTGTTAGGGCCACCTGTAGGTCCTCTGAGTTTCCCCTTCAGGCAAGGTGAGCACATGGAGGAGGTGCTGGGGTGGGCGAAGTATGACGTCCACACTGCGTGGCCCGCCTGAGTGCCGCGTCCTGACATTCTCCGACCAGCCCAGGACCCCCACCCCCCAAGTGCCTGCAGGCCTACCACCCACACACCCAGGACTGCATCCATGGCTCTTCCTCTAGGGACCCTCCCTCTAGTCCCTTGGTGGTCCACTGTCATGAAACCAGTCACTGCCCATCAACTCCAATGCCTTCAATTTGTGGTCAGGGGCAGAGACGGTCCTGAGGCCCGTGGCACCCGCACACCGGGCCAACACGCGCGTGCGTGCTCAAGAAGCACTCACAGCGTACACTCTGACTGACGCGACCAAGATGCAGCCAGTGACGGTTTTCGCGCAGCTCACACTGCTCCATGTGGAGATGGAGGGAGAGGGTCTCAAATGAGAATTAAATATTGCTTTAATTTCTCTTGAAAGGGGAAGCTCAGTACCTACTGATTCACATTTCTATAAACAAAAGTGCTTTTAACTCTAAGGAGAAAGTGCCATGTGGTACCCTAGAGTCTCTAATACTTGGGAATAACATGCTTTTACTCTATCCTACCCACAATCCCTCATACTTGTGACTGACCAGAGGCTCTTCACAGACGTCTGATAAAGTCAGCTTCTTGATCTTCATCTTCAGGAAAAGAGGACTTTTCTTTTCACTCTTCATACAGCTGGTCACCAAGAACTGCCACCAAGGCCCTTTCTGGCCACCAGTCAGCGGCATTTTACCCCAAGTAGTACTTTGCTCTTAAAATATATTTGGCATTGAAACAATTTAATGTATTATGCCAGTAAATGCTTAACCCTCAAAGAACTGACACCAAACAATACTGCTATGGGCACAAGTCCAAAGAACAGGGACAAGCCAGGCCCATGCCACCCCGCATGTAGTGCCCATTCCAGTTAGCACCCGGGGCGTGGAGGGGACTTGTGATGGATGCGATGCTGCCCTGCTCACAGGAGCACAGAGAGGGGCTGGCCTCACTGAGGGTCCTAGCTAGGGTGTGTGCAGCCCACGCAGCCTCTTCCCCTGGGTGGGGTTCTCTTCCCAGCTTCCCACCAAGGCTCCGAGGAGCACGCAGGTCTGTGAGCTCTGCATGGCCACGGGGCAGGAGCATGGGTCACAGACTGCTGGCGGCAAAGGACACCGAGGTGCCTGGGTCTATGGCAGCACCAGTGAGTGTTCAGGGTATCTGGCCGCCTCTGAAAATGTGTTAGAATTAGCATCTTTTAGGTAATATCAATCCTCTGTGGAGTTTATGACCAAGGAGACACTGTAATTTAGGCATCTTACACCAATTCCCTAATTTAAGTCACATCAGTTTCTACTAAGGGGTTAAGAAAGAGCTGGGCACTAACAGACTGTGCTCTCTTGGAATTACCCTCAACTTCTTGACAAATCTGAAATTTTTTAAAGGTCAATTTGAAAGCAAAAATTAGCAGCACTTTCTAAAGCATGGGAAAACAAAGTAATTTGCAAAAAAAAAACTTAAAAAATTTGAGCAGACTCAAAAGTAATTATTCCAGAAATATTTTTTCTACTTTACTAGTACTTTATGTATCTCCCAGAAATTAATTCCTATCAAAGAAGTGACCTCAGAGAAAAAGAACCCATTGATACCTGCTCATTCCTGAGCTGACTATTAAGAAAATAATAACCCCCCTCCAGAGTGAAACCCATGGCCCCAGGCATCGATATAAACATTACCTTTCCTCGCAGCGATTCACGGGCGCCTGGGCCCTCGAACATCCAGGACAGGCTGGTTGAAAATTGTGACTGTTTCCCCCTTCATAAAACTTTCCTGAGACAATCTATGCTAAAAACAAGCGAAGCTTCTAGTGCAATACTCCTGTGTCCTAGAAGCTGAGTTCTCTCCCTCAATAATGCTCGGCTTGTGCCTGACTCCTGCTCCCAGAAAGTCACGGGATGGGTGGGATGGCGTCAGCCCCCTGGCAACAACCTCGTCCTGACTCTGTGTCAGTGCTGAGGGGTGCCTGGGTACAGGATGGGCCTCATCATCACCCGGAAGGTTGGCGCTTACCTGGTCCTTCAAAGGGCAAGAGTTTGGAGGGAATAGGCTCCTTGGCACTCAGGGGGATCAAGTAGAGGTCCTTGATGTGCCTGTTGTTATTAGCCACGACGCCAAAGCGGCCTCGGCTGCTAAAATAGGAGTAGAGGGAGATATAAGCAACTTCTTCTTCCTCTGTTGCGGGATGGAAACGAATCAGACACAGCTCCTACAATGCAAACAAAAGACAAGGGGGAAAACATTGACCTGCGGGTATTCTACAAAAGCAGCAGCTTTCAAAAATTTGCATTTTAACCCCAAAGCAAGGTCTGAAGTGGGAAATGTTAGCAATTCCCTGATTTTGCTTTTCAAAGTCCTGTTGTCTACCATGCTAAATAATGAAGTAGTCACAGAGCGCACTGGCTCAAGTCTCACACTGCTGGTTCAAACCTGGGTTTGGCGGGAACTAGGCATGTGCCCTTTAAAATTACTTCTCACAACCTCGGTTTCCTCAAGACCACAGCACCTACCTCAGAGTTACTGGACAGTGAGACAGTCCTTGCCTGGCATAAGCCAAGGGCAGGGCCTGGCACCGAGGAAGTGTTTGGGAACTGCCTGCTGACCGAAGTCACTAAGCACTGGCCGGGGCACAGTGTAGGGCATGTAATCCAAAGCTGTCCGTGCGTCCCAAACTGGGAGGGAGGGAGTGTCGATTAGAGGGTCTAAAGCTTCCTGTGAACCCAGCAACGACAGATGCTTTCCAAAGAGAACTGTCTATGCAGACACCTGCAACTGCAGGGTGTCAGAGAAGACTAAAGCCCACCCGGGAGCTCAGGACGAATACTGAGCCAGATCTTCTACAAGTGCCTGCCCTCAGTAACAATAAAGAAATACAGCTTATACAGTTCTTGCAAAAACGTAATTGCATCAACATTATTAAAACAAAACCAGTAATGAAACCGCCACATATATATTCAAGCACACCCACACGAAGAAATCCTATTTTCCTCCAATAAGCTTATTTTTTAATATTCACCTCGAAATACCTAGTAGGCCGACATTCCAAATGTTAACCAACCCAACCAAATGAGGTGAAAAAAAAAAGAGATGTATTTCAATAAAAACCTATCTTCCACTGTTCCACAGATTATAAGCAGATACCTTAGAAACTGAAGATTTGAGTTTGCCAACATAATCCCAAACCGTCTTCGGTGAGATCCTCCCACCAATGTGAATCGTATCTGGCAAGTCCTAAACAAAAAGTATTTGGTGTAAATAACTGCTGAATTGATTGCACGTAGAGAGACTAATGCAGCAATTTTAAGGTACCCAACTCCCTGAGACTAAGAAAGCCACAGCTATTTCAAGGAAAATGGTAAAAATTACATTTAATGCTGACTGGTTAACTCCCGTCCGTGGTTACGAACCACCCCGCCCCAAGGATGGTATAATAATAATCCTCTACCAAATGAGATTATATCTAGAAAGCACTCCCCATTTTTTTTTTTTTTTTTGGAGGCACCAGGAATTGAACCTGGGACTGCACATGTGAGAAGCAAGTGCTCAGCCACAGAGCTGCACCCGCTCCCCACACCAAGTTTCATGTCCCTTTAAAGGAGCAGCAGTGGCTGAGTCTAGCCAGTAATGCCTGCTGACCAGCTCCCATTAAGGTCAGACTTCTGAGCGCTGTCGTCGTCAATTCTGAAAAGCACAAGAGCTGCTGTGCAGCTGCATATGCACACCTGGCGTGAGGCCAGGTACTATGACCCCCACCTACCCCCGCCAAAATAAACACCTGTGCTAGACAGAGGACAGAGGAAAAAGGTTGTGGGCTTTTGGATAATAAATGGAACTGATTTCTTGTTTGAATTTCTTACAGTGTCCAAACCATGTAGCCTCTAACTCATTGCAGCAGCCTCCAACTCGCCTTTAAAGGTGCTAAGTTATCTAGACGCTTATTGGAAGAATACCACGTGTTGTGGGAATACTCCTTTGCAGACACACACACACACACACACACACACACACTTTCTTGGTTCTAACCTCACTGAGGTAATCAAAACACCCAGAGACAGGATATGCCTTAGTGACAAATTTTGCTACGCTTTGCATGTTAATAAATCCTTTCCAAATGGTGCTGAGTCGAGACAAAAAGAGGGTCGTATCTCCTTCTGGAGGGGAACGAGACTCAGAGATGCTGTAAAACAAAACCATAGAAAATAAATAAATCTCTACTTCTCTCTGCACAATAAGAATTTCAAAAGCATTAAGACTTTATATATTTAAAAGCAAATGTGAATTGCTGCAAGTTTTGATAGTGTACTTTGTCTAATTAACTATTTTAATTGCAATTACATAAACAGATATTTTGTTCAAAGAAAAATAAAATGAAAAGGAAATAAAACCAGATGGTCAAAAATGCAAAATTTAGTGTTCAAGACTTATACTTCTAAAATGATAATTACATCTCCTAAAACTAGACCTTTTTAAAATATTGAAGAGTAAAGTTGTGCCTCTGGGTAAACTGCAGAGTGGAAATATTAATCACTAAATATTTTTCCTTTTGTTAATCTAAAAGTCACCAAGTGTGCTTGGCTAGTCCAGACTGCATTGGAAGAACACACCTGATACTGGGGGATGGAGCTGACGAGTATCTTGGATCCGGTGAGGAGGACGGTTTGGCCAGGATGGACTTGGGCACCGGCACCGAAGTCAGGGCCGGCTTCAGAGCGTCTTGTCGGGTGTCTGCCACCCGTGCAGTGTCCAGAGAGCTGCTGGTGGGGCGGGCTGCTGTGGAGGCCGTGGATGCGCACGAGGCACCGGGCACAGTCCTGGGGTCCCGGCCGGACACTGTGACCGTGGTGAGCACACTCCCCCCACAGGAGGCTGGGCAGAGAGGGGGGTCTTCTAAGGGGGAGGGCTCAGGGTTGCTGTTTCCTGGGGGGAGAGGGAAGTAATTTCTCCCTAGGTTCGGATGAGACGCACTTTCCAGTTCTGGTTCAGAAGCAATTTCAGGAAGTGTTTCCGGCATTGCTTCCTCGGCTGTGTTAGCAACAGGCTCGGGCAGAGAGCTGTTGTACTTGGATTTTGAGTCTTCTTTCTTCGTAGAAGCCGACAGTTTTTGTCTCTTTGGCACGGGTTCATCTTCTGATGGCACCTGACCTGAAGAACGTAAGCAAAGATTCCCTGAGGCATGTGAAGCACTCAAGAGCACATCTTGCTTGGAAACTGATACTTTCTTACAAGAATAAAATAAATTCTATAAGGGCAGGGGCTGCCTTTATAAACTCTGTCTGGGCTTTTTATTTTTTTTATCTGAGTCCAATACAGATGCCATCAGAAGGATCAGTGATTTTAAACAAAATCAAGTTTAGTCTCACCTTCAAAAGTTTCACCTCCTAAATTATGCTTACCTGTACAAATTTTACAGTTTAGATCAAAAAGATGTGCACGGTGCTGGCTGGTTGTGTCTTTCAACATGCTGCTGAAGACGTCAAGAAGAGGCGCACTGCTTTTTTCAGGTACAGCTCGAACTGACTCTTGTTGTTCCTAAAAGAAAAAAAATGGAGTGGGACATTTCATTTCCAAATTAATACCACATATTAAAAATAAATAAATTGAGGGAGCAGATGTGGCTCAAGCAGTTGGGCGCCTGCCTTCCACACGGGAGGCCCCGTGTTTGGTTCCTGGCGCCTCCTAAAGAAGACAAGCAGACACAGACAGACACAATGAGCGGACACAGCGAGCACACAGACGAGGGAGCCATCTGGGGGTGGGGCAGGGTGGAAAACATTCAACAAGGTATATTAAACAAAAATAAATAAATAAATAAATTGAACAAAAACTCATGCTGGATTGTACAAGGTCCTAGGTTCAATCCCAGGTACCTCCTAAAAACAAACAAAAACCAGCTCATTGCCGAGCAGATGTAGCTCAGTGGTTGAGCACCTGCTTCCCACATATGAGGTCCTGGGTTCATTCCCCTGTACCTTCTTGAAGAAAATAAAATAAAATAAAATAAAACTCTCATGCAATTAAAAACCAGTGAATACAAGTACTTGAAAAATATTACAATGATATAAACCTGTTATAAACATGTCTTGCCCAATAATTTAGGCACCTGAAAATATCTGGAATGGTTAAACTTTAATCTATACTTCTAAACACTTGAAATCCCAAATGCTTACGTCTGAATCTGACACTGGCGGAGAGTCTTCCATATCTGGAATGGTTTCCTGTTTAACAGCGGTCTTCTTGCTTTCATTGTGCAATTTAGTTCTGGGTTCCATCACCTAAAATTAAGAAGACAGAGCTGTTTTAAACCTCGTTTCCTAGGACATCTCACTCACACCGCCTATTAATTTCGGGAAGAGTGAAGTATTTAGTGAAATGAGGACCCTCATTTTCCGTAAGAACTCACCGATTTTGCTGGCCTCTCTTTCCACATGGAGAGCTCTTTAGAAACAAGTTCTTCGGGCTTCATTCTCACGAGTTTTGCCAAAGAGATTTCTTCACGCAGAACACGATGGAAGAGTCCCTATGAACAAACAGTTTTTTGTTCACTCACTCAAATATCTGAATATCTGTGTCTAAATACTAGGGAAGAAAAACAAAGCAGCACAAAGAAGCCCCTGCCCTGGGCTCGGCTGGCGCGAGGCCACGACCAGCAGGACACAGGGCCCTGCACTTGACAGAGATAACCTATGCCATCCCTCCAGGGTCACAATCCCATTTAATGTCTGCCGTAGCCTGATGAGAGTAAACATCAGCCTCTGCCAACTGGATAACAGCAAACTGGAGCCTGGAAAAGGTTAGGTACTGAGGCCACACGGCAGATTTCAAGGCCCACACCGCAGACGCTGCTAAGAAAGGCCCGCTGGGGAAAATACAGTTCTCGCAGTTTGGAGTGCAAGCTCAGCGTTGAGAGCAGAGGCAGAAAGAAACCGCCTGCTGGGCCATCAATGCTCGACAGAAAGTTGAGAAGGAAGGGGGCAGAGCGGCGGCAGCACAGGCATCTGGGGGGCTGGGTCGGTCCAGCTCGGCCTCGCTGGCTCTGAGGCCAGGCAAGCAGCCAACCCTGCCGTCGACGCTCACTCCCAGTGCGGCCCAGCAGGAATAGCACCACCCGCTCCACGCCTTTCGTGGTCACCGAGTGAGGGGCCACATGCCCAATGCTGTGAACAGCACCGCTCAGGTGGGAGCCTGTGGGGAGTGTTTGCTGCCATCACTGGTCTCAAGGAGGCCCAGGCTGGCAGGCTCCCCCAGCAGGCTGGGATGACAAGGCAGGGGAGGCTGCAGAGGCACCCCATACTAGGATAGAGGAATTTAACTTTATTCTGGAGCCAAAAGGGAGCCAATGAAGTGACAGGAATTTTACTTCAATGCTTAAACGTGATAATCTGGTGATACAAAAGCTGGGACTTCAGGGGGAGCTGGTTAGATCACGGAAAGAACTCAAATTCAGGTAGGTAGGGAACAAGAATGAGCAGTCTTACTATCAGTAACGTGATTATACGGCCAAGTGTCACAGAGGACAGAAACACTTTTCAGCTTTCCCTAAAAGGATTAAAACATTTCACCAGGTGACGTTCAGCTTATCACTGTGAAACGCAGGTAACAGAAACTAGATAACTCAGCAGCAAGTCTGCTTCTGTGTCTGGAACCACACACCTGGTTTTTAGGGTCCTTGAGGTTGAACATGATGCTGCGGTATTTGCTCTTGTAGCGATTATCTGTAACTTGAAACAAGCTAAACATCTCCTTCTCAATGTGGAAGGCGATCTTCCCTACTTCGTTTTCTGTCATGATCAAGTCGTCGCTGTCACTGACTCTACACAGAAGAAGAAGAGCCACGTAAGCCACTGCAGCTGTGAGCAGAAACTTTAAGCACCAGGGCAAACCGAAACTACCACTTTAAATGAAAGAGCTTCCACTTTAATAGATAAGAAATCAAGTAAAACAGCCCACCTTTTCCACAAAATCTCTTTTAAAGAACGTCGTATATTTTGTCGAATTTGTGAGTTTGGCTGTGACAGGACAGGACTGGTGGCCAGGAGCCGGCCCGGGGCTGGAGCGGCTGCAGGGCCCGAAGCAGCCGCCGGCTTTCTGAGTGCTCCGCCCAAAGCCGAGGAGCCAGGGAACCTCTTAGAAGCGGACGCCGCAGCGACAGGCGTCAGGCCTGACGGTCTGGCAGCAGAAGTGCTGCCCGAGGGGGTGGTCGAGAGCCACTGTCTCTTGGGTATCGAACCCTTGAAACCTGAAGGCGACTTTTTAACGGCCTGTTTGGCTGCTGACACGTTGGCAAAAGAAGGTGACTTCTTTGGAACTAGGCTTCTGTGCAAGGAAGGGTGTTTGCTGACAATGGCGCCCGAAGGAACCATTTTCTTGGACACCGTGACAGTTGCTGCCATTTTCTCCTCCACTCTTCTGTCCTCCTTCATGGCTACAAAGGAAACAAAATGCAGGGCTCTTCAGGAAGAGGGCGCGGCACGACGTTCTGTGTGGACTTGTCATTTGGGTGTTCAGAGTACCATGGCCACCCTTAACCCAGCAAAACGCACTAAGTATTATTGTATGCAGTGTGAACTGAAAGCCAAGGACTTTAAGAAAATCCCTGCTGGACTCAGAAGAGGTGTGTGCTAGGACCTGTTTACCATCACGTTTACGACAGTGACTACACTTTGACTCTTCCAGAAAGAAAGACGCTTCATTTTACACTCATAAACTTTACTTCAACCAACAAACTCTAGTTACCAAAAGCTCAATTAGGATTAGACATTTTTAATCATTCGCTGTCTTAAAGCTGAAGAACAAATTTCACATTAAGAAAAGCTAGACTTAGAATAGCACTTTCATTACTAGAATTCAAAAGCCATTTTAAAAATAAACATGAGCTTCAAGCAAGGACAAAATGGACAAATTCTCTTTAAGTGGTGCCCACAGGGCTTTCTAAGGACCCAGCAAGGCTTGAGCTCTGGGTTTGAGCAGAGTCACAGCTGCGCACTGGATTCTTTTGGAAGAAGTCCCTTAAAAGGATGCCAGTGAGAAACATGAGCTTAATTATCAACATGGGGAAAACCAATCCTATCTTTATACTGAAAATTAGATGCAAGAATAAAGTGCTACTGTATATAAATGTTCCAATTACAACCCTTGATTCAAAGGGTCAGACAAGTAATAAATTAGTGCTTTAGTCCAAACAAGGATTGCAGTCAAAACCTGAAACAAAAGCAAACAAAGGCCTTTATAATGCCAGCACCTTTCCTTTAAAAAGACAAAGGACATGCCAAAAAACAGATCCAATTACAACCCTGCATTGGGCCATCAGAAGTAAGGGCTTCAGGAACCAAGGAAGACAATCCCCACAGGGGGTCAGGACGGTAAGGTGGCAGAAAGAAGAGGGTAGCAGGACAGAGGGGCAAAAGGACTGGGATGCAAGGCGATGGCCCAGCCTCTCACTCAGGACTGCCCCTGAGGCGGATGCAGGCATGGTGGAAGGGATCAATCCCAGCGCATCAGAGCTACTATGGACAGGTGATCTAATCACACAAGGAGGGACAAAGAGAAACGGTCTTCCTTGGTGCATCCTCCTCTCAAACGACTCCTGCAAGCCTCTAAAAATGCCAACACCTAAACGGGGGGGGGGGGATTCTTCCAACAGATGTTACAGCAATCCCTTCAATTTTACCCAGGGAACAAAAAAATATCACTGCTCCTCCCACTATTGTTCAATTGTGTCTAATAAACCAGGCAGAAGGTAAGAAGGAGGGGCATGTAAGGCTCTACCTACAACCTGAAGCTGGCTTGGGGGGGCATTCACCGTTCAAGGGGTCTCTGTTAAAGCCAGAGCACAGCTCTTCCCAGTACAGTTACTTCCTCCACTTCCTCCCATGCCCGTGGCTCTCCCTCATCCAGCAGCCTCTAACTTAAACTGCACAGTGGGTGGGCAAGTTTACTCTAATTTACACACTAACTGGCACTAGGAGCCTGGGGCTTCAAAGTTTTTTCACTTTATACTATAACGTTCCTTATTTTTACAAAATTCCCAACAGCACAATAGATCCAAAACTTAGGAGTGTTTGAAGTACTTCAGCTTTATCAGACATCAATTTGACTTAAGAGCTTTCAGATTTTGCCTTTAATAGAATTGTTTTAATGGCAACAATTCACTGAAAAGGCAAATCCCTTATTTTTATCTCACAAAGCCCTCGACTCCATGCCCTCGCCCACCCCTGGCCAAGGCCGGTCTGCCCACTGATCCCAGTGCCTGTCAGAACCTCCAGTCCCAAGCGATCAAGGCTTCCCAAGACCCCTGTGCTCTCCCAATGAGTGGCAGGTTCTGTCCACTATGGCTCACTTTTGGTCACTATGCCACCAAACACTTCATTCCTTTGGGAGCTACGTTTGTAAATAAATTGCATTATAAGGCAATGACAATGTCTGACAAAATAAAAATAGGGACACACTAGGAACAAAAAACTTTTTACTGTCCAGAACTTTTATTTCTCCATGTATTATTTCATCAGATCAAGTTTATATACCTAAGGAGTTGCCATATCTGAGAATTCTAAATTGTTCTGTAAGTTAACCCTAACTAGCAAAGTTCACACCATCTAACTTGGAGTACCACTAGGCTTTAGGTTCAACAACTGAGGACACTTTTCTTACGGGGACGGGGATGGGGTGGGAATGGGAAGAAAGAATGTCTGAGGCCCAGTTAGGATAAAAAGTGCTGGAAGGCAACGAATGTTCAAGGCCCTTTGCCAGGGAGCAGAGAATGCGGCAGGCAACACTGGCCTGTACAGGTGTGTGACCCTGACTCTGCCAGCAAGCCACTGGCAGCCCTGAAAGGAATTGGGCCTGTCACGATTAAAGCAGACCTAAAAGCCAGTTCAGTCACTGCCCTTTAGAGATAACAATTTTGCTGGGAATATTTTAAGAGTGTTTAAAGTAACTCTAAAATAGCTGTCCCAAGGTGTTTCCAGAAACGCCCATAAAGTGCCTCAATTGTTTACAGGACATCTATGTGATGTCATATGAAAATAAATCTTAACATTTGTTTTGCCACTTAGCATTGACATGGTTTCAGGTTGCATGTGTTAGCTTCAAAAACCTCCAAATTCTAACCTTCAGAATAAGGACTGTCCACCCAAGATTAGTATTTTTAATGGTAGAAGAGGTTCTTCAGTTTAATCAGCTTATTTTCCCCTTAATTCAGGAAAAACCAGTCAAGACAAGTTTAGGCCATTTCTAAAACATGAGATTAAAATCACCCATTACCAAAAAGAGTAAATAGTAAATGAATGTAACCTACTGAAAATGCAGTTATTATTAAGGTTATTTTGTAACATTAGCTGCTTCTGCCCTTTTAAAGTCAGCCTTCCTTATTCCTGACCTATACCACAGTTTATAAATAAGTAAAATTAGGCAACTTAAAGGATTGGTAAAACATTCAGATATGTGATTCCAGTGGCAAATTGGCTAAAATGTTCTTTCCTCCAACTGCTACATTCCTGTCCCTTTCCCATTGTGCTGGGCCTGGGAAAGGTGGATTGGAGCGGTGGTGGTGGTGGCAGAATGTGGACTATTACTGGCAACGAGCTAAACACATTATTTTTGGGCAAAGTGAACATTCAACCTGCAAATTCTTCATCTAACTTATTAATTTTGTTGTGTATAAATGCTGAGAGGGGACGGAATAAAATAATAACCAGCCAGGAAAAAAGCTATCCTAGAAAAACAGAAGCCCCCCCCCCGCCCCCCGCCAGCTGCTTTCAGGGTGTGACATTCCCTGTGTGGTGGTTAATTTTCCGGCTGGTCAGCAATGGCTTTGTATGGGTAGCTCTAGCCAAGTTCTATCTGTAGTTCCGGATGGAGGACGCGACCCACTGGAGTGTGCCCTTTGTGCCATTTCCACTCAAAGCCTCCTTTAGCTTCCACTAAAGGAGTGCCACTGGGGCCTGCTGGAGGGGGGAGGAAGCATGTTGCCAACTCCAGGAACAGGCACTAACTCAGAGCCAACTCAAGCTTTAGCTACAGAAGTAAAAGCTGTCCCAGTGGGAAGGGTCACAGCCCCATGAAATCGTCTCTGCAGTCTGGCCACTTGCTTATCATGGCAACACGTTATGGGGGTTAAGCCTAGACATGAACAGGGTCCCTACAGGAGGATCAAAACAACCATGTGGCTAATTTCCCAACAGGCATGGAACTGAGCTTCCTGCCCCACTTGCAGGCTGGCCAGGGTGCTGCAGCACCACCAGGCGGCATTAGCAGGCTGGGGCTGGAGGGACAAAAGGATTTCAAACCCCAGGTCTCCGGTGGAGCTTTGCTGGACATAACTTGGGCAGAACCTGTGCCAGCTGCCCGCCTGCCCCCGTGGAGCACAGAGGGTTTACAGCAGTCACAACTGGCCCCACTGGTAACAGGGGTCTCAGTGACGGCTCCTCCCAGACCTCTCTTCACAGGTGAATGAACCGGTGAAAAGCATTTGGAATTATTGTAGATGGTTTTATACCTTCTGGAAACAATTTATCTTCATCTCCAGATAGGAAACTTTCAGTCACAGAGATGCCTAAGGTGGGTCCACTAAGGAATCTGTGAGCAACTCTAATGAAAAATTAGAACGTTCAAACATATCAACAATTGACCATAAAAGGCAAAAACAAAAAAAAAATCAAATGAAAAATGAGTTTGTGTTAAGATTAATGAATCAGAAACAAAGACTAAAAAAAAAGTGTGTAATAAATTGTAAAGGCCAAGGAAATTTGTAGATCTCGAAGAATGAGTGTGAGCCCTTTGGCAGAGGTGTACACAATAAATTGGCCCCTTTTTGGATACTGTGACATTCATTCAGGGGTCTCAGGCACCTTATTGTCACTGACTTCTGCCCACCACCCATTTCCCCCCCACCCCCGTGTCTTGACTTCAGAAACTAAATAAAACTAAGTCAACTACAGCTTTGTGTGTTTTCTAGAACATGAACCTAAAAACCAGGACTCCAGAGAGATACTGTGGAGGAAATGGTGGAAGAGAATTCCACTGGCTGTAACATCAATTCTACTTTCAGCTCTCAGTATGACATGTGTACAATAAAGTTTCCCATTTCAATTTTCCTTCTTTACTGTCAAGATTTTTGTGTGAAAAATCACAGTTGCCAGTAGCAAGAGAAAAAATTTGGCTTTTACTCCTCTCAACATTTCAAGTATTTTCAAATGAATTATTCTTTTAAAAGCGTAAGTCATTGAGTGCTTTTCTATCAGAAAACAAAACATGGGCAATTCCCAAGTCAGTCAAGGAAGGACTGATGCTTCTCCGAGTCTACTATGTAATTAGACTGTTTCCATGCAAGTTCGCAGCCCAACTGTGGTTCCGGGCTGTGCACAGCTGGCACCCCACATGCCTCAGCAGTGAGGTGCACGTAACTCGTCTCCACAAGAAATGTGCAGCCAACTGTGTGTCTGCAGGTGAGGTGCCCTTCCTCAATTTAAGCTCATATATAGTATTTTGAAAATGAAACTAAAACCTGACTCTTTGGGTTGGCATTCATAAAATACAAAGAGCTGGTCTCATCGTACTTCGAAATGAACCACTGAGCGGAAAGTGGACGAGGGCCACGTGGGAAGACAGGTGTTTCACTGTTCACGCCTGCTCATCTGGAGTCTCTGTGATCTGGCCCAGCTTGCAGGTGTCTCCGTGTGGCTGCCAGAACCAAGATTCATGCTGCTTTTCCGGGATCTCCCAAACAGGTAACAAGCACTCTGATTAATAAGGTTATGGTTTAACCAGCATTATTTATTTGTGCTTAAACTGTTTACTACTTAAGCCAACATGAGAGGGCTGTGTTAAAACAGTCTATTTATCCCCCCCCCACAGCCCTCCCAGCCCAAAAAGGTCTTAGTCTGCAAAAAACCCCAAAACTGAACTGCACCAGACAGATACAGTTAACGAGTATGCAGCCAATTACCTTATTTTCTCTTCTTGCTGAACTCCTCCAGGTTGGTGATAAGTTAAACTTGTCCCAACCTTCATTTAAATAAATGAAGATGGCAAAAATTCTTATCAATCTTTTATGTTTGCTTCTCTAAATTTTAGAAGCTAAGAATGTGCGTGTTGATGTGTTACAAAAAAAAAAAAAAAAAAAAGTATTCCACAATTTTATGCAAATATATCTGAAACTTGTTACCATGTTGGAGAATTTACAGCCGGCTTCTTCAGGGACCACCTCTGGACTCTATTTGACACTGCTAATGCCATCAAAGGGACTTTCCTACAGTATGAATCTTTAAGGGGATATTAGAGCCGAGTCGTATTTCCAAAAGGTTACATGTAGTTCCCTGATGAACTGGACCAATTCTGCTGGACACCAACACCTTGACCAGGTGGCCAAAGCACAAGAACTTGGCCTGAGCCAGAGCCACGGGCTGAAGGACTTCAGCTCACACGCTCAAGCCTACGCAGGTGTGAAGCTGTTCCCTGCACTAATTTTCTGAACACTGGGCTATTCAAGTTTATGAAACACTTCAAAACATGGAAAGATGCCCTGACTGACAACCAAGAAAACGTCAGCTATGTGGCTACAGTTAAGAAACAGCTATCAACCTAAATCCTTTATCAGTATAATTACTGCAGGTGTAAGTTTCGATTCTTCTTCTAATGGGGGTGGAGATTGGTTGAGATGTACAAAACCCAACACCTGATTCATCTCCAACCTCGTTTTCATTACTACTGACAACTCCTAAAGGCACAAATGGCTCATGCGACCGATAAGACATCCCTCCCCAGCTTTAAAACTCTAGTATCCCCAAGTGTTTTATTATAGGAAATTTGCTCATCTTTTGCCTATAGTGAACTATGCTTCTGGAGACACACAGGTGCCATCAGCCCTCTTCCTGGAGACCTGTATCCCACCCAATCCATCTCTCCACATCACTGGACCTTTTGGTACACACAAATGAACTAAGGGGAAAGAAAGGCTTGTATTTGGATAAGATGCATAACCATCTGGATTTGGGTTCAGAGGCTGTTAAGGGTTTTCTATTTTAATTCCCAAAGCTAGGTGGCAAACTGTAGAAATTCCACTTCTCTAGTCAAAATTTGTTCAAAGCCCCAGTGTTTTAAGTCACCTAATGAGCCACTTGGGGAGTCCAAAATACTAGGGGAGGAAGTGTGCCCATTATAGGGACATTTTGCAAATAAATTTTCAGCCCTCTTTATGCTTTGACAATAATGGGAGGTGAACAAGAGTGGAAATAAAGAGAAAAAAATATGGAAGAAACAGGATCTAAAAGCACAAAAGCAACATCACAATCTTGGGGGGGGGTATAAAATGCAAATTGTTTCCATTAAGCTAAAGATATTGTACAGAAGAAAATCTCACACCAATTTTAAAAAACTAACCAGAGGAATAATTAGGAGCATGTTTAATTACATCACCTGCAGAACATTAACAATCTATTGAAACTTTAATGGATCATACACCCTTCCTTAGGAGAACAGCAAGAACAAGCTTCTGTGCACAGAAAGAGTTTCCCTGCTTAACACATTTCTTCCCCACGTTTGCTGAAAAGTTGTACCTGAATCCACAACCCAAGGTCAGCAGTAATGACTTGGGAAGGAAAGGAACTCTAGAGCATTTCCACAAGGCAGCAGCGGCAGCAGCATTTCGGCTGTTTGCTGGTTGTTTTCACAAAGTGTGCATAGAGCCAAAGGTGGATCAACTCAGGAGGCCACGGACTTGAAAAGCTCCTCGTAAAAACTGTTCCATTGTCAGCCTCAGACTGCATTTTGTCCACCATCTCCCTGGAAAGCACGCCCTGCAGCCGGCCAGGGAGGCAGGGCAAAAGGGCTCCTGGTGGGGATGCAGAGCTCTAGCAAGCTCCGTGCACGGTGCCCCAGCCAGCTGGACCTGCGGGGGTCCAGGGAACATCCCCTGCTACTGCAAAAGTGAGGTGTTACTTTGGGGAGAGAGGCATAGATGTGGAAATGCCTCCTCAGTAATGTGGACTTCAGATTATATTACCAAAGACCCTACTCTCCTCCCAATCATCTTTTGGGAAGATGACATTTCTGGAATAATGAAAAACCACCCGAAGCAATTAGCTCACAAGTATTTCCCTCACACATGCTATGCATTTTGGATATCCATCAATTTAAATTTTGAGATATGGATGTGCTGGGAAGCTTAACCAGAGTCATTAACTTCTCCCCACGTTCTGTCAACTGAGGCAGATTAGCTTTAATGAAGAGATGATGTGTTGGAAGTGTAGAAAAAGGGAAAAGGTGGAAAAGTCAAAGAAAACAATCTCCATGAGCAGAGAAACGGAGACTTCTAATTCATCTCCCCCATCACCTTCTGCGGGGGAAGCGGGAAGTAAGAATCGAGGGTTGCAAGGACTAGAACCCATCCTTTTGTCCCATGCCCCCCACCAACTTTTCCTTTCTCCAATGTATATATATAGCCTACTAAAACTCCACAGCTGTGGTTTCAGGGACAGCTTTCCCATTCTGGTAAACACAGACTGAAATTAACTGAATTGAAATTAATTGCCCAATTATCTGCATTTTGGGTATATTCCCCGTTTTGCTTTCCTTTATTGTTATGTGCCTATAACCAACTTGAAGCGTTTTAGCACAGTATTAAAGTGGCTGCTTCCTACCCATTCACAGGTGAGCAATGCTTAATTTTAAGTGTGCCCATTACTTCTATAAAAGTGCTATCTTGTAGAGGTGCTATGATTTGATTAATTTGAGATATGTATTTGTTACAAAATTCTAGGCTCAAACAACTTAAAGTGTAGAGACCCATTATAAGCAATTGGTTAATTCTGTTATTTAACAATTTACTTCTAAAATCTGCAACTTTGAAAATATTCCGTATTGCTTTGCAATTTGATCCCATTTCCTAAGTCTTGGCTCTTTTTACATTTTTACAATGAGTATTTAGTGATATACATTTTAAACCACACTCTATATAGAATGTAACTTCACAAGCACTTTCCTTAAATGAGTTGTTAAAAAAGGCAGACTGGAGAATGCAGTGTGCTTCCATAATACTGGAATTTAGGACTATTTAACCTTTTGGTGCTCTTTAAAGAGGCACAAATGCACTATAAACAACATAGAAAATGAACTGAAAATAATCTTAATAGAGTAAGATGTGTGCTAGAGATCTAAGTTAAAATTTCTAAAAATGTAACTTTCGAGCTTTAGGCTGAGAAACTAGAACAAAAAGAAAAGAATAAGTGACATCTAATCTGGGATTTAAAACATCTATCTGAAATATATCTCAGTTTCTTCCAATAATTTGAAATTGGGAATAGTCTATGCATGCAAGAGAGGAGGGTCAGGCAGCCAATTAAACCTAAAATATCAAACCTAAAGTTTACCTTTGGTAAGGATATTAGAAGTGCAGAATACACATCATATTCACTCACCTTGGTACTTATTAAGCAGTAGTAAATGGGCCTTCAAAATCTGAATGTGTTTATATGGATGTGTCGTGTGTGAACTGGATATGAAAAAAATCCCTACCTGTCCACTCAAAAATAAATTTAACTCCTGAAAATCATGCATAAACTGAGTATCAGATCTAACTGGCTGAAAGTGACTTCTGCAACCTATAAAAGACCTGATGATTATATGGGCTGAAAGCAGATAATGTGGGAAAACTGCTAACGTTAACAGGGCTATAATAAAACTGATGTTTGGACAACGATGAATTCTGAGTGCTCGGCAGTGTATCTATCAAATCTGATTTTGTTTCGAAGATAATACAAATACTTACCAGAGTCTGATAATGAAAATAAAAGATATTAAAGGAATCAACCATCAAGATAAAACATTCAGCAATGAGTTTGTACAGCTTTTTTTGAAAACACTGGTAAGTCACAACAGACTAAGGATGTGTATACAGGGCCTCAGGAGGCAGCTCAGATACGGGAATCTGCTTCATCTTTGGTGGGTGCATCAAGTGTTTATGACCAGTATAAAAACATGGCTAAAATTCTTAATCCTGGACAGACCCAAGTGGATGGCTATCCAGAAAGAATGGAAAGGGTCCATGAGGCTAGCCCCTAGGTGATACATACATTTATACAACAGTGATGGCGAAAGAGCAGCAGTCTTTTCTGGCTTTACTGCATTGTAATTGTGATCGCTTGCCCAAGATGGCGTGCTGCTTTCAGAAGCTGTTTCCTTAATATGTGCTTCATTCCTAGAAGATGCTACCACAGTCTTCTTCACAATGTTTTCTTTTTTGTCTGGAGCTGGTCTCTTGTGCATAGAAGAAATTTTAATGCCCGCCTGGATAATCAGTAAAATCTTAATCATTAAGGTGGTCAGATCATACCTTAGCTTCATTTCACCTCACAGTAAGGGCAATGACACCACCTGGTCACTTCCAAGGCCCCCATCTTGAGCCCAGACACTGTGCTCTGAGCAGCAGTGCCAGACTGCACTGGCACACCCAGCAGGCCTTAGCACCCCAACGCGACACCTGGGCACTCCATTATTTGAATGGTGTGAAGGGGATCCACACACATGGGCAGCTGTAAACCTGGGACCTCATATGTGAGAAGCCGGGGCTCAACCACTGAACCACATCAGCTTCTAGATAGGCTTTTTTTGTTTGTTTTGCTTGTTATTTGTTTTTTTCAGGAGGCACCGGGAACCAAACCTGGGACCTCCCATGTGGGAGGCGGACGCTCAGCTGCTTGAGCCACATCCACTCCCTGTAAACCTCTAGAGGTATGAGGCTGTGAGGGCCACAGAAAATGAGCTACTTGTGCTGTGCAATAAAACAAGGCAAAGGGGGGATGGATGTGCTTAATACCTAAATGGGGGGAAGGGGGATTTTTGAAAAAAG
Organism: Tolypeutes matacus; assembly: GCA_026826555.1. Taxonomy (NCBI): domain Eukaryota; kingdom Metazoa; phylum Chordata; class Mammalia; order Cingulata; family Chlamyphoridae; genus Tolypeutes; species Tolypeutes matacus. Next base: position 514,523 of record JAKSZT010054278.1, on the reverse strand, counting down.
ACAAATGGTATTTCAGTATTTTCAACTGAAAATGTGGAGATTTAGGGAGCATGGCAAGGGCCTGACTGCTCTTGGCGCCTCCCTTCTCTAACTGTGTGCTGCGACAACAGCTTCCTCACCTCTAGGCTTCAAAATTAGCAGCCTCAGAAATTAAATCATCTAAAGGCTAGAAAAGCATTTAAAAACAATCAAGAAAACTCCCCCAAACAACACCAGTAATGCTCTGCTTGTTGTATATGTAAAAAAAAGCTATAAGGTGGTTAAGTCAACCTGAGCTACAACTCCAGAAAGGATCTTCAAGTGTAGGACAAGTCTGTGATGTTTTAAAAATCCCTGGGAGCGGCAGAGCCGATGCAGCCCAAGTGGTTGAACGCCTGCTTCCCATGTATGAGATCCCAGGTTTGGTCCCTGATACCTCCTTGGGGGAGTGGGGTGGTGGTGGTGGTGGGAATCCCTGGGTTCTCCCCCAAGCACACAAAACAGATAAAAAAGAGATAATCTTGACAGCTAGGTCTTAGAGACTTAGCAAAAGAGCAGTTTTGCTCAAGAACCTACTTTCCCTGCCCACCCGACTCCCCTATAAGTATACTCTTCACACTAACTACGATGATTACCAACTCTTCTTGACAAGACTATATGTAGTATTTATCGAAATTTTAGTTTGCAGCATTGTCTGTGTATGCTTTACTGCATTTGCACTAATCCCTCAGCTACAGGGAAGAAAAAAAACATAAAAACAATATATGCTGCTTATCTGTAATTCTCCTAAGTGGGTGGAAAAGGGTGAAGGCAAAAATAAAGGTGATACGATCTGTATTACATTTACACCTGCTCCCTGCACTCTACAAATAAATTTTTTGCTTAAACTGGTTAAATGATGAGTTAAACTTACCTGAACGCTACATTTTGGAAGACTGAGCTTTTCTGGTTTCATCTTGGTCTTTTCCTTCAGTTTTGGTTTCTGTTCTTGACCTGAACTTAGAAATTTCATAGTAGCTGCAGCATGTTTAAGAATACAGTCATTGCTGCAGTAAACCGAGTCAGGCTGCGCCACGCTAGAACACCCAGGGCCAATACACTTTGATGCCCCAGGAGCCTCTATCACCTGCAGAAGTGAAACATGTGATTTCAAACAATGTCCTTGCCTTGCTAGCACTTAAAAAACTCTAATCACGACTTAGCACCACGGTTCCTGTTCTTAATCCAGGGGCACTAACAGCGCTTTAATATGCTAAGTGTGATCTCTGTGTATTCCAACCCCATGACCCTATTTCCCCTGCATAAGATGTTCACATTCTTACCGGCCCTTTACGCCACCTGTGGTGGGCAGAATTCTAAAATGACCCCCAGCATTCTGCCCCTCCCCACCCCCTACCCCTTGAGTGTAGATTTCATACCCATGACTAGGTTCCCTCACAAGGCAAAAACACAAGGATCCTACAGATGTATTTCAGGTTCCAAATGAGTTAAGGCTGAGTTACTCAAAAAAAAAGGAGCCTTAGCAGTTAGAAGGGCACGGGGCTTCACTGGCTGTGAAGGAGGACTCTGCCATGTTGTGGCTGCCATGTAGCTAAGATCTGAGGGCAAGGTTGCCAGATAGAATAAAGGACGCCAATTAAATCTTGACTGCAGATAAATGAACAATTGTTTAGTATAAGCATGATGCAAAAACGATACAGCATACAATTAATTGGAGAGTCTGGAAGCAGATCTTTCCCCAGGGGAGATCCAGGGGAACCTCTGATGAGAGATCACAGCCCCAGCCCTGGCTGACACCTCAGTGCAGAGGGCTGGGCCAGACTCGTAACCCACGGGAACTGTGAGCAGTAAAAGTGTGTTGTGTAAGCCAATAAGTTTGTGGCAATCAATTACACAATAGTAAACCAGTATATCACAAGAACTAAACTTGGTTGATTCTCTTATAATTAACATTTTGAAGGTCAAGACTAAATATAAATACACATAAACGTTTCAACCAAATGTACTTGAGCACCATTTCTTCCTCAAATTAAATAGTTAAGGTAATTGTTTATCTTCCATAAGATCTAAGATTTACTTACAATAAAATTTAGGTTCATGCAGCCTCAACCACACTGACAATACAGACATGAAGTTAAGATGATGTATCTATTAACTTTCATTAATCTGCCTTCTTAATGACTAAATGTGATACTAGTGGTCAATATCACATTTCCATTTAATACATCCAAAATAAATGTGTTTCAACAGCCCAGTCCTTGCAGCACTTTCTGGGCTCTCTGCTGATGCAGGCAGGAATGTAAGGCCAAGATGCTTGTAACAGTATCTCAAAGTCTCTGCGCCCCACCACCTGCTGGAGGACAGTGGGCAGGTCAGGGGCCTGGCACCTCCACCAACCCAGCTGGCAGATGAGGGCACGCCCCCAGGTCAGGGCTGCCTAGGGAGATGAAGGAAAGCCTGGAGGGAAACATGCTCGGATCACATCTCCTCTACTGGGAATTGGAAAGGAAGAAACGGGAGGGCATGAGACAGCTCTCAGCAGCAGAAGCTACAGCCACGCGGAGAGCATGGTAAAGAACCACAGCCAGGAAGGAGCATTAAAAGCCAGGTGTGAAGGAGAAATGAGCAGACAGGAGACACAAGGACAAGCACTGGCTAACGTCTGAGCCTCTTACTGAGGGTCAGATCATCGGCACTTGGCCAGAGCTGCCTCAGGCGCCCATGCCGAGGCTGCCCCTCTTCCTCACTGAGATGGTTTTTTTATTACCCCACATATATTCATGTACCACCTCCCCGCCACCTCCCTCAGTGCTTCTCAAAGTGAGACACTAGTTGTCTCAGAGATGCATGTTTATTTCAATTAACTAGCACCAGGCTCAGATTTCATTAATATGAACCCGAGAGAGGCTATTTTTCTAAAAGTGAGTCCATTTACTAATAAGTAAATAAGAACATAGGAGACAAAAATAGTTAAAAAAAAAAAAAAAAAAAAAAAAAAAAGTGACAGATGGTGCCATGCACAGGACGGAGTGTGGGAGGCTTGTGCTGACAGCCCAGAAGCTCTTCTGCCAGAGAGCAGCCCACAGGACGATGCCCGCGGCAGTACAGACCCAGCTGTCTCCAAACAAAACAAACTTCTCGTTTTGGTGTCTCTATAATAGAGTCTGAAATCCATTAAGATCAACCCCTTCACATTTACCTCTGTAGGCAAAATACTTACAGGTTGAAATATCTTGAGTTTTTTCTTGCCACTTGGATGTGCAGCTTTCTCAATTCTACCCTTTATTCCTTGGTCTTCACTAGACTTTTGTTCAACTGTTCCTATACTTGTAAAATCTGTGCCATCAGCATTCCCATGGCTAAATTTAGTTTCCTGCTGGTCTGTGTTTTCTGAGTTAGCCTCATCCTGCACCTGTAGAATGGTACAATTCGGGCAGATATAATCTTCCCCATTCCTTTCCAAAAGCCTCCCACGAGCCTCAGAAATGCCCACACAGTCGCCATGAAACCATTCTTCACATCGGTCACAGCAAATCATAAACCTGAAATCAGAAGATAAAGCTGTTAGGGAGGGAAGGTGAGAGCTGAACACCGTTCACTCTTAGACATACTAAGTCAAATCGTTTTTTTTTTAATTATTTTTTTAAAATTTTCATCTATTTATTTATTTATTTATTTTTATTGTGGGTAAAAATCAAATTTTTCACAATACAAACCGATATTTGTAAAATGATATATAAATATATATGCATATATGTGCATTTGCTTACATAAATGTTATTTTATATATACATATATATATTTTTAAAGGTGCTTAGATTACCTAAACGTTACACACACTCAAATTGGTTTTAACTTTCCAAAATGAAAAAAAAAAAAAAAGCAAATATACAGACTAGAGAAAGTACAACGAAGGACACCCATCTCTTGATTTTATTAACATTCAACCAAATCTGCTTCATCTTTTGATGGGAGCAGATCATAGGCTTCAAGACATTCACCCCTAGATGTTTCAGTATGCCTTTAGTCCACCTGACAAACCAACCAGTGTTTCCCTACTGCCCCTTGGCACCCAGTCCTAGTCAAAGGCTGCAAGTTGCCCCCAATGTCCAAACTGGGGCCCGCTCAGAGCTGCCCATGGCACTGTCACAGCTCTTCAGGTGGGCCACTGTTCAGCATGGGAGCCACAGTCGCAGGACGGTGGTGTGACTGGGGCCATGAACATTGCCCACATGTCACTTCACACCCACCACTGAATGTAAGCAGTGGCTACTGCAGTGGACAGTGTGGCCCTAAGCAGTCCCTAGCCACACCTTTTGTTTCTTTTTTGACAGTGACATTTTATCTTTCTCAACTGAACAAATATTCACCTAGGCCAACTTTTTTTTTTTTTTTTTTTTTTAGGTACCAGGGGCTGGGGATTGAACCCAGGGACCTCGTATGTGGGAGGCCGGTGCTCAACCACTGAGCCACACCAGCTCCCCTGAGTTGGTTTTTCCGTGTTTTTTTTTTTTCCCCCTGAGGCAGCACTGGGAACAGATCCTGGGACCTCCCACATGGGAGGTGGGTGCTCAACTGCTTGAGCCACATTTGCTTCCCCCAACTTTTAACTCTTTAAATCAAATACAGTGAATGAGAAGTATCTTGCTGTCTGCATCACTCGGGTTTCCTGGGAGCTGGGGTAGCTACCTCTCTCACAACCTACCTGTTGTTATGAGGCTGCCGGCACAGGCAGTACAGGGCGCTGGGGTCATATACCTCACAGTCCCGTTTATGTTTGAGTGAATCTGCGGGTTCTTCCTCTTTAATTCCCTCAGCTGCTTTCCCTTCCAACTTGCTCTCTCTGTTGTCTTGCGCTGCCTGGGACCCAGCTGCCGGACCGGTCTCAGGCTCCTGCTTACCAGGCAGTAAGCTCTCTGTAGCATTGCCTGACTCAACGTCTACAGTCTCTGCTGGATCCTCCTCACGACGCTTCTTCCTCAGGCGATTTTGTACCCCTTTCAGGGGCCTATCGGTGGGCTCCTGCTCTCGCTTTCTCCGAAGGCGATTCTGAAGTTCTTTCAAAGTCAATCCATCACTATCACTGTCAGAGGCATCGTCATCGTCATCACCTCCTTTTGCCTTTTCACAAGAGGAGGGCTGTTCCTTAACACCTGTGGAACCAGACTTTGGACCACTTTTAATTTCAGAGGTGCTTTCTACGCTCCCTTCAGAGGCAGTTTCAACATCTGTAACTGGACAAGACGTTGGCTCACTAGAATCTTCAAGGGAGACAGGAACATTTTTTCTTCCTCTACGTCTAACTGTTGTAAGAAATTCTTCCACTCTCTCAGTACGCTTTGGCTGCCTTCCACTGCGTCGCAAAGAGAGGCTTTGCTGCTGCTGGGGCTGCTGTTCCAGAGGATCTGCTTCAGCGTCTCCTGTGCCCTCCCGCTTAGCAATCGTGGTTCTTCGAAAGCCCCATGTTTTCCTGAATTCTTTACTTGTGGGTTTGATGGTCTTAGGCGTTTCCTCATTGCTCGGGTCTCCTTTATCATCCATACCTGATGGTAAAATGTAATCATATCATGACTGACGTTAATGAGTTTACATTTTTGAGTGAATAACAAACCACTGAGCTAAAAGATCACACGACCTTTAATCAGACACAAGAGGGATCATCATTTATGCCAATGTAAAGGAGCAATATGTACCTATGAAAAATGAACTTTTACATTAAAGCAAATCGTTTTGGCCAGTGCTTTCCAAAGTGTGGCATGTGAGATGATTCGAGGGGGTTCACGAAGATTTTAATAGTTATATATTTAATGTTTATTAGACAAAGTACAGCTAGCAAACCAAATCTACAATTTCACCATTTTACTGCCCAGTACAAGGCTTTACAACACATGTCATAGGGAAAAGTATAGGGAAAAGATTAAATAAGTCACAGTACAAGTGGCCAAGGACACAACCAAGTCCATGAAGGTCGGCCAACGGTGCCTGCCATAGCAGGCTAACAATGGCCATGTGTTCAGTGCCCATGCCTGCATGGAGAGATGGGCTCTACACTCCCCCACCCCTGGAATCAGGCAGCTTCTGACCACAGCACACAGTGTTATTAACTGTGCTGGTCTGCGGCCTTGACTTCAAGAGGATTGGATGCTTCCATCTTGGGCTTTGGAACCTTGAGCTGCCAGTTCAGAAGTCCGACCAGCCTGCTGGAGAGACCACATGCAGAGGAAGAGGGTCTTGGCTAGACCCAGCCTTTCAGCCATCCCCACCCAGGTGCCAGACAGAGTGAAGTTGTCTCCATCCCTTCACAGCTGCTCAGCTGTTGGTTGTATGACAAGTGACCCTGGAGGACACCAGGTGGAGAGCGGATGGCCCAGATTCCTGACCTACAAGTTCATGAAGTATAAAATGGCCATTGTGTTAAGTCCTTAAGTTTTGGGGGAGGTATTACGCAGCAACAGGTAACTGGAACACTCAGAAAATACTGACCTGGGCAATAAATTTTAAGGTGTATTTCTTCTCTGTATTCTCTTTTTTCTTTTTCTTTCTAATAGATTATTAAAGGATCAGTTTTGGAAACCTTTACTCTCTTGTTTAAAATGACAAACCCTGAAAAAGACAACATATACCTTAAGACTTCTTTTCCAAGGTGTCCAGGCTTCAATCACATTTAAATACTAATGATGACTCTGAATGTATGCCATGTTCCATCCTAGGAGAATGACTGGTATAGAATGAAACCTTAAAAAAATAAAAGATACAAAATTCAAATTCACTCGCAACCTAAGTTTTTTTGGTTTTGTGTCTGTTTGTTTTTTCTACTAAATGCTCTCACTTCACATTTTCCTGTCCAGCTCTGTAGATGCTGCCTGAAAGCAACCACCTGCTCACAGGTCTCTCAGAAGCTTGAAGAAGTTGCCTGTGACAGCTCTTAGTGTGCTGTGCTGAGAACCACACTTCTTTGGTCACCCACGGTGACCCATCTCTGTTAAAGGGCGCAGGTCAATTCAGGGTCACCGACAGTGATTTCGCTCCCGTGGAGCTGCCTGGTGATGTGGCAAGAAGAGCTTATAGGCGCACTGTAACTGTGGTAAACAGCAGCTAAGTCAGGAAGTGTGGGTTCCTGCTCCAGCTGGGTGATCCTGAGCAAGTCACTCTGAGCTGCTTTTAACCATGAGGCTACGCTGACCTCAAAAGGTTAAATGAGCTTGAATGTGATAAATAATATGAAAACCCTTCCGAAGAGACATACTCCTTACAAAATACATATGGTTTGAGATGGTATATTAAACTGTACTCCACAGCTTACAATGGTTTATTCATTCTTTCTAGAGATTTTACTTTTAAGAAAACTGTTTCTACTTATGCAAACCAACTTGTAGCAAATTTGATAGCCATCTTAAAGAAATAGTCAAGTTCTAATTTTCATACATGGTGATTTTCCACTAAAAATGCAGGTTGAGAGGCCATGCTACTAGTGTTTCTTAGCTTTGAGGGACTCATATTAGCCTTCCCAAGGAAGTTCAAGTGGGTACAATCCCTCCTCAGAGGGCCAGCATTTCTGGATTCCATGAAGCTCATACAAGGTCTGGGAAAGAAACCCAATTCCCACCTCAGTGGGGATGGCTTTCTGATAGAATTCCTCTCTATAAAACACAATTGTCAATAAAGAGAAAATATGCAATGGAAATATATATTCACATTGATAAAATAAAACAAATGCAAATTAAAGGAACATTTTGGATCAAATCTTAGCATGATCAAACATTCATCTAAAAACTTAAGGCTAAAGTTTAAATATTTAAAACAAATATGAATGTTACATGATATCAGTTTTATAATGCCATTTTAGAAAAAGAAAATGGGATGTTAAACCTATTAAATTAAAATTTTTGTTGCTGTTATTCTACATTACTGATACTTTACCTACCCAACACTGAAAGCTTGGATACTTTTTTCCAAAGTCCGAAATACAATGAAACTCCTGGCTGATGAAGTCCTAAAGAGCCAGGCCTCAAAATACTGCTGTTGTCAGTCACTGTTCACAAATAACAGGATTCGGATTTTCAACAACTCGGCTTATCTACAGACTGCTCCGATGGAGTAAGCTCCTAAAAGAAAGGAAGAAAATGTTTTACAGATCTTAGGCAACTGTAACTAAAACCACACATTGAAAAACGCACAGTGTGATCTAAGAGGACATCGGGGAGGCCAAACTGCCCTCCCCCAAAACATGGTCTCCTTGTTTAAAGACGCTTACAAAGAACAGAAGCTACTAGGATACTAGTAACATATTACAAGGGGGGAAGAAAAAGTCCAGAAGGAGCAGGAAGTCTTGGTTTGTGCACTGGCAGGAGACAGGTATGAAACTGGTCAAGAGAGTGCTGAGGCTTCAGAGACATGGAAAGGAAAAATTTTTAGAAATCAGTAATCGATCATCTTTCCAATTATAACACTGTTTTTAAGATAGACATAGCTCAATAAAACCCAGCACAGGACAGACACTTGAACAAAAGGCGAAAAAGCTGAAGTGCAAAATGATATCTGCTCTACGCAAACGTCACTAAAGGTCTTGAAATACAGAAAATAGTTAGCATGATGGTGTCAATATTTTTTTCTTTAAAAAATTCCTAGTAGTGTACCTATACTACCATTTTAATTAGTAAGAAAACTTTTAGAAGACTTATTGCTCATGATTACTAAACATTCAGGCCTTGCTTCTTCTGTATGTATTTAAAAGCCCTTTCTCGGTACACACCCTCACTGAAGAGGCCATTATCTCTAACTGGGTCCTCAAGCTGTTCTTTTTTAACCCTTTTGCCGTCCACCCCTCCAAGCCCCACACCTGAGCCCCACATCTCACCTCCTCCTCCGCCTCACTCCAACTGCCTTCCCTCTAACTGCTGTCTCCCAGGGTGACCTCAGAACAAAGAGCACAAACATTCTGACTCAGCTCCTTTTAAAGAGACAGTAAACTTGTGCCTTCAGCAATGCCTTCTCATTCTCCAGTGTTCCCCAACTGCCAAAGGGCACTGGCAAGGCCACATCCTCTCTTCATGTGCTAAACCTATCCAAAATGACTGCTTCAAGGTCAGAAAATTCTCAGAAGAAATAAGCTTTACCTTTGTACTTCGCAACACTGAGCATTTATAAGAGCAAACAAATTAAGATGTTCTCAGGAATGGAAATCACTTTTTAAAATTAAATTTATATTTTAATCTGAAAAAAATAAAAATGCTCCCAGATTTGAGTTCTGAAATGAGATAAAGGACAGATCAATTTACACAATTTGGTTCATTTACCCTGACTCCATATTTGCAAAATTGATTTCTTAATTCCTTCACAACCCAGAACTTCTGTGAAATTTCAGTTAGCTCGCAAAATAAAAACATACACATATCAAGGCAAAAGTAAAAAAATAAAAAGAAATGGGTTATGCTATTTTACACACTATAGCAAATTAAATGGGAAATGTGCTCATAAAACTGTGATCACATCATACATTTCTAGGTGCAATCCCCGCCCCCCTGTAAAATCTACCATTTCCCAGCTGCAAAGTATTCCACTTCCTACTAACTGGAAGTAGGAATAAAGCAATTAAACCTAAGGTTCTAAAAAAGTCACCCAAGCCAACATTTCTCAGCAGCTCTCGTAACAGTCTGTAAGGCAACCAAAGTGCAAACAAGTGGCTGAAAGAGCAACAGTTCAAAATCAGGACCTGCAGCTGATTTCCTGAACCAGCAACTCTACCTTTTTGGTCTCAGCCTTTTTACACTTAGAAATTGAGAACACCAAAGAGCTATGGTTTATATGGGATATACCTATTGATATTTTCAAATTTTAAAATTAGAAATATTTATTCATTAAAAAATAAATCCATTCAATGTTAACACTTTTTGCAATGAAAAAATGATATTTTCCAAAAAACTCAAGTGTTAACAGTGACACTATCTTTTACATTTTTGTATATCTCTGGCTTAACAGAACACAGCTGGTTTTTATATCTGCTTCTGCATTTAATCAGTTCCCATATATGGTTCTGGTTGAAATATATGAAGAATATCTTGCTTTACAAAGATATGTCATTAGAAAGGAAAGGCATATTTTAACAGTCTTTTTTTTTTTTTTTTTTTTTACCGGGAGGTCCCGGGGATCGAACCCGAGTCCCTCCATATGGGAGACGGACGCCCAACCAGTTGAGCCACAGCCGTCCCCTATTTTAACAGTCTTTGCAGATAGCCGTGGCTCTTCTTTGATTCTACACCGAAAACTCAACAAGTAAAAGTTTCTTAAAGGTGAGTTGCAAGGTAGAATCTGAAAAGAGGACCTTTTCATACTTTGTTATACATTAAAACCCCCCCTGGTCTGCCAGGCACTTTTACCACACTGTGTGTGCTGGGCATATGGAAAACATGGTTCACTGAGTTTTGCAGAGATTCCAAATGTCAACACTGATCTCATCAGCCATCTTACATATTAGTGAAACAGTCAAATTCACAAGGGCAGATACAAGTTTGCCAAAATTCCAGTTTTCTTTTTTTTTTTTTAAGATTTTATTTATTTATTCATTTATCCCCCCTTGCTGCTTGTGCTCGCTGGGTCAGCTAACCATGCGTGTGGGCGGGCTTGCCTTCACCAGGAGGCCCCGGGAACCGAACCCGGGGCCTCCCATATGGCAAACGGGAGCCCCACTGATTGAGCCATAGCTGCCTCCCCAAAATTCCAGTTTTCATTTGAAAGCTCCACTTTTATCATTAGCAGCAAATTTTGCTGGATGCTTTCTTTGAGACTCACACATTTGTTTTCAAGAAAATGTCTGCCAAATTCCTGTCTGAGTAACTGTGGTTTGTCAATAGGTTATTTCAAAAGAATGGTGTTGTAAGAAGAGGGGCTAGCTCAGCTCACAAATCAATTTACACAAGTGCCCCTGCTGGGGACAGTCGTGCCTCAGAATGTAGCAAGACGTGCTTTTCAGGCATTTGCCATTTCACCACACAGAATGTTAACAAGATGTACTCAAGGGATGAGATTTAATAAAATCAGTAAAATTTACTGCTTCATCTAGGACATTCTTAAGGAAAACCGGCATTTTTTTTTAAGCCACAAAGTTTGGTGGTGAGGAGCACGAGAGCACGAACACTTTCATGCTACCAACTTGCACTGCTTTTGCTCCACCACAGCAGATGTCAACAGGGAGAAGGCAGCCAGAGGTCTTGCTTCACTGTGAAAACGGTTCTGCTCTCTCAGCCCCTGCTGCACAGGTTCCAGGGGCTTCAGGCGTCCATGGCGCACACTCTGAAAGCTGCTGCTAACAGGCCACTTCTACTGGTTTGTGAACACACTGCCTATGTGCAATGCAGTAATACGGATCTACACTTTTTAAAGGGACTTTAAAAGTTTCCTTCCACAAAATTGTCCTAAAACAACCTCTGAATTTTCACTTCTGCTTCCCCAACTTATCAAAACATTAAGCTGCCAGAGTGAATTTCTTGAAAGTAAAAATCCCCTCCCCAAATACGTTATTCATGTTATTTTTTTTAAAAAGCTACACGACTGAACCACCGTTGTAAATCTGAAGGCTCAGCCTTTTCCATCCCAATAGGCTTAAAGTGAATAACTGAAACATGACCACTTTAAGACCAAGCTCTACAAACTCAGGGTCTAATTTCTTAGTAATTCATCTCTGAGACATTTAAGATATGCTACACAACCACAACGGAGTTCCTATTTTCACAGCATGGCAACCATGAGAGCACAGCTATGGCTTTTTACCAAAAAGATAATAGACAAGTGTGCGTTTTTCCCCACCCGGTGGCAAAACACTGTGCTTCTTCAAACCTCAATTCTTTCCCCCGAAACAACATTCAAAATGGGGGGGGGGGTGTTATAACAAAATACAAAAAAAATAAAAATATAAAATTTTTTTGCTACAACAAAACCTAGAATTTTGACTCTGCTAACTCAGAACTTTTGTTAATATTGACAGGCTAGGTCAAAGGAAACATATTTTTTTTTTTTAAGATTTTATTTATTTATTCATTTATCCCCCCCTTGCTGCCTGTGCTCGCTGGGTCAGCCAACCATGCCGTGCGGGCGGGCCTGCCCTCACCAGGAGGCCCCGGGAACCGAACCCAGGGCCTCCCACATGGTAAACGGGAGCCCTACTGATTGAGCCACAGCCGCTTCCCGGAAACATATTTTTATTTCCTTTTAATGGTCTTGTGTATCAGCAACTTATCTTTTGTTGTTGTCGATGAGAGTCTGTGAAGATACTTAAAGTTCTTAAACTAACAGAAAGGAAGACAGACTTTCCAATAAAAGACTTTTTAGAATTTTGGTAACAGAAAAGTCACTAATGGGAATATGCCTGGAAATGTGAGACAACTCAATACATCCTGAAAGTACGAGCGTTCTCTTTCAGAGTGGACGGCTTCGCTCACCTACAGTGCCCGTCTACAGCTTGTTCCTCACCCCACCCACCCAAAGGCCTACGACATACACTGTGCTTGGCCATGGAACCGACACAGCAGCTGCTTCACAGAGATCAGAGTTGGGTCTACAAAGTAAAACCAAGAAATCCAAATTTTCATTATCTGAATTTCTACACAATCTGACTGTAAAAAATTACATATACATCTTTTAGAAGGTCACAACTAATTCAAAGTGTTGTAGCTTACCAAACGGCACTGCCATTATTAAAATTATTCTGTTGAAGCCAAGGAATCTGCAACAAACGTTTCTCCAGAAATAAATATATAGGAAAATCTAGAAATTCCACTCACTTTCAGTAATAATACTTAGATATTTTTGCTTTATAAATACTTGGAGATAAAAAAAGCAATAACTTGTTACCTAAAGTCTCCTCTGATGCTACCTTTCACGGGCTCCCCTCTTGTTTCACACCATGCTGGAGACTGTCCAAACCCCTTATCCTGGGGCCCTGCATGCATGAAGACCCTGAAGGGGAGAGGGCAGCAGCTTTGTACGTGCAGCGGCACCTGATGTCTGCTGTGATCTATCCTTTCATCATCATAGCCTCTCGCTGGACCACAGTGCGTTGCAGCAGTAAAAATGGGGTGGGATGGGGTGACGTTCCCCACCCAAGACTTTCAGAGGAAGTAGCCAGAAGGACAGCTGCGCGAACTGAGGCAGAGCGCGATCCGGACCAGTGTGGGGTGTGAGGATCTTGTGGTAGTGCCGGGAGGGGGCGCGCATGGAGGTGCCCCGGAGGATCAATTACCAACAGCTAAAGAACCCTGAGACTCTGAGGGGAAGAAACAGCCCGCCACACCCACCCGCATGCTCCTTCAGTGCAAGTCCTGCTCTGTGATGAACAGCCCGCCATGTTCCTGGGTGACATTCCTGGCACGCTCCCCCAGCCCCCGTCTTCTGCCACTGGCGGCCCACTTCTGAGGCAGGGTGGACGTCTGGTTTGTCCTCACAGGTGACGGTGCTGCGGCACATCCATCTTTCCCGCAGCACAGTGATGCCCTGGGCAGCACCACAGAGCAAGAGGCCCAGAGCATGACCCGAGAGCCAACGTTTGGGAGACTTCTCACCCACCTGGCTCCCAGGTCACGCTCTGGGCCTCTTGCTCTGTCTTAGAAAATACAGCTAGTCTTCCTAAAATGTTATTTATTTTAGTGGGGAAGGGCCTTGTTTTAGTTTGCCAAAGGTTTGCCGATGCAAAGTACCCGAAATATATTGGCTTTTATAAAAGCTTTTATTTACTTGGGGTACAAGCCCACAGTTCCAAGGCCATGAAAAGTCCACCTCAAGGCGCCATATGAGGTGCTTTCTCATCAAAACCAGCAACTGTCGTCCCTGGCGTTGCCACACGGTGCAGCAAGATGGCCGCCAATCTCTGCGGAGGCCCCCGCCGTCCCTCCACGATCCGCCTTCCCTCCACGACCCGCCTTCCCTCCACGATCCGCCTTCCCTCCACGATCCGCCGTCCCCTGGAGCTCAGCTGTGAGCAGCCAGGCTTAGGGCTGGTCTTTTTCCGGGCTTCCTATTATCAGTCTTGGCTGTTACGCTCCCAAGTTCAGCTGTGAGCTATGAGGCACAGGGCAGGGCTGGTCTCCTTTTGAGCCACTCCGTGAGCTCAGCGTGCTTAAGCAAGCCCCTCACACACTGCAGAACCCGATATGCCGGCTCCTTTTATCCTGTCTGTAGGAGTCTGGGTGTCTCCCTTTGTATCAGACCCAGCAAGAGGGCGGAGACTCAACATGAATCACGCCCCACTGGCGTAACCCAGTCAGTGAGGTCTCACACCCACGGGAATGGATTGGTTTAAAACATAATCTTTCTCTTTTGGGGATTCATAAAATAATTTCAAACTGCCACACCTATTACTTTTTAAAAAATGAATTAAAAACTTATGCAACTCATTTGTATGTCCAATGTGTTAAAAGACTGCTTACGTGATATGCAAAAAGAAATCCAGGTGACCTTCCCATTCAGTCCTAAGTATGCGTGATATTGCTTTAGTATTCGATTTTTCCAAACAGTCCCTTGACTTTGATTCCTCAGCTTCTTGATTCCACTATAACTGAGAAGGCACTGATTTCTACTTGTGAAAATGGAGCACTCGAACTGTGACTGGGCCTAAGTCCAGTCAAAGAAAATGGGGTTCAAGAAAGAAAGGCCTCCTCTCACAGCTGTCTCTTATAAAGGTACCAGGAACTCAAGCCATAGCCCAATGAGCAAAAACGATGCTTAGTTAAAATTACCCCTGAAAAGCACCCAGGACCTAATTAACTTTGTATTTTAGCTAGAATCTTCCCTTCTTTCTCTAGGACAGCAGAGGCCAATGTCTACTTTTGTGTATGCTTGTTTTTAGAGGTTGTATGGGAGGTTCAAGCTTAAGACAAAACAGTTGTAGAATAAATAAACATGATTTTCTGTATCACTTTTTACAGATTGAAGTGTTTAAGATGCAATTTCACAGAACTCCTATCATTACTGGAGGGGTGGGAGAGTGAAGACAAAGGATATTTTACTATTAAAAACATGCTGTAAAATCTAAGAACACCGTTCAATTCTAATCTAACAAATTGAGAGTCCACAGCCAGCTTTCACCCTGCCTTGGGTGCTCTCTAGTGTGGGAGGGTGGGGGTGGGGTGGGGGGTGTGCTATGTTCTCAGGGAGGACCCTTTTCTCTTGGTGCAGGTTTAGCACCCCTGGTCTTGATGGCTACAGCCACCACAGCAGGCCCTTCCCAGACACTCATAAGTGGGGTAAGTGCTGGTTAAGCAGACTAGGGGTCAGGCAGAAGTTCTAGGGGACAACACATGGGTCTTAAGGTAAGGATGTCCCTGGCTTTAATCCCAGCTGAGGACCTAAGAGCTGGGTGTCCTGGGCAAGTGCACTCCCCTCAGCTGTGCACTCCTAGCTGTGCAATGGGGGTAATTCTGATCTACAGCGGTTTCTGAAACAGACATGTGAAATGGATGACATCGAGTGCCAAGTCAGCACAGTGCTGGCCCCAGCAAGTGTGCAACAAACTGGCTAACAACTCGACACCACCAGGCTGCTGAGCGCTTGGGGAAGCAGGCCCTCTGAGGTGAGTCTGTTTCTCTGACAAAATTTACCAGAGTCCATAATGTGCTTGGCACAGGGGGCTGGGCAGGCCATATGTCTCTTCTCACAGGGAGGGTGGGAGGGCTTCCCTTACACCAAGCAGACATCAACTGGAAATAGAGATGCATTTAGAGGATGCTCGCAGCCACACTTTTATGACTGTGACTAGCTGAGGACAAACCAATTTCCATCAATTTCATTGTCAGGAGACGAGTTTGAAAAAAAATCAAGAAACATCCATATAGCAGAATCCTGGAAAGGGCAATTAAAATATGAAGACCTATGTTCACTGAGGTGGACAGAGAGTGCTGACATGCCCCACCCCACGCACACCCCTGCTTACCAATATGTGAACAGCTGTCAAGCAGGACTTGGGGAGGGGGGCAATTCTGGGCGTGTGTTTTCTTTTTTTTTTAATTGTTTTAATCATCTATATATGTATTATTTTTGTAATCAAAGACACTGTGAAGCTATCTTCATTTTGGAGAAAAAACCGTTATCTTTTCATAAATGTATATTAATTATCTATAACAGCAGATAAATAACAAAACCAAAGCACTTGTTTGGTACTTTAAAGAGGGAAATACCTGTCTTACAAATTACGCACCAAGATAATCACCACTATTTAATAAGTTTTATAATTGTGCTATAAGAATTCTTATAAATACAATAAACACAACTACCTAGTCAACTTCACAACTTACCTTCAAAAGTACTATCTACTTTGAAAAACAAAATGCGGCCTAAGCAAGACAGAATATCCTCCCGGTCAGAGTCGGTGCTTAGACAAGTGAGCTAAGTTCAGACTTGTTTCTGACCTCCTCTTTCCCGCTTGGTGATTTCCAGTTAGCCTTTGTAATGGAATTAGCACACATCATTTAATAGTAGCCATAAAAAAGAGGCCAATGTTAGACGTCCACTGAAAGGGACCCCACAGCTTAAATGAAAGAAACACAAAAGGGAGACTCCTTTCCTAAGGGGTGGTGTCCCCCAGGCATGTTGGACATGCAGCCACACTCGCAGGGACCCGAGGACAACAGGGAGGGATCCGTCAACACATTCAATCTCTTTTTCTCCAAGAGCCAAATGGGAATCACCTGGATAAAAGGTAAACTGGGTCATGTCTACAGAAGTACAAAACCATTAGGACCTTGAAAGCTCTCAAATTACTAGCAAAAAGACCACTCACTCCTTTGGGCTGCACAGGAGCTGCCTCCAAGTGAGTGAGGTCCTCAGAGCCTTAGAAAGACTCTTCCACGCGTCAGCCGGCACAGCCCACTGCCAAAAGCAAGGGGAGCGAAGGCCCCACTCCAGTCCCTCCTCTACCCTCTCTCTCAAGGCCCACTTCAAACCACACTGAATGAGCTCCCTTCTCCACGTCCCAATGACACATTTTCACAACACAAGCCATTGTGATGCTTAACATACAAACTGTGAGCTTTCCTGTTTGCCAGGAAAGAAATCAGCAACCACGGATAACCGTAGACAGTAAGATGCAGAGGGGGGTAGCCAATTACTAAACTTCATATTTACTTGTGCCCTTTCTTCGTATCAGAACAGAACTTACTTTGCTTGAAGTAGCCAGAATTTAATCTAATACTAATAGGAGCAGCTCTTGGTGGAAAACCAGATGAAAAAGATACACACTGTTGAGACTAGTCTGCAGGAACAGACGGCCTCCTCCCTATGTGTGCAGGTGAGCAGGAAGAGAGGGGGCTTCAGGAGTACAGCAGGCAACAAGTTTCACAATGGAGCTGGTTCTTCCCAGGTGAGACCGCTGTGCTGTCTAGGGTGCATTTGAAATGGGACAATAAATAGTGGACTGTCAGAGAGGGTATACTCCAACCAGAAGTGCCATTACTAACTCTGTATCCTAGGACAATGGGTTGGCAAAACTCCTTTAAATGAAGGAACTGGAGCAGTTTAAGTTCCCCCAGTAAAGTTGTGTTCAGGAAGACCGGAAGAGCATCGTCCTTGGTCACTGCCAAAGCCCTGGGTTTAACACAGTACTCAATAAATATCTGCCAAACCTACCAAGGAATGGTTCTAAGGTTTCATGGATTTTATTTCCTTAAAATGCGTGGCTAAAGCATCTTTCTTGGAAGTATATTTCAGCCAGAGCAAATGTGGCTCTAAAGAAATCATGAAAACTTTATGTACAGTGTAGCAGTTGAGGGCACATAATCTGGAGCCAGAGAGAGAGCCTAGTTCAAATCCCAGTCCCTTGATCTTGGGCAGTTTTACTGCTCCGTGTTTCAGCTTCCCTAAATTAAAATTAGATGCAATAGCACCCAAATCATTAAATGAGTTAATACATGGAAATAGGAAATCACTCTGAACAAGGCATTGCAATGCCCAGTGTTTTAGCTGTTATGGAATGGTAGAGAGAGGCTCAGCTTTACAACGGTACCATTTTATGGGTACAATGAAGTTACATGAATATGAAAAGGTCTTAAAATCCATTTTTTCTCCTGTAAAATGCCCTTTAGTATATTAGGCTTAACTCTCATTGGAATCCAAATAACATGAACATCCATATCTATACTCAAAGAACAAAGAGTATCTTCGTTTACTTGTAATTTAGTCAAGCTGTTTTTACCTAAACCCCAAACTCTAAGTTTATATAAGGAGGTACTAGGGAAGCAGCTGTGGCTCAATCAGTAGGGCTCCCGTTTACCATGTGAGAGGCCCCGGGTTCGGTTCCCGGGGCCTCCTGGTGAAGGCAAGCCCGCCCGCACGGCGTGGTTAGCTGACCCAGCGAGCACAAGCAGCAAGGGGGGGATAAATGAATAAATAAATAAAATCTTAAAAAAAAAAAAAAAAAAAGGAGGAGGTACTATTTTCAAAGCGGAAAAACTTGGTCCTGAGCTAGTGCCTCACGACCACCACTGAAACAGCAACAGAAAGGAGAATGCAAAGGGAAAGCTGAGTATCAGTCACGAGAGAGACCGAGGCAAAAGGATGACACTTCTCCATAAAATGTTAAAGTTGCTCTTTTCTACTATCAGAATTACAAGAGGGTAAAATGTAACACAAATATCAAACTACGTCCCATTAACAAAATAATCATGCAATAAGAAAAGTATTTTAAGGTTATATACTTTTTAAGAAAACATAACCAATTTTCTGAAAGCATTCTTTGCTTCCTAAAGCACGAAATATCCCACAAATATGTACTATATCTTTTACACGTAATAAGCTAGAAATCAAAACGATCAAGTCAAATGAAAGCAAAGGAAACCAAACGAAGGTTTTACGATGAAGCGAATTTATCTAGAGGGACAGACTGTTTTGTTTTTAAAAAAAAAAAAAAAAAAAAAAAAAAAGGTGGGGGGTATTCCAAATAGCTAAACAGTAACTTTAAAGAAAATAACCATTTACAGGTATAAACCTTAATAGCTTTCGGATTACTCTGCCTCCGGCACTGCAGACTTGGACCAACGGATACTATAATTACATAATCCACGTTCAAATCATCACAACAAGCCAAATAGTTACCACTGAAGCAACTACTTTTTACATCGAGTCTAACTCCCGCACCAAAGGAAATGGCTGCGAACCACGCTGCCGCAACCTTCCCCCGCCCTCGGGCCAGGCCCTTTCCGGGATCCCGAAGCCTGACGGGCGCAGCCGAGAAGCTGCCGGAGACAAGCGTCAACTGTTGCAACATCTGCACTAGGGGCGTACTAAGGAAGTCCGTTCTGACCGAGGACTAAAGGACGGCCGAAATTTACTCACGCCATGAGTTCAGAGCGCACGACGGGCGTCTTTTTATGGTACTGTGACAGGAAAGAGCAAAACAAACGCTACCCACCGCCCCCAAGAGTGAAAGCGTTCCCACAGGCCCCGCCCGAGCGCGGGCCGCAGCCCGCGTTCCCCCGCCCTCCGGGACCGGGCGCGGCCCCGTCTCGCCCGCGGGACCCGGCGCGTGTCCCCTCACGGCCCAGGCGCGGTCACCCTCCAGCCCCCGGACCCGGCGCCGCCCCCTCCCCGCGCCCTTCCCCCCGTGGGCGGCGGCGGCCATTTTCTCCACGGGAGCCGGCACGGCGCGGGCTCGGCAGCTCTTGGCAGGCGGCGTTCGGCAGCCGCCCGCCAGGCCTCGCCCCGCCCCGCCCTCGAGCGCAGCCCGCACGGCGCCGGCCCCTCCGCCCAGCACCCGGGCCACCACTCACCGCGGGCCGCACGGCCTCTAGGGTCTCGCAGCCATTTCCTCCCGAACGCCGCCGAGTGGGAGGGCGGGAGTCGGCGCGGCGGGCGACGCCGGCCATCGAGATGCGGCGGCCTAGAGGGGCGGCCCGGCTCTGAGCTGCGCCCCCGCGCGGCGGGAGGACCGCGCAAGTCCCAAACGCCACCAGGATTGTTTCGCGCGTGGTCGACCCGTGTCCCGACCCTAAGGATGAAAGCCGGGGCGGCATTCTTCTGCGAGGTGGGCGCTCCAAACGGCCCCTTTCCGGTGTGACCGCCGACCCCCACGTGGGTGCATGCAGAAGCTGCCAGCTGCGGCAGCTAGCTTGTTAGGATCAGCCACCTCTCGAGGCATTTTTGCCGGGATTTCACTTCCACGACGCCTGACGCTGGTGGGGAGATCCCGCTGAGGGATACTGGGCTACGTGTGCGCGCCTGGAGGTGGGTGGAGTGAGGATAAAGGATGAAAAAGCCCAGGTTTTCTCCTTTCCAGATTGCACTTCTCAAACTCCCGGTCGCGCCGAGCAAAGCGCTCACGAACCAGCACACTTGGGAGGGGCCCAGAACGTCAGGCCCTCCAGTGGGGTGCACGCCCGGCAGTGCGCGCGCAGGGCCCAGGAAGGGGCAGCCACCAGCCTTGGGCACGAGACTCTCCCGAACATGCACATCCCACCCACCCCCTCCCTGCTCCCTGCCAGAAACAAGGGGGGAAAGGTACACAGGGAGAAAGCGGGGCGGGCAGCCCTCGGCGGACCGCAGCAACAAGGGTGCGGTCAAGTCTTTTCAGAGCCGGGCTCCGAACCCTATGCTGCCCAAGCCTCTGCCTCCAGCATCAGACCTACTGAACGAGCTAGAGCTTGAATAACCCATGGGTTTACTTGGCCACGGGTTGGAGGGAAGGATTAGACTACACTATCAGGGGGAAAGAGATCTGGTGTGTGTTCAACCTTCCACCTAGGCTTTGTTAGGTCACTCAGTGCTCTCCAGTTTTACCTCATCACCTGCCTGTCCCCAAACACCTCAGGAAACAGACCTCGGAGGGAGAAAAAACCCAAAACAGCTGGGGCCTTGAGGCACGATGGATGCTTGCGCAGGAGGCAGTAAACCCTTGGGCATGGGGTTTGCCCCTCATTACTTCCTGTATAACCACTTGCTTCTCCTATGGAAGGGGATACATTCCTTGGAAGCAGGAACCGCCTCAGATTTTGGTTTTAGCCTTGGCAAAAAGCAGAAAGTTGCCCTACACCCAGTAGTCCTGAATTTAGAACTACAGAGGCTCTAGCTCTAGGGTCCTCTTGTGACATTTCCCCCAAATGAACCAGGAGTTTGTGGGTAGGTGTGTGTTTTTTAAAAAAAAATCATCTCAAAAGATTCCAAGAGGATGTGGAGAGATAGGAACACTTCTTCACTGTTGGTGGGAATGCAGGATGGTACAGCCACTATGGAGGACTGTTTGGCAGTTCCTAAAGAAGCTGGATATAGACTTGCCACGTGACCCTGCAATACCACTACTGGGTATATACCCAGAAGAACTGAGAGCAGTGACACAAACAGACATCTGCACACCGATGTTCATAGCCACATTATTCACCATTGCCAAAAGCTGGAAACAACCCAGGTGTCCATCAACAGAAGAATGGATAAACAAACTGTGGTCTATTCACACGATGGAATATTATGCAGCTGTAAGAAGAAATGAAGTCGTAAAGCATATGGCAACCTGGATGAACCTGGAGGACATTATGTTGAGTGAAGCAAGCCAGGCACAAAAGGACAAATACTGTATGACTGTGTTACTATGAACCAAATATATTGTGTAATATATTGTTTGATTTTTTTTTTTTTTTAATTTTACCGGGAGATCCCAGGGATTGAACCCAGATCCCTCCATACGGCAGATGGACGCCCAACCATTTGAGCCACATCCGCCCCCCTATTGTTTGATTTTTAAAAAAATTTTTTATATGTATCCATTACATTCAATTGAGAAATGTAAAAAAAAAAAAAAAAAAAAAAAAGATTCCAAGGCCTGACTATTTGAAATAATTGTCATTTTTTCTTCAAAGAATACAAAGAAGCTTGTTTCTAAAACAAATTGAGACTATGCTAGTATGGTTCAAGTAAGGTAGGGTTCAATTAGGACCACCTTAACTGACTCTTGCAGGGATGGATCCCTTGACTGTACCTTCAAATTAAGAAAGGGTTTGATGGCTTTTGTCCTCAGGCATGGTGTATTGGGACGTTTAGATCGGGCTGAAGCCAGGATTAACAAGCAGTAGTATCTTGAGCAAGTGGTCTGTGCAATGGGGACTCAGTATGTACCTGCTGGGGCCATGGTGAAGAGCAAATGAGGATACCCTGCAAAGGGGGAACTGTTAGTAAAGCCTCTCCCGAGGATCTTTAAATGAAGCAAAATCAGCAGTGATTTCTTTCTGCACAGAGGTGGGATTTTAAGAGCAGCCAGTTCTTAGGTGGTAGTTTCAAGATGGACATTCAGAGTGGTGAGAGGGACCAAGGACAGGGCTGACAGGAAGAAAGAGGAGGTGAACAAAAAGAAAGCACAGGAAAGCAGAGCAACCAGAAAACCAAATATGGGAGAAGGTACAAAGAAAAACAAGGGGAAGGAAGCGGCTGTGGCTCAATCAGTAGGGCTCCCGTTTACCATATGGGAGGCCCTGGGTTCGGTTCCCGGGGCCTCCTGGTGAAGGCAAGCCCGCCCGCACGGCGTGGTTAGCTGACCCAGCGAGCACAAGCAGCAAGGGGGGGATAAATGAATAAATAAATAAAATCTTTAAAAAAAAAGAAAAACAAGGGGAAGGAAATGGCAGCAAATCCCCACCATGCCACTGTAATACTCAAAAACCCCTGGGATGCCTCCCAGCCCCAGTACAAAAGGAACCTGTCTCAGGGCTCCGCTAGAAAGGTGCCTGCTGGTTTCATCTCTGGGGATGACCTCGTGGCAGAAGCTGGCTCTGATTCCAAGGCCCGCACCTGGCCACCCCTCACAGCCCCTCACCTGCTGACTGAGGACACCCCCACAGCGAGAACAGAAAAGCCGAGGGGATGCCTCTCCCTTCAGCACCTACTACTGCAAAAGGAGGAGAGAGGGCCTCCCATCCACAAATAACACGGAGCTCTGTGCCCCCTTGTCCCCCAGCTGAGGCAGCTCCAAGAGGTGCACAGCCAGCTTACCTGGCCTTACTCCTCCGGGGAGTGGGTCCTCCCTGTTGAAGAGAGGCATTTTGAGAGTTCAGTTTTCTTAGTTGAGCTCTACCCGCTAAAGATGGCAGCACAACACTGCGAATGTAATTCACAGCACTAAATCATATACGTGGATGCGGTTAAAAGGGGGAAATTTTAGGTTGCAAGTTACTAGAATAAAAAAAGAGCATAGGACTCTACAGTACAATGAATCCTATGGTCAATGAAGGACTATAGTTAACAGTTCATTTATAAAAGTGTTCCTCTATGAATTATGACAAATGTACCTCACTAAAGCAAGGTGTTAACAACAGGGTGGCTTATGGGAATTCTGCATGTTATACATTTTGTGCATATTTCTGTAAACCTACAGCTTTTATAACAACAAAAAAATTTATCAATAAAAAAAAAGGTAAGCCTAGAGGACCAAACAAATAAAAGAGAAGTGTCCAGTTGTCTCAAGAAATCCTTCCCTTGGGAAGTAGATGTGGCTCAAGCGATTGGGCTCCCGTCTACCATATGGGAGGCCCAGGGTTCGATTCCCGTGGCCTCCTGGTGAAGGCGAGCTGGCCTGCGCCCGCGAAGAACTGACAGCCTGCACCCATGGAGAGTTAGCCCAGCAAGATGATGCTACAAAGGGAGACAAGCAGACAGAAAGATGCACAGCGAATGGACACAGAGCAGACAGTGAGCACAAGCGGCGGGGGGTGGGGGCGATAAATAAATAAAATAAGTCTTAAAAAATAATAATAATAAAAGAAATCCTTCCCTAAATATCCCAAATCTACAAAGAGAAATCTAAAAGTCGTAGGGATTTATAGCCGGGTGTGGCCCAGAAGGCTGCAGAGGCAGCAAAACCTCCAACAGGAAACTTAATAGGGGGTCCCTACCTGGGAGGGGGTGTCAGAATTTTGTGAAAAAATATGCTGTGCATATCAGAAATGTGTGCAAACAGCACATATGTACAATGTGTAGACACAAATTTATGCCACCCCCACCCCCCGGAAGTTCGGATGAAATTTACTAAACCGAAAAGCACAATCCGAAAACTTGAAAACAATCCTTTTATAACAACCGCTCCCAGGCATTTACCCTGTTCTTCCACCTGAATTAATAGCCCTTTGGGAATCTGTCAAGAGCAGAATACCCTGATGCCCAAATAAAAATGCACAATCTAAGCGGAGAGCCCATTTTGTTTTGGCTTAATTGCAATCGTTTCAAAACAAGAGACCATTCTGTTCTCTGATCCGCCCCTGATTCTGCATAATTTCTTTAACGGAAGTGTGCCACCCTTTCAAAAATTATTTTAAAAGCAGGTGAACCATCAACTACAGTTTTAGTATTCTTCTTAGCTGGCATTCAAAAAGACACAGTGAAGTCAAGAAAAGGAGTCAGCCAGCCAGCCTTTAGCCCCAAGGCTGTCCTCACCCGCCCTGGCTTCTCATTGGCCTACATCCCTTCTCTGGAGTGCCCTCGGCCTCCGCAACTTGTGTATTCACCAGGCAGCATCCAGGCCAGACCCTGCTGGCTCAAGGGAGTGGGAGTGGCGGCCTCCAGGTCTGAGCTGGCCCCGCAGTTGGGACCCTGCACCAGGCTTCCACCTCGGGGTCAGCAGGCTCGGTGCAAGCCTGTGGCCACTTCCCGAAAGCTGTGCTGGGACTTCGACTGGCTCCGCCGCAAGGCAGGCATGACCAGGAGCTGAGCAGGGCAAAGGGTGCAGAGTCATCTTTGCAAAACAACAACCTGGACCCGCCACGCCCGGCTGCGCAGAAAGAGGGTCTTGGTTGAGCCCCCCACTTCCACTTTATCGTCAGACACTGCTAAAGCACCAGGTTCCTTCTTGTCACTGTATTCCCAAGGTGCCTGGCATCCAGGAGGCTGTTCTCTTTAAATATTTCTCAAATAGGCGAAAAACAAAAGTAATTAATAAAATGCACCTTCACCCCCACTCCCCAGGGGTAGAATGCAGATTCCCAGGAAAAGATAAATCTTTTTTTGGGGGGTACTGGTTACTGAACTCTGGACCTCATCCATGGGAAGCAGGCACTCACTCCCCATAATCTTCTAGTAATTTGTATTGCTAACAAAAATTTCACCCACCACATATTACTTTGAGAAACGAATGAATTGTCCTTACTTTTACATTTTATGAAGGTCAGCTCAGTTTAACAGTTAACTTTAGGTGGCTCTAGCTGCACAATTCAATCAACTCACAAAGGGTAAAAGGTTTCACAATCAAAATGGCTACTACTCCCCTACCCCCAACCCAAACTGAGTAAAGCACAAGTCTTTGGCCCCCTCTAAAGAAAACAGGTTGCCATGCTTAGCCAGCCCTTTGTCTGCCTCCCAGGAGGCAAACCCTGCCTAGAGTATCTCTGGGGAATGAAGGTAATGAATGACATAATGAGAAAAGGCAACTTCACAGAAAGTATGGGCTAAGTACATTCGTTTGAGTCATCTGCTTTGAGGCAGCCAACTGTAGAGTGCAGAGGGGAGCTGGCAGGATGGAAAAGGGCCAGAAAACAAAACAACAAACACATCCAAAGGAAAATCTAAGAACAGGAGTGAAGCTCTGAGCTCTAAGCCTAAAGACCTAGAGAAAGCCTGCTGTGGAATGTGATGGAGCTGCATATATAAAATAGCACAGGAATCATACCAGTTTTCTGTCTTTTAAGCAGAAGAATACATAGAAAGACTAGGAAAGAGGAAGGAAAATAAGACAAGGGAAGGGAAACACTCACATTCATGCTGGCCAGATAACTTTTATACATTCTGAGCAGTTGAATATTTGAAAATGGACACAGGGGTAGTGAACATGACTAAAAATGTGTCATAACTAATTTTTCTTTCAATTAAAAAAAAACAACAATAAGGAATGGATCTTTGGTCACTTTTGCCTCAGTGGGTTACCCAAGACAAGGCAATTATGGACTTATCTTGTAACAATATCTACAAATAATACAAAAAGAACTATACATATAAGACAGGGAATTGAATCTAGATGTGTTATTCTCCGTCCTTCTAGCTTTTTCCAGAGATCCTTAGATAAGAAGAATAAATTGAAGAATTTTTCTAGTCTCTCCTCTAAAACACCTTGGCTTTGTCATCTAGACAAGATAATGCTGGTCGCTAATGCAGAACAATGATGGTCAGGCACTTTAGCCTTCCTAGAATGATTCACAGGACTCTGAAACATCTACTTTCCTTTTGAATTCAGTGAAAAGTAAATCGTTTCAGAAGAAATTAATATTTTATTAAGTACAAGGCATCTGGTTGGTTTCATCTCATAAATCTCTAAAGGAACAAATCAATTGAGAAAGCCAGAAAAGTTAACGCCTTTCGCAGATTTTGACAAAAAAGTAGTTTAAGTTTAAAACAACGCGATTATATCAAATATCACTGATTGTGCACTTTGGATAAATTGTATGCTTTATTAATATGTATCGATAAAATTGATTTGTTAAAAAAAATAATAAAGTGAACTCTGGTGCTAGTTAAAAAAAAAAAAAAAGATTAAAGCAGCTGTGCCCAAACAGGCCCTTTACCCTTAAGTCTAATCATATCACAAAGTACATCACAGAGAAAAGGGGGAAAACCCCCACAAACTTTTAATGAACTCCTAAACCTGCTGGGGGGCACTAAGGAAGAAGCTGTAGGTGGGTATTTCCAGGAGGAAAGAGAAGAACCGCAATGGGACAGGACAGCATGCCAGTCCCCTGTCCTTCCACCTGACTGGACTGCCTCCAGAGAATGGGGCCTGGGGTGGGGTGGGGAGCTACAGCTACAATTTTTATCAAACAAAAGTTTCTTTCCTTCTTCCAACAGAAAATAACCATTTAAGGAGTAAATATAAGAGTGTTTTAAGTAAGTCAAAAAAGCAAAAATAAGAAAACAAAATTTTGCCATGTTTAAAAAAAAGGAAAACGTGGACATGAATTGAAAAAACACCCAACCTCATTCAGTGCTTCCGCCTCCCAGTGTGAAACCATTCTTAGAACATTCAGATATGGCTGTCTCTATGTATTATGCGCGCACACACTGTTAAATAAAATGGCTGCCTGCATTGGGCATTGCCAGGAGGGGCCCTGTGGTATATTGAAATCATAGTCATGATCTTAAATCCCCCAAAACTGTAAACATGCTGACCACAAATAGAACGTGACCATATTGAGAATTTTACATGATATACCCGTTGACCACAGAATATAAACAAACTGAGAAAAACAAGTTTTTGGCATAAGTGATAACCAGATTTTATGCGAGAATATGATATGCATTGGCATCAAGCAGATGGCCACTTCTTACAAAAAACCCTGTGCAGAGCGGCTTCAGCCAGCGGCAGGCTGGGCAGACCGACCCCGGCCACGGCCTCGGGCCTCGGTGCATGCCGGCCAGCGCCTGCCGACTCACCCCCGTTAAAGGTACCTGCCTGCAGTTCACACAGACCCCATTTCCTCCACCTTCACAGGCGTGGGGTGTCCTGGCCTGGTGACTACGCACGGGTCACATGGCAGCTTGCATTAAGCTGCAACAAGCATTCAAAGCAGAGCTGGGTAGGATCTGCTATTGGTTTGTTACAACTATATTTACAGGACAGACCCCTTTCCCAGAAGACAAAATCAACTGACTTGTAGGGGGTTTTGAAGAAAATAGAACCATGGAATGCACCCTACAAAACTGCAGATAAGCACCTGGTGATAAATCAGGAGAGACAGCTTATCAGAATGGGCAAGCATACAATACAAATCAATGCTTATCTGCTTCCCACTTTGTAAGCCCTCCCCCTTATGTAAAATGAAAACTGAACATCAGCCAATCAGAACATTGCTTCTCTGACTTCCGCGTTTGCCTGCAGAAGCTGCCCCCCACTCTTCCACACGTGGTTTGGATCTGCTCAAACAAATGCAAGTAAATAATATCTTGTCTAATATACTTTTAAATACACACATATGTAAAATTTTATTTAAATTAAAAAGTTTGAATCCCAAGCCAGTATGTGTATATCAAGTCCTTGACTAGCTAGGTCTGTAAGGCATAATTGCATTCAATATGAAACAGTATATAAACAGGGTGCCTTGATTGGGCAAATTAAAAAACTGCTATTTACAATAGGACAAATATTGTACAGTTTCACTAATATGAACTAAATACGAAGAAGAAACACATGGAGTTAAAACCTAGACTACAGATTACTAGGAGATAGGATGAAGACTGAGGAGGGGTACTGATGTTTAATGTATGAAGAACTTTCAATGAGCTTGACTGTAAAAGTGTGGAAATGGATAGAGTTGATGATAACACATTATAGTGAGTAGAACTAACACGGCTGGTGTATAAATGGGACTGTGACTGAAAGGGGCAGTCTAGGGAGTCTGAGTAATATAGTGAATCCGGAGGTGGATGAGGATTGTGGTTAATGATACAAATACAAGAATTTTCTTCTATGAACTAGAACAAATGTACTTCACTATAACAAGGTGGTAAGAATATGGTGATGAATGGGGAAAATGCAATTAATGTAATTCATGGACTATAGTTAACAATGTTGTAATATTCTCGCATCACTGTCAAAGAAGGTACACTTTATCAACGCTAAGGGTCAATAATAGGGGGGTATGGGATTTTTTCTTTTGGACCAAAAACTTTCAAAGGTTTACTGGGTTGATGACTGCACAACTCTGTGATGAGAGCGACAGCCACTGAGCGTGCACTGTGTTTAGAATGTACAAGGCCTGGGACTGCGTAACACAGTGAACCACGTGGCGGAAGATGGACTGTGGCTAGCAGCATGAATATGAGTGTTCTCCACGAGCTATGACAAAGGCACAATGTTAATACAGGCTGTTAATAATAGGGGAATATCGAAAAAATACACGAAGTGTGCGCTGTGGACCATCGCTAGTGGTGATAGTCTGATCACGTTCTTTCATAATCTGTAACAAACGTTCCACAAGAACATGAGGTGTTGGTAGAGGGGTGATATACGGGAATTCTGCACATTATGCATGATTGTTTTGTAAGTGCACAACTTCTCTAATAAAAAACCTGCTGTTTAAAGAGTGCTTTGTTCGAGTCCTACTGAGCCCTCCTACGGGTTGGCAATACCAGGACTGCACCACCCTTCCAACCCCACCCTCGTCTGATTCAGGTAACAATGGGACAGAGTTTAGATCAGGGCTTCTTCACCTTTTTTGTTCCACTGACCCCTTTGCCAGTCAGGTGAAAACCATGGATCCCTTCCTAAGTCCACACTATACTGTGTATTATTTAATAAATATATCATACTCACACCAACACATCCCCACAAGGATAATGTGTTTTTGAATTTCAGTTCAAGCTCATTGACTCCTTGTTAAGAACCCGTGGTTTAGAATGAGGTTGTCCTTGTTTCAGAAGGAGTTAAGGGTCAAAAAAAGAATCAAGAAAAATATAAACTCCAGCTTTTACATAACCAAAGCAATGCAGTAACTTATTACATAACAAGACTTTTCTTACTGAGTAGTTTAATCTGGAAAGAGATATAAAATCAGGCAAATGTGGGGGACAGGGCACGGACTGTATAAAAACTCCCCACTGAACTTGCTTTACAGGGTCTTAGTTCAGCATAGACATTTGGTTATGTGCAGCAGAACTAAAGAACAAAAAATTCTTCCTTCTTCCAACATCTTCACGAAGAAACTTTTTGAATATTGTGAAAAGCTAAGTGTGCGAAATTGATTTCTGGATATTTACTACCTAGTCGTGCAAATGATTCTGAGCATCAACAACTGATGGATTCATCAATCATCCTTAAGAACCAGGCAGTTTTTGCCAAATCCCTTAGCTAGAGGCTTCATGATATAGGGGTTTGACTTGCATACGTTTGGGTTTTAAGAGTAAAACATGGGAAGCGGATGTGGCTCAAGTGTTTGGGCTTCCGTCTACCATATGGGAGGCTGGGGCCTCCTGGTGAAGGCAAGCAGGCCCACGTGGAGCAGTGAGCTGGTGCAGCAAGATGATGCAACAAAGGGAGACAAACAGACACAGAAAAACGTACAGCAAAATAGACACAGCGAGCACAAGCAGCAAAGAGGGGATAAATAAAAAAAAAAAAAAAAAAAGGGTAAGACATACAGTGAAATAATGTGGTTCTGCAAAACATGGTTGATAGTCCTGGGTTCCAAACATTCCGTGATTTCGATAAAGGAAAGACTATGTATTTTATTCTCAAAATGCATTTCCCTTTTAAGTGTTCTTTGAAAACGAAAATGCGTTTAACACCTCTTTAAAGAACTGCTAATCTCTCTCTTAAAAAGAAACAGCTTCTCAAGTTCAAAAAGCCAACATCTGGGCTTGGAGTTCAGTGAGTGCAGACGCCTGGCTCCGCCCTCTTGGTCAGCTGACTGCACAGCTTCCCTCTTCCGGGCACCATCAGGAAGCTCAGCCAGTTAACCTTGGTCAACTTGATCACCACCTCAGAAGGTAATAATGTGGCCCTGCATCCATCTCCTCTCTGTGGACCCATCCACCTCTCTCCTGTCCTCCCAGGCATGTCCCTGCCAGCTCCCAACATGCTGTTGTTCTGTTCTCACACTGTACACTAGCCACAGAAGATGTCGTTCACTTCGGTTACTGGATCTAGGCCCATCCACCCAGCTGCTCCCCTGACACCTTCCCTTGGATGCTTCAAATGCACCCAACACATGCAAAACTGAGCTCCCCACCAACCAAGTCCTTTTCTGGTGTTCCTTATTCAGTGGACAGTCCCACCCTACAAACTCAAATGCCCAAGCCAGAGCCCGGAAGTTATCCTTGGCACTCTTTCCCGTCTCCTCAGTCACCAAATCCTGTTGCTTTAGTGTGTCACGTGGCTTATTCCAACTACTCGCGCCTCTCATCTGCTGCATGGCTCCATTTGCTGTGCTGAATAAACAGTCTTCAGCTCACCCCCACTCCCCTAGCAACTCACTGCAACCGAGAGTTTTCCATCCCCACCATGTCACTGAACTTCTTGCCCCAGTCACCAATAACCACCAAATGGTCAGTTTTTGGTGACTATCAAACTGGACCTCTCTGCTGCATTTGGCACAGCTAATCACCTCTCCTTGAGACTCTCTAGGCCTCTAAATCTCTTGATTCTTGTAGGCCTCTCTATTTCTTCTCTGTTGCCTTAATAGACATCTTTTTCCTTGGTTGATGACTTCGTTCTGCTGTTCTCCTGGATTCTGGATTTAATCCATTCCTCTTTATGTACACTCCCTGAATATATTTTACTATTTCAACTCCCATAAGATATAGCCATAAAAACATTCAATTCTAGCCTGATCTTTTTCCTGGAGCTTTAGATGCATCCCATAAGCACCTCAAATTCAACTTGGCCCCACGATGAAATTACCATCTTTCCTTCCCCTCCTATCTCACTCCTCATCACAAGCACTCTCCCTTCTGCTTTCCTCTGCAGTTGGTGTGATCACCATTGGCCTGATCAACCAGGCTACAGATGTGAGCAGTACTCTGGCCTGCCCGGTCTCCCTTAGTTCCTGCAAGCTGTCAGTCACCAAAGTCTGCAAGTTTTCCTTCCTAATGAGAAAGTAAGTCAGACTTTTTCTGACAATTTGGCAGAGAGGTATACCGATTAAGTCTGCTAATGGACATTTCTGTAACTAAATAACCTAATTCTGCAGGTTCAAAGTTTGACACAAATCTACTTAAAACACGCATGCAATAGATGTTGGTTACCACATCCTTGCGACTATTTATATCTCTGATCAGTAAGTTTAGATGCCATTATCGGATAAAATAAGGGGCTGCTAGCTCAATATTTCTAATATTTCTTCCTGAAGCTTTTAAATCTTTTAACTCTATTCTTGGGTAAGAAAAACACAAGATCCTGCTCTTATGGAGTTTGCATTCTTCTTGAGAAAATAGACAATAATAAGCAAATAAATACGCAAATATATACTAATACCCTCAGCCAACGCTCATCTCCGGCCACTGTCCTTATCCAACAAACACTTTCCGAGAAGAACAAGACCGGCCGGGCCCTGCTCGGTGGACAGTGGCCGCCTCAACTTTTCCAGGCAGGTCTTCCTTCAGTCCCCGCCCCTCTTTGCTTTGACTAATCCGCCGGGGTCCCTTCCCTTCGGCGCAGGCGGTTCAACGACCGTGGGTGGGAGGACATGACCAGCACTCCATGGAGGCTCTCTGCGGGCAGGCACGGTCCGCTTTTGTTTACTCATGTGGCATCAGGCGAGAACGCGCTTAGCGACATTCGTCGAATAAACTTAAGGAATTCACTTCA
Organism: Tolypeutes matacus; assembly: GCA_026826555.1. Lineage (NCBI taxonomy): Eukaryota > Metazoa > Chordata > Mammalia > Cingulata > Chlamyphoridae > Tolypeutes > Tolypeutes matacus. The sequence continues at coordinate 482,302 of JAKSZT010054278.1, read as the reverse complement.
ATAACATCCAGAAGAACCCACGCCAGGCCCCGATCTAACGGCGTCTCCCTTGGGCCTCTGGGAAATAAGCAGTCGTGAAGCGACTCCGTCGGAGGGGCAGCCTTGGAGAGCCTGGCACCTTTCCCCCACCCCCGTCCCTTCCCCCCTGGCCTCACACAAACGACGGGAAAGGACGCAGGCACCTTCGCCTCCGATTCAGTCTGGATGTCGCCATCCTGGCGCGACGTCTCCACACCACGACACCTCGGCTGCAGCCATCTTGTCAGAGGCGGCCGATGACTTTTGACTCTCGCGCCAACCCGTAGAGCGAGGGCGCCGCGACGGGCGTTCTGCGCAAGAACGGAAACGGAAGCCTCGCTGTTCCCGGCAGCCGCTGCGCCCAGCCTCCATGCGGGAACGCTTCATTGGTTGCCGGCTCGCGATCTCGCGAGAGGTGGGGGGCGCCCGCCGGTGTGTCTGCGCTCCTGCTCCCGCCCCCGCCCCCGCCTCCGCCTCCCTCTCCTCGGGTGCCGCCGCCGCCGCCCCCTCCTCGGCTCGGGCCCCGGCCCCTGGAGCGGCCGCGGAGCCGCGGCCGAGACCGCGCAGCGCGGGAGGCGGGAACCGCACGGTAAGATGGCCGCGGCGGGCCGGGCGGCTTGTGCCGGGGTCGGGACACGGGCCGGACGGCGGCCTCGCGCGCGGTTGCCATGGCGCGTCCCGCTGCGCTGCCCGGGGGACCCGGGCCGGGCTGACCCGCGTGGGGGCCGTTCCGCGGAGCGGGGTCAGAGCAGGTGGCAGGGTCTCGGCGCGCGCTCAGGATTTGCAGCCCGGTGGCCCTGTTTCTTCCTGGCCGGAATGCTTTCCGAGCCTCGGCTGTGCCTCGGAGCTGTAATTCAAGTTTTCTTCTTAAAGGGACATTATTTCAGACGAAGGCTCTGACGTTCAGAACCGATTGCCACCTACAGTAGTAATTGATGGTTATGCGAAACGTCTTAAATCTCTCTCCCTGAAGAGAACGATCTATAAGTTTATTTTAGCAGTTAAGAATTTGTGCTTATTTCTGCTAATTATTTGCTGGAGATTGAGCTTGTCGAGTTCTTGCTGCAGACAGCAGAACGGGCCAGTTCTCCCACGGTGTCGTTTTTTAAAAATGGCACCTACCACCTGTGAATGCCCAGTGGAAACTGAGAAAAGGTGCCTTTTTAATATTGGTCCGAAATTTACCTTTAATTGCTATCTGTGAATAAAACTGTGGTCTTAGAGAGTTAAGCAGTTGACCTATAGCTACAGCAGATGGCTATTTTTCATGTGTCACCATATCTTCTCGGTTTTACCTCCTCTCACTTGTGGTTCCATCACAGGTTTTCTTTTGCTGTTGCCTCCTTCTCTGCTGGCTCTCCAAATTTAAAATACTTCGAGTATCTGAGGGCTTTGTCTTGTTTCCTCTGTCTACACTTACTCCCCTATGTGATCTTTGACAAACCCAAGGCTTTAAGTATATCTTTGGGGATGTTTCCCCAGTTAAAGTTTCCAACACTGAGCTTGGGGCCTGATGCAGGTGCCTGCTTGACTCAACTTGCATGCCTGATGGTCACTGCAAACTTGTCCTGCTCCTCTGACTTGTTCCTCTCCCATCCTTCCTCCTTGTTCATGGCCCCACCCTCCAAGTTCTCAAGGTAGAAATCTCCACGTCCTCCTCCATCCTTTCCTTTCTTTCGTCTCTCCACTCAGTCCATCAGCAAGTCTTATTGGCTCAGTGTCCAAAGAATCTTGGCCCTGGTCATGTCTGTCCATCACTTCTGCCGACATCCTAGCATCCCTCCAGGCTGCTGTCCTCTCTTGCTTGGATGTCTCCTTCCTGGTCTTCCTGCTCAGCTCTTGCCATCCTACTATGTTCATCCCATTGTTGGCCTGGAAACCGGAGCCATCTTTCAAGTTTTTTTTGTCTATCGAAATAATTTAGCATGTAATTTTCCATGTATAAAGTAATGTCTATAATGTATATGTAAATCACACCTCCGTGGCCTCTGCTGTCCCACTTTTCCTCCCACAGGTAACCACCCTTCTGAGGTTTACATTTCAAGCTCATACTTTGAAAAAAAAAAAAAGTTTGACACATAAGTATTTCTTCCTAAAACACATATTAGTTTGTCTTTTTTGGTCTTTACAAAACTATCATGCCACATTGTGACCCCAGCAACTGGCCTTTTTTCAATTAGCATGGTTTCTACAAGTGATCATGTATTTTAATTGCTTTATTAAATTCTGTTGTGTGAATACACAACTGTAGTCCCTTCTCAGCAATCTTGAAATCCAAATAACTCTGAGACCAAAAGTTTTTGTTTTTGTTTTTAAACCCATTTGGTGGTAAAACCTGACCTGGTTAAGACTGTGTAATAGCCTGTATTCTACCTTTTTTGAATACTTGTACATGTCACTGAAGAAATAATGTTTGATTATAGGGTGCTGCCCCAGACTCTCATAGAATATTATATAATATGTATATGGTAAATTGTGCCACATAATCTTCCTACCATCTGAAAAAAAGGCTGAGTGCTAAAACACATGTGCCCCCACGGGTTTGGGACATGGGATTGTGCTCTCTGTGCCACAGTTTATGTGTCCAGCCTGCTGCGGGTGTCTTCCATGCTTCTGCCAGTTTGACCAGCGCTTCTGTGAAGAGGCTTGGTCTGCTCCCTAGTGCCTGAGTTTTCTAGGGTGTAAGTGGGCATGGGTAGAGTTGCTGGGTTGCAAGGAGTCCACATGTTCACCTTTACTTGGCAATGTCAAATTGCTTTTCCTTAGTACCAAGTATAAGTGAGTTCAAGAGAACTCTGTGTATTTGCTAACACTTGTTAGCTCCCTGTGTTCTTAGAGGAGAATTTATTCTCTTTCCTCACACTATGAGGACTTACTTGATGTGACCTCAAGTGACCTCTCAGCTTCCTAGTTCTAAGAATTCTTGGCTCTATCTCACATTCATCCAACCTTCTTAACACACTCACCTTCTTCCTGGTCCCCAGACATACCTCTGAGTCTCAGGCCCTTTTCATGTGCTGTTTCCCAGAGTTAGAGCATCTTCCCATTCTCTCCCTTTTATTCTTAGGACATAGCTCTGTTCTTCTTTTTAGAAATGATCATGATTGTCATAGAATTCTTCACAAATTCCTTAAAATATATTTTTTTTCTTGTAGAAATAAGTCAAAATGAGTTATACAGAAAAACCCGATGAAATCACAAAAGATGAATGGATGGAAAAACTCAATAACTTACACATTCAGCGAGCAGACATGAACCGTCTCATCATGAACTACCTTGTTACAGGTAAGGTTTTGCGATAAGGATGCTCATCCTTGAACATGATTTTCTCTTTTCTACACACAGGTAGAGCTTTTCCACTGAACTTAAATGGTAAAGTTATCTTGTGTACAAAAGACATTATAAAAACACAGTGGTAACTTCATGCATTTGCATACTATCATGTTAAAGATATCCTCTTCAGAGAGACCTAAGGAAAAACTTGTTGCTTGGCCTTTGACAGTTTACAATGATATAATCAAGATAATTAAGTATGTCCCGAAGTACGTTTAAGTCCCAAATAATTGGTCTCTTGTGACCAGTCTAGTAGATTTTACTGAACTTTTTCTAGAAGATATATCCAACTCAAAACTCTTGAGAAGGAAATGGGGAAGGGCAGAAGCAAATGGAAGGAAACAAAAGTGGTCTGTAATCCTAATACTCAGCTCTCACTGATATTTGGGAGAAGAAAGGGTAATAATATATGTGGTAAGAAAATTCAGATATTTTCAAAAGGTATAAAATGAAAAGTAAGTCTCCCTCCTCTTTGACCCCTGTTGCTCTCCAGAAATTAATTTCTGTTAAAAAATATTCTGAAAGATGATCAGGAAATGTAGACATATGGTTGTAAGTGTATGGAGAGAGGGAGGGAGCAGGAAGAGAGAGAGAGAGAATCAGAGAAGGGGAGAGGGAGAGAAACAGAAGGAGAGGGAGGGAGGGGGGAGAGAGAGGGAGAGAATCAGAGAACGGGAGAAAGGGGGGAGATGCACACATGCTGGCTTGGGTGTAAAAACGCCTTATAGGCTCACACTCAGAGGTGGTGGCCACCAGGTTACTGCAGGTGAAATCTGTGGAGGCTCAACACAGACTTTGCTGGCTTAGCCAGTTTGTCTGGATTCACCCGGAACCAGACCTACGACTCTTAGGTGCCTGTCCCTGTGATCTTGGCCTTCTTCAAGGAGTCCCGTCAACACTCTGAGCTTTACGTAGCGTTCATTCTAGGCCTCTTTTACAGAGTCCTGAATGCCCAATCCCTAAGAAGGTGCTGTCCATATCAGAGGTCATTTAATCTAGAGTAAAGGGTCCTTGTGTTAATTTTGTGCTTACTTTCCTAGCCATGAAGATGTTTTTCATTTTCAGAGGGCTTTAAGGAAGCAGCCGAGAAGTTTCGAATGGAATCTGGAATTGAACCGAGTGTGGATCTAGAAACGCTTGATGAACGAATCAAAATCCGAGAGATGATATTGAAAGGTCAGATTCAGGAGGCTATTGCATTGATCAATAGTCTCCATCCAGAGCTCTTAGACACAAACCGGTATCTTTACTTTCATTTGCAGGTGAGTTTCAGTGGTGTCCAGTCTGGTTTGTGCATATTTGATAAGTTAAAGCTATTTGTAATTATTCAGAAATAACTAGGCTAATTTGTATTAATAGGGTATTGTTTTAATTTACGTAGGGAAAGTGTTTGAGTTAGCAGTTTTTGTTACGTTTTTCAGAAGCTGTTTCTTTTCAGAAGCTGATTTTAAAATACTAAATTAAATAATTCAAAGATGATAGAAAACTTTATCCTTTGAGATATACCTTTGACTAAAAACAAGTACGCACTGGTCCCTGTTGCTTGCCTGAATGTGTGTTGTTGAAGCTGGTCTGTTTTGCCGATGAATAGCAACAGCATTTGATTGAGCTGATCCGGCAGCGTGAGACAGAGGCTGCCCTGGAGTTTGCTCAGACACAGTTGGCGGAGCAAGGCGAAGAAAGCAGAGAGTGCCTGACGGAAATGGAGCGCACACTGGCTTTGCTGGCCTTCGATAACCCCGAGGAGTCACCTTTTGGAGACCTCCTTAATATGATGCAGAGGCAAAAGGTAAAGATGGGTGAAAGGAAAGTCTTCCTTTTTCACCCTTAATAGATGGTCAGAATGGAATTTTCAAAAAAAAAAAGAAAAGAAAAGAAAATAGTGTGTGAATTTGTAGTGTGGGGCGAGACAGAAGTTTTTCCTGGTACATGACACTATGGTATGACACTGTCCCTTCCTTTCTAGTTTTTAATCCTTTAGCTTGTTACACTATACCTCTCCGTCGAATGTTGATGGTAGAATTCTTGAAATATTCTACGGTTTTTAGTTTTCTTGACTGCTCAAGCAAATGTCATGCAAATGGTTGGCTTGAACAATGGGAATTTAATGGCTCACGTCTGTGAGGACAGGAAAAAGTCCAAACCAAGGTGTCATCAGGGCAGTGCTTTCTTGCGGAAGACAGTGGCATTCTGCAGCTGGCTGCTGGCGATTCTTGGTCCTGGGCTCCTCACGTGGCAATGCACATGGCGGCCTTTCCTGGCCTCTCATTTCTCTTCCGGGGTCTGTTGAGTTTCAGCGTATTTCCTGTGGCTTTTTTTTTTTTTTTTTTTTTTTTTTCCTGTCTCTGAATTTCACTCTGCTTAGAAAAGACTCCAATAAAAGGATTCAGACCCATCCTGCCTGAGGTGGGCCACAGCTTAACTGAAGTCACCACATCAAAAGGTCCTGCTTGCAGAGGGGCCACACCCACAGGGATGGAGTAAGTTAAAGAACATGCTTTTCTGGGGTACACACCTTCAAACTACCCACAAGTATTCAAACCGATTTTTCTCGTTTGTCTTAACTTTCTTTCTCTTAGTTTGGAGTCTCTCAGAAACAATTGTTTCTAAGTCTTTTTACTATAAAATCTCATGTTTTCTTCTGAAAAATTTCTTGTTGCTACTGTTCCAGGCAAACATGATGACTCATCACTTCCCCAGACACAGCTCCCACTTTTCCCATCGCCCTCACTTTTGGAAGGCCTGACCTGCTCCTCTCCATGGGTTCAGTCTTCTCTTGTCCCCTTATTGGAGGGCCTGGCTGTTCTGGAAGGGGCTCTTGAGCTGCTCTCTGGAGGCTCGTTAGGACTGAACCTCCCTCTGTGCGTGCAAACTCCCCGCTTGGGGCCCTTAGCACTTTGCGGTGCAGTTGAGGCCAGGTGTGGCCTCTCCCCCCCAGACTGGAGGCAGCCCAGTGGTGCCCAAGTCCTTGGTGCTGAACACTTGCTTAAGTGGATACCAGACTTCTCAGGTAGAGAGAGTCTCCAGGAGGTTTCGAGTAGCTGTTGTTAATAGACTTTACCTGGGCTTTGCGTACGTGACTTTTTATTGGATGTTTGTTTTCCAGGTGTGGAGTGAAGTTAACCAGGCTGTCTTAGATTATGAAAATCGTGAATCAACACCCAAGCTGGCAAAATTACTGAAACTACTACTTTGGGCTCAAAACGAGCTGGACCAGAAGAAAGTAAAATATCCCAAAATGACAGACCTCAGCAAGGGCGTGATCGAGGAGCCCAAGTAGAGCCTGTGTGGGTGGCCCGGGGCACCATCCAGGGCTCATTATCACACCATGCCATGCCTGAGAGATTTTATTGCAGCAGAGAACTCTCTCTTTTCCCCTGTTTCTCTGTTTTTTCGGGGATTTTTTTGTTTTTGTTTTTGTTTTTTTTTTGGTTTTTGAAAGGGAAAAACGGCCCTTTTAAGTGCTGGGGAACTGGCAACAAAAGAAACTGCACTCTCTCTGGGGATCTGACTTAGGCGCTGCCCTGTGGACCATTTTTAAGAACTGGACACATTGCATTTGTGTATTCCAGTGCTCTTGGTATCTTTGGCTACTAAAGGGTTTGGTTTGCCGTTGAGTGCTATGTGTTGGGGAATATCAGTTAAGTTAAACGCCTCCTGCTCAAAAACTATGGAAAGCACTGACCATTCCTCTGCTTTCCGTTAGGTAATGGGCAGATAGTCCATTTCCTCCATTTTCCTATGTCTTGTCAGGCTTTCATCTTCATTACCCCTCTTCATGTTTGTTTGTTTTGTTTTGTTTTGTTTTGTTTTGTTTTGTTTTATTTGTAGAAAAGAATATATAAATTTGTAAATCCTAATTCAAAGACTTCTTTGGTGTGAGGCTATTGAGCTTGAACTTTTTTGCCCTTTGGCTCTGTGCATTGTGGCTTTTGGGGAAGTGTGTGAGCGACCGGCTGGGGGGCTTTTCAGTTTTCCAGATGTACGTTTCGGTGCTGTGCATGGTGAGGGGCTCGCTGCAGTGGGTTCTGAACCATCTTTTCCAGGCAGTTTTGTTGAAAATAAAGGTTTCTCTTTGATTTCAAGAATGAGCACAATGGCCTCTAAAAAAGTTTTAATCATCTAAAGCCAACCTTTTGTTTTCAGGGGACTCCTTGTCCCCTGTGGTGTGATGGTAGCCGTGGACTTCCTAACCTGGCCTGCGGCTTGCGCAGTGAGCCCCGGTGCTGACTGTGATGGCGCCCTCCATGCCTTGGCCAAGGGACGTCCCCAGTGCTGATGGTGACAGCTGTCGTGGCCCTCCGCACTTTGGCTGAGGGATGTGGCTCCTGGGAGTGTGTGCTGTCGTGCAGCGCCTCTTCAGAATCGCGCGTTCAGCTGCATCGACCTGCGCTTCAGCCTCTTGGAGTATCTCTCCTGGTCGTCTTTTCTGCATTGTCTGTACTCTGTAGATGTCCTGACTCTGTGCACTCATAAATTCGTCCCGTGTCAATGAAGGGACTTGCATAAATGGCCCAGTATGTGGCACTGCACGCACACAGGCCAGAGCAGTCGGGTGGTCTAGGCGTGCACATGGAGCTCATGTCCAAGCACGTGACAGTGGGTGTGAGCAACCTTGCTGGCGTGAGCTCAGAGCCAGCTCTGTGAACTACTGTGGAACTGCTGAGCCATCAATGCATTTTGTGCATCCTCACAGTGCACAGTCTTCTCTTGCCACTGGTGTCAACACCATCCTCGTGTGAGCTCAGAGCTTCCCAGCACTGTGACTTGGATCCCCCAGGCTGCTTCCTTAACGCTGGAACAAGGTGTTCTTTTACCTGAGGCTTGACGGAGAGAACTGCCATTAGCAGCTGAATCTAGGGGGATCTGTTTGCCTTATTCTTTGCGTAGCAGGAGGTCGCCTGACAGCCAAGGTTAGGCTTGGCCGTGGGGCTGCCAGCCTGCCAGCATTTAAGTGCATCGGTGGCCTGCAGAGCTCTCACTGACCTGTTCGTCTTACTGAAGCCCTTGCATACCTGAGTCCCATTCATTACGTGTCCGTAGCACCAGCTGCTCTCTTGAATGATGGGTTTTACTCTCTGACTTGCAGTCTGGTGGTGTGTTTTCAAGATGTCTATTGTTTCCAGAGGGTAGGAATTGGGGGCAGCATTTTTATATATATGTATGATTTATGTAATTTAGCAGCAGATGCAGAGGTGGAACCTGCAGTCATTGAGAAAGTTTTAGCCTCCAGACTGACCCTTTGTGCTGCCCTTTTGACCTCGAGAAGATGAAGTGCAGGTGGGAGGCATGTCCTTACTGACCATCTAGAGCTGGTTATTTCACCTCCTGCTGTCAGCAGTCATCGACAGATGTACCTTTCTTTAGAATTATTTCCTGTGAGGTTTGGGGATAAAAATAAGTTAAGGAAAAGGGGGTTTTAATCTTCAGGTAATTAATAGGGTAAATGTAACAAGCTGGAAGAAAAATATTAGGAGAGAGGTAGAGATAAAAGTGTACATTTTTTGAAATGCATCAGATAGTTCAGCCTAGTCTTCGTCATTTTTTTATTATTAGTGTATATAAGATTGTTTACATGCATAATTAATATATCATCAATTTGACACATGCTTAAAACTCGAGAGTAGGAGATGTGTAGTGATGGAGAGTCTTGCGCACAGGGTCACCCGCAACCTTTCGGGGCGTGAGCGGGGTTTGTTATGTGCGTGGAATGTTATTAAGTGGCTGTGAGTGAGACTTTATTCACCAGTTCAATCAGTGAGTAACTTAATAAGCCAATGCTAAAAGCCAATGTGAACTAGATGTTGGTGAAACTGAAAACTTGGATGTTTTTGTTTTCTTTACCTTTGCTTAATAGAATATAATTACTTTTCCCACAATCTGTTCATAGACTGGAAGTTGCCTTTCAAGGTAGTGGCTTTCTTTAATTTTCCTATTTGTCACCATTTTATAGTCTTTTATTTTTTTCCCCCAGTAAGAAGCTAAATTAAGTCATTTTGAGATAAAGTTATAGTATAATTAGATTTTTCTGCTTTTGTCTTATATTTGGATCTCACTGTTATGTTTATTAAAATTGAGTTATGTTGTACAGAGATAGTTTATTTCTTCTTTTTACGCTTTCTTGTTGAAAGTGCCTTGAAATAAATAAAATTTGAGAATATTCTGGTACTCTATGTTCCTGATATCATGAAGTCATGTGAGAAATAACCCCCAGGGTGGAATCGTTCTGAAGCATAGAGATTATTGCAAAGCAGGCAAGAACTAATAGGTTTCCAGGCTTTAGAAAAGGCAAACGTGTACTGGGACTAATATCTGAGACAAACATTTGCTGTAGCACGTGACTGAAGAATGAAGTCTCCCTGCCCCTATACCACAAAACTGCTGGCTGGGCCTGTCCAGGCTTCAGAGTGGCCAGTTGCCGTTGTCGTCCAGTTACCCACTCGCTTAGGCCTCAGTTGAAGACATGATCTTAAAACTTGCACATAAACTATTTTGAGGCCAGTTTTTCCAAGGCACTATGATGTCTTTTGTTTCTTCTGTCTGTATGCTGTCAGTTTGGGAGAGTGGCAGCTCCAGGGATTTCAGAGCGAATCCAACACATTTTGTGTTAGAGACAACAAAGGCTTCGTGCAAATGGGACGGATCTCTTTCCAGTTGTTACTGTCGGGTCCCAGTAGGAGCAGAAGCCAAATGCAGGGCGTCCATGGACTAAGCGTTCCGTGTGCTTTGATGCTGACTGAGGACAGTCGGCTGTGCGCAATAGGACGGCACGTGGCGAGGCTGCGGTTTCCATCAGTCTTCGGCTTATGCTGCTTTGCTGACACCAAATGTGTTCTTTTTGACAATGGCCATGTTTGTTTTAGAAATACGTATTGCCTTTTCAGGTGTATAGTAAGTTGTATTGTCCACACATGTCCTTTTAAGCCCTGTACGTTTTGTACACATTTGGCCCTGCAGTTCTCTGTTCCAGGGACCGTGCGTGGCCCCACACCCACGTCTTCTGAACACTGCGGCCTGGGTTGCTCTTGCTGCCTGCTCTGAATTTGGTAGGAAAAGTTTTCATGTTTTTTTCCAGATTGTGTATCTGAAAGCTTTTTTTCCCCCTTCTCTAAAGATATTTTTAATAAGAACAGAATTAAATACCATAATAACACATTTTTATTGAAAATTGGTATACTGGAATTGGAAGGGGAGAAGGAACCTTTTGATAAGTTCTGTGTAACTCCGATGCTTTGGTTTTGCTCTGTCCCCACTCTGACATACTCTTAGTGTGTTTTGGAATTGTACCTTACGTTTGTGTATATGTGTTTAGTTTTGACACCTGTTATCTGCTCTCTAGAGTGGGGCATGTAATTCCATAAATGAGACTCTTCTTTGTGAAGGAACTAAGTTGGAACTATGTGAGCTGTCAGCTGAGTAATTTTTAAGCTGAACTGGAATAAACTAATTTTTTTCACTTTTTCTTATACAAGCTCCAGACTTATAAAAAAAATCAAGGAAGTACTACGACAAGTCCCAGCATCCATCCCCAGCCTTATTGGCCACTTGCTGTCAGCTGCAGCTGGAGGGATCTGCAGGTTTCTAGCCTTTGGGTTGTTCCCAGAGTTGGGGGACACTAGTGCCTTCAAGTGTGACAGCAAACTGTAGGTGCTGAGCAGAGGCTTAGGCGAAGAATTGACAGCGGGCTCGCTGCTGTCGGGTGCTGAGCGGTGGGCAGCACAGGGCAGATGTTACGGACTGACTGGTTTTGTCCCCTTCTTGTCTCCACTCCCTCACTTGGCAGTGACATTCTGTGGTGGTCTTGATTCCAGTGCCCCTTGCCACTGCATTTGTCTCAGGCTTGCAGGAGGCATTTGGGGTCTCTGGGATGGCAGGTGTAGCTGCCGGTGTCAGCAAAGCCCCACGCTCTGCGTCCGCAGAGCCAGTGGGGAGGTGGGGTGCCCGTGAGTGTTTGGGCCCAAACTTGGATGCCACAGTCTGAGGCGTTGAGCAGGGCCACGTGTGCTGCACACGTGACCTCCGTGGCTCAGCTGTTGCCTTCGTTTTGGAATGCTATCGAGGTTGCTTTTCCTTCCTCCCTTGCAGAAACACTGGACTGAGTGGGCCTTCAGTGTCACTAGCTGTGGCCCGGGCTTCACAGGTGAAACGTCCTGAGCCGTTTCGCCTTTTCCGGATGTTGATGGATGACCTTGGGAAATAGACCTATGCCAGAGACCCCAGTGAAGTGAGACACCTGAAGTCCAAATGGAAGCTGACTTCCCTTGGGGAGGAGAGCTTGTGCTGGAACAGGATCCCTGCATTGTGGGTGGTGGCAGGTCTGTGGTGGTCTGGTTCACCTGCGGGGTTTGAAATGCAGCTGGAAGGCCAGGTGTGCAGGTCCTGTCCAGGTACAGAGGAAAATCCATCAGGTGGAGCCTGCAGACTGGTTTACACCCTGTTCTCACTGAAAGAAAGAAGAGAAGAAACAGCAAGCAAAGACCAACAGATTCTGCCCGTGTCTGTTTTTGGAATTGGCACGTTTATGAAATGCAGGGCATGATCCAAGCCCTCCTGTCCACTGTCATCACCTGGTGCCTGAGCTCACTGCACAGAAAGGCCACGACTGTGTGCCTGCCTGAGTTCCGAGGCAGCAGCTGTGCTGAGATGGGACGTGTGAGTTCAGGGCCACAGACAGACTCGTGGAGAGTGGGTGCCTCGAGGCACTCTGCCTGCGCAGGATGCCGTTTCCAGAGCCCATCAGCAGGCACTGTGTGTGCAAGCCGAGGCGTCCCCCCACGGTCTCTGTCTCCGTGGGGATTCATTTCCCAACTGGATTTTGAAAGGAAAGCAGGCGGGGCACTCCCAGGCTGGAACAGAAGGGTCTGGCCTGGTGTCCAGGAGTGGAGGTGGGGGGTGGTCAGCTAGAGGTGACCCAGGGCGAGGGGACAGTGCACTCCTCCCTGCTTGGCCATAAACTCGTGACTGGCAAGTACGTGATCTCTTGGGGCTCCAGCTTCTTAGTCTAAAATGGAAACGTCCAACAACTGTGCTTGTAAGATTCAAATAATCCACAAGCTCTTTGAAAAGACTCAGGTGTTCCAGAATCTTCAAGAAGAATTCCACATATACAGCCTATGTTGCAGTAAATCTATTTTGCATAGTCTTAAGGTTTGTCTTTCTGGCTCTCCAATGGAATTTTACCCAGTCTTTGTCCTTTTTTCTCTACCATTTGCTATGCTAATTCAACTTGAAAGGTGGTGCCCCACCCCCCTCGCCTGCAGACTGGGTCCTGTGCTGAGGTCTAGGGCTCTTAGAGGGACTGGCAGTCACAGTGGCGGAAGGCACTGTCGGCCTTGTGCACTTGGACATTTGTCTTTTCCCCTGTGACGCCTGGGGAGAGGCCGGGAGTGGAGCGGGGTTCAGCAGGGGGCCCAGCCCAGGCGTGGATCCTCCTCATCCAAGGCAAGCTGTGCCAGCCCTGCATCTGCACGCCACCCTTCCCAGGGCCTTGGAGTGGAGGCCGAGGCATGAGGGCACGCCGTGAGCCGGAAGACTTGGAGGAGCTTTGGGAACCGGGGATAGCAAGGCTAGCCCTGCTTCGAGTGGGCAGAGGACAGGCCTTAGGCAGGCAGTGCCCAGGAGCCAAAAGGCGTGCATGTCAGGCAGTGGCAGAGCTTGTCCGCGAGGCCAGGCCGGCACTCGGCGCTGCCAGTGTTCGGCCGCCTGACTCTGCTCTGAGCATCAAAGGTGATTTTATTGGTTGGATATGGGCTAGTTCGCAGAGTCAACTAGAAGGCTTGGGAGTCCTGCCGCCGGCCTAGCACAGTGTCCAGGTGGCCTCTTCCCACTGCTCCTCCCCGAGCCCCTCCCTCTGGGCCACTGAGCCTGCGGGCTCCTCCTCGAGGCCCTCCTCCACTTCCGCAAGCCTCAGCCCCTCTCAACTCTTGGCCTCTGGCGCCCGGGTTACTGCCCTAATTCATCACCTGGGAGGCAGGGACCCGTTACCCCCAGTTCACGGGTGGGGGAGCTGGCGGGCCTGGGCCAGGGCTCCCGCGGCGAGGCCCACTTTGGCCGGTGTACCGCTGGAGGCGCCACTGCCTGCGGACCTGCCTGGGGGGGGGCCGCTGTCCCAGGGTTCGTGGGACGCCAGGTTGCCCTTGGCCGTGCGCCGCGGGGGCGCGGGCGCCGATTCGAGGCGCGGCGGGGGCGCCCCCGGGGCGGGAGGAGCGCCGGGGGCGGGACCGGGTGGCGCGCCCCGCCCGCCGCGGTGGCCGTCCGGGGGCGTCGCGTCCTGGGAGCGCCGGACGGAAGCACCCTGGGACTGACACGTGGACCTGGGCGGAGGCAGCCCGCGTGGGCTCGGCCTCGGGTCGCAGCCGGCAGGGACGGCCCCGCGCGGAGTGGCCCGTCGGGCACCGGGACACCCCGCCGCCGCGCCCGATGCAGCCGCCGGCGGACGAGGCCCGCAGGGACGCGGCCGAGGACGCCCAGTGGTCCAGGTAGGGGTCGGCGGGCAAGGGCCTGGGGTCCGACAGGTTGGAGCCGGCAAGCGTCCCCGCACCACATGCGGCGAAGTGGGGGGGGGCACTTGGCCGGCGGCTGCAGGACCCTGCGCTCTGCCTGGGGCCCCGGGGCTTCCCGGGCAGCCCCAGCGCCGGGAGGAAGGAGACAGGTACCCGGAACAAGACACCGGAGCCCTCAGCCCTCCTGGCCAGACCGGCACCCTTGGAGCCTGGCCTGGCCCTGCGCAGTGGTTCTGGGGGGGCACACAGCACCATGTCCTGGGACTGCCCCTTTATGGGTGCCTGGGAGCCCTGCCAGTGGTTCCCATACCTGAGGGCGATGAAGAGCCCTGAGAGGCCCCCAACAAAAGCAGAGGGTGCTGGTCAGGGCACCCCTGGAGCCTGGGACGGCACAGCCAGCATCCCTCTGCCCTGCAGACCCCTTGGAGGGTCAAGCTGTGCAGCCTCAGCCCCGAGGGGAGGGCAGGGCAGTGCCTCTGCGGCCACCTGGTCCCCCTGGTATTTGATTTCCACTGCCCGGCGCTGGGGCCCACACGGAAACCAGGAACAAGGTGGGGTGGCACCCCCACTCCATGGCTTGGTCCTGGCTCTGGTTCTGTGGGCTGAGGCCGGCCCCTCAGCCAAGCTGGCTGGACCCTGGGCCCCAAGATGGGTCTTGGGGATTCCAGGCCCCGTGCGCCAGCAACTCCGCGGTGCTGGGAGAGCTCCGCCACCGTCTCTGCCCAGCAGCTGTGGCATGAGGGCCCTCTCCCGCCCTGCCTTCCTCCCAGCACAGCGTAGGGGCTGAGGATGCTTTACCTGCGGGCACGGGTCGCAGGGCAGGAAGGTGACAAGTGACTGATGTTAGGAGGCAGGTGCGGGCAAAGTTGGTGGGAAAGTGGGGTAGAGGCTGAAGGTCAAAGAGGCCCCTGAAGGCCAGGAAGCTCCTAGGAAAGCGCGAGGGTGGGGGGTGCGAGGAGACACAACACAGTGCCCAAATCCCAGCCCTGGCAAGGTCCCTAGCAGGTGCCAATCAGAAGGAGGAGGGCTGCACTTCCCTGTGTGCCGGGAGCGTGGGGTAGGCCTGCCCCTCCCTCCGCTGCTCGCCTGTCTGTTCTCCTTTATGGAGCGTGTCTGTCCAGGTGGCAGCTGTTAGGGCAGCTTCCCGGGTGCTCCCTGTTGGATGTGACCCACGGCCTTCCCTCCCGGGCCCTGCTCCAGTGGCCCCGGCTGGCCTTGAGAAGCCCTTTGCAGCTGTCCCTGGGCTACCTCGTAGCCAGTCTCCTGAGTGGCGTCCGGCTGAGCGGTGGGCGCCGATGCTCACAGGTGTTCGCGGCCCACGTGCCATAGTAGGAAGAGCCACCTGTCCGTACCACACCCGGCCCCAGGAGCAGACCCTCGCGTCAGCCCGCCTCCCAGTGCAAGCCCATGTGGGTCTCTCCGGGGGCGGCTCTCCAGGCTCGCGGCGCTGGCACTCTCCACTTTTCTGAGTCAGGGCCACGTGACAGGCTGTTTGCTTTGTGCCGGTGCCCATCAGGGCCTCTGCTCACGGAGTGGGCCGGGCGCAGCTTTCCAGGCGATTCTGCCTGCTTCTCTAACCAGCCAGCAGGAACAGGAATTAGGGCGACTTGCCCTGTCCGGGCCGTCTCCTCCAGCCAGGCCCAGAGGCCATGGAAGGATGGCCCACTGTCAGCCTAGGGACGCACAAGGATGGGTGTGGGGGCCTCCCCGGTGTCCGGGGGCTCAGGGGGCCCCGACGGCACCTTCCTCACAAGGCCCGGGAGGGCCTCAGGCCCACTGTGGGGGGTCTTGGCTTCTTGTGGCCATTAAGGAGGCCCCTTTCCGGTGTGGTACCCTATCCTCTGGACTGTTCCAACTTCCTGGAGGGGGCAGACTCAGCCGTCCTTCCGCCCTTTCTGCCTGGGCTTCCGCCCTCTGCATCTGCCCGACAGGTGCGCCTGAGGGTGGAGCCGGGAAACACAGGTGGCTGCTTTCCTACTCTGACCATGTACAGGAATGTCGCTTCTTTGCAAAGGCATTTTGGAGCTTTGGCTTTTGGCGGGAAGTCAAAGCCTGGCTCCCGGCCCTGCCGCTTCAGCTACCAACAAAAGCCAGGGGTGCCTGTTCCAGGGCCTGAGGTCCTCCAAGCAGAGGGCTCGGTGGGTCAGCCAGCTCCCGCCACACGCAGACCCTGCCGTGCTGTGGCCGCAGAGCAGGCAGGGGGCTGTGCCCCCATCCCCTGGAAGCCGCAGGAGGGGCAGTGCCCTGATGGACCTGCAGCGCTGCAGGTAGAGACACGAGAGCCTGGCGGCTGGCGGGGCCCTCCCAGGACCCTTTAGTTGAGCCCTAGGAACAAGCCTGGGGAGAAATTAGGGGCGCCCTGGCAGACAGGTCCCCGAAGGAGACTTGGGCATCCTGAGCCTGAGCCTGCCTGGACCCCACTCCCAGAGGGCGGCCCTCTCTCCCTGTGTTCACGGTGGGGAGACCTGAGTTCCTGGTGCCAGGAGAAGGATGTGGGGGCTGAGCCCACACGAGCAGGGCGTGGGGCCAGGGCTGTGCTTGAGTGAGGGATTCGCAATTTTCCCGTCCATGGCGGGTTTTCCCCCTTCATTTTTACGAGCGGCACGCAGTGGCATGAGCCCGCTCACAGCGCCACCGTCACCACCGCCCGCCACCGAGCGTCTCCGCTCCCGCTCCCGCCCCCACCGCCCGGGGCCCTGCGCTGGGCTCTGCGTGTCTGAGTTACCCCTTCTGGGCACTCGGTGGGAGGGGACCCGGCAACGCCCCTTTCCGTCTCGCTTCTGCCTTCAGGCTCATCCGAGCTGCAGCAGCAGCGCTGTTTCTCTCACAAGTGAACTGGCGTCTTCTCCAGCGTGACTGGCGGGTCCCGCGTCCCCTGCCCGCCCGCCGGTCGCACGGGGCATGGGGGTCACGGGGAGCATGGGGCGGGGGCCCAGCTGGCTGCCTGGGTGTCGCACGCCTGGTCCTCAGCCCACAGGTGCAGGCCCCACCCACCCGTGGCCTCTTTGAGTCCCTACAGAAATGGGCATTTGGGGGCCACAGCCCCAAGGAGAGGCGGTGAGCTGCCCCGTTGGGGGGCCCAGTGGGCAAATCAGGATCGGCCTTCCCTTCCCTTCCTAAAGCCGGGCCTGGTGGGACCTGTTATTTTCATCCGCCTCGAGGGCGTTTCAATAACCAGGAAGTCAGAGGGGGTAGGGGTTGCTGGGCTGTTCTGCGTGGGGGACCCTCAGGGCCGTTGCCAGGCGGCCATTGGCGTGGGACCCCCCTCCCACCCAACTCGTACAGGAAGTTCCAGTAGATGTCCCACCCATCGCACCCCTCTGAGCGCTCGAGAGTCCAGTCGGAACCCGAGGCCCAGTCCAACCCTTCCCTCTGCAGGTGGGGAAACTGAGGCCTAGAGAAGTGGGGAGGGGGCTTCCTCAGAGTCACACCAGCACCTGAACGGGACCCGACTCTCTCCTCTCCCGGGCGTGTTCCTTAGAGCACAAAACCCTACTGTTCATAAGGAGTTGGCAGCACTTTGGCACCCGTGACCCCCAAGCTCAAATGGGGCTTGGGGGACAGTGGGGCAGACTTTGCCCACTAAAGCGCTCGCCCCTCACCCCGGACTTGCACCGCCGGAACGAGGGGGTGGAGAGGCCCCAGGGGCACCCTAGGGAGGTGTCCCTCCCAGGCTGGGTCACCTGGCCGTGGAAAAGTCCACTTCGGCCTGCAGCGCGGGGGTGGACCCGTGGGGTGCTGCCCACCGCCCTGCGATGGCCACAGCGGCTCCTTGTTGCCGGCCTGGCCCCCGGCCCCGGGCATGTGCCGGCAGCCTGCTCCGCTGCCCCCAGGCCAGCCCTGGGAAGGGAGCTGGGCCCTGGGCTGGGCCCTCCTGCAGGTGTGGGAGGGGCCACAGGCGCAGGGCCCCTTGCCCGAGGGCCGCAGACCCAGCCCACCTTCCGGAGTAGGAACTGACGGTGGGCGGGGGCCGCAAAGCCAGGCCCCCACTCTCCGCCGCTTCCAGGTAAAGCGGGGTGCAGGGGGCGCAGGCCCTCATGAGCATGTGAGGGAGGTGGGGGACGGGAAGGAGGGCAACTGCGGCACTTTCTCGCAACAGAAAGAACCCTGGGTTTGGGCCTCAGCTCTTCTCTGCTGTGAGGTTCCGGGGACAGAGGCCTGTCCATCAGGGGTCCCCCGTGCGCCCACACCACTCCCGGAGACCTCCCGGGAGGCGCTGGTCGCCTCCCCGCGCTCAGGCCGCTGCAAATGGCCTCAGAGCCCTGGGCTTCCACCAGGCAGCCCCCCTCCCCCTGTGACCCCACTTAGCCCTGAAAACTCCTGCCCGACTCCCCCCCATCGCAGCAGACCTGGCGCCTGGGGCTTTCCTGTCCTTGCTGGGAGTCCGGTTGCTTTCTTGGGTGACCTTAGTGTCCGTCCACCCAGGTCTTGACCTCTCACCCTTGACCTACTCATTTCCAAGACCTGCCCACACACCCTCCCCCCCACCGTCCCAGCCTCCAGGCACGCCCAGGCCCCCTCATCCCGTTGCCCGCTTTCCCTTCCCCAACTGCACTCACACGCTCGCGAGGGTCTGCACACCTGCGCCTGCTCTACTCTGCACCTGCCCCGGGCGGCCGAGGCCGTGGAGAGGGCGGGGCGAGGCTCTGGCGCTGCTGCCAGCACCCCCCCAGGTGCTCGCTTCCTTCCCTAGGAAATGGGAAGTCACGGGGTCACAGGGGGCATTTCTCAGACTGCCCTTCCCCAAACCAGACCCGGGCCCGGGGCTCCAGGCCACGCCCCTCCTGCCCTTTCTGGAACCCTCCACCCCGGGGCAGCCTCTTCCTCAGGTGAGCTCACCTGCTTCCACTTCCATGATGCTCAAATCTCTTTCTTCCTTCATTAGAAAATAAGCATTTTATTTTGGGGCAGTCTTAGACTGGCCGAATAACTGCCAAGATAGTACAGAATGCCCACGTACCGCCCCTCGGCTCTCACCTTGGCGTCTGAGGTTACCAGGCCGCGTGGGTGGCAGCCATTGCTAAGTCCACGCCTGCTCAGGTTCCCCGCGCTCTCCCCTCGCGCCCTCCTCTGCGACCGCCCATCCCGGGACCCCACGCTGCCTTTGGCCGTCGGGCGCCTCGGCTCCCCGGGGCCGTGGCCCTGGGCCTGGTGGCCGTGCGTCTGGAGGGGGCCGGCCAGAGGCTGGGTGGACACCGCCCTGTTGGCGCTTGTCCGGGTTGACGGGTGCTTGTGGGGAGACCCCCGCGGGAGAGCGCCCTTCTCGCCCCAGCCCGTCAGGGTGGCCATGTACATCTCTGTTCACAAAATCAAACCAGGGGGAAGCGGCTGTGGCTCAATCAGTGGGGCTCCCGTTTGCCATGTGGGAGGCCCAGGGTTCGGTTCCCGGGGCCTCCTGGTGAAGGCAGGCCCGCCCGCGCGGCGTGGTTGGCTGGCCCAGCGAGCACGGGCAGCAAGGGGGGGATAGATGAATGAATAAATAAAATCTTTAAAAAAAAAAAAAAAAAAATCAAACCAGGAGCCCCCTCTGCCCACCCCGTTCAACGCTGAAGCATCCCCGATGGGCCTGGGGTCCCCACGCCTGCTGCTCACCCTTGCCCAGGAAACCCCTCGTCCCCGCCCTCGGCGCCTGCCCTGCCCCCCGGTGGAGGGCTTGCCTGCCCGCCCGGGGCCCCCTTGCGGGGCAAGGCCCTTGCCCACAGGTGCCCATCCTGCTGCCTCTACCCCGACCCCTGCCCCTGCCCCACCCTTGAGGGGCTCCCCTCAGGGTCCCACCGGCGTCTCCAGCTCAACGCGGCCCAAACCAACTTGTACCTCCACCTGCCCAGACACACTGACTGCAAAAGCAGGCCTCTGGCCTGCAGGGTCCCCTCAGCACCGGCTCCATGCGTCGGGGCGTCTCACTGGCACCCCACAGGCAGCCCCACACAGCCCCCCTCGTTCCCTCTCTGCACCACCCACAGGTGCCCCCAGCTGGCCCCCAGCACTCAGCGGCACACAGGTGCCTGCCCCCAGCTCCCTGCCACCCCCCAGCCACACGGGAGCTGCCTTCTGCCCCAGGACCCCTCCCAGCCTGACCCCCATCCTGTCCCCACCCCAGCAGCGGGCGCTTCCCCACGCAGCGGTGCCATTTTGGCTTCCTTGGCTGTTTGGTTGGCGATCAGGGCCTGCGTCTGCCCTGAGCAAACCCTCAGGGAGGTTTGGGAGGGAGGGAGGAGGGAGGGAGGGTTGGAGGGAGGAAGGAGGCAGTAACTTGGGCTCAGCCCAGGAACGCTCCCGGAGGGCATCGGATCTCGCCATCCAGGACCCCACTCTCCCCTGGGTCACCATTCACCTGGGGCTCCTCCCTCCACCTGGGGCTCCTTTCTGTACCTGTTGGGGTCCACCCTCCATGCAGGTCCCTCATCTCAAACTTGGGTGGCCCCAGGCTCCTGTGGGCCAGGAGTCCTGTGCACCGACCCCCCCCTCCATGTCATGGAGTCCTGGGGCCACTGCCCAGGTTCCTGCCTCCCACCTCCTATGGCCCTGAAGCTGGGGAAGGGGGGGAGCTCCCAGATCACCTGGAGCTGCGGAAGATGTGGGGGAGGCGGGAGAGCCCACGGACCCTCTGCCAAAGGGCTTTTTATTGCCGCCATTTGGGAATGGAGGATTTTTCAAATTTCTGTGATTTATCTGTTTATTTTACTTTATAAAAAAAAACTTTTTAAAAGATGGAGCTTAGTTTGGTTGTTTTTTTTTGGTACTGGGGCCGGGGATTGAACCCAGGATCTCGTGTGTGGGAAGCCGGTGCTCAACCACTGAGCCACACCGGCTCCCCTGAGTTGTTTTTTTTCCTTTGTCTTGCTTGTGGTTTTTTTTAGAAGGCACCAGAAACCGAACCCGGGACCTCCCATGTGGGAAGCAGGCGCTCAACCGCTTGAGCCACATCTGCTCCCTTAGTTTTTTCATTGTGGCAATATACGTAAGATAAAATTAGCCGTTTTTACCATTTCTTTATGCACAGTTCAGTGGCATCGACCACATCCACAATGTTGTGCTGCCGTCACCCTCACCTGTTTCCACCGCTTCTCATCTCCCCAAACGGAAGTCAGTTAAGCGCTGACTCCCCATTCCACCCTTGCCCCGCCTTAGCCGCTAAGCTGCGTCTGTCTCCGGGAACTCGCCCCTCTGGACACTTCACTTGCGTGGGGCCGTGCAGCAGGTGTCTGTGGCCTCTCCACTCAGCACAGCGGCTTCCTCTTCAGGGCTGAGCAGTGGCCCCGCACGGGCGGCCCGAGCTCATCCACTGTCCCGCCCGGGGCCCTTGGATGTCGTGCTCCCCAGGACCCCCAGCTGCCCCAGCCCTGCTCCTCTCGCCCGGCACGCTGCGCCCCCAGCGGGTTACTTGCAGCCACCTCCTGGCCTGTTGGGAGCTCGGGCAGGTGGATGCCCATGGTCCTGGCTGCCAGCCCTGGCCTGCCCCCTCCGACGGACCCCCAGGCCATCCCTGAGCCTTGGCTGCGCACGTGGCGCTGTCAGTCGGGTGTCTGCGGCCCTCCCAGGAGCCCACCGGTGGGCAGGGGCCGCCGACCCTGGCTCTCTGTGGCCGGGCCGCACGGCGCAGCTGGCAGGTCCGCGTGGGGTGGCTGACCTGGCGCTTCCTGCCGCACAGGCCCGAGTGCCAGGCATGGACGGGGACGCTGCTGCTGGGCACGTGCCTGCTCTACTGCGCCCGCGTCAGTGTGCCTGTCTGCGCCGTCGCCATGAGCCAGGACTTCGGCTGGAGCAAGAAGGAGGCGGGCGTAGTGCTGAGCAGCTTCTTCTGGGGCTACTGCCTGACGCAGGTCGTGGGCGGCCACCTCGGGGACCGGTAACGCCCCCCCCCCCCCCCCGGGGGTGGGGGGGGGGGGGGCCGGGGGGGGGGGGGGTTTGGGGGGGGGGGGGGCCTGGGGGGGTTTGGGGGGGGGGTGGGTGGGGCCGTAAATGACCTTGTGGCAGGGCCCGCCCAGAAGGAGACCAGGGGCCGCAGGAAGGGAGGCCCTGGGGTCCCGAGGCCACGTGGGCAGGCAGGGCTGAGGTGCCAGCGTCCTGTGCTGGGCGAGGCTGGACGCCCAGAGGGACAGACGGTGGCTCCCCTGTGGTCGGGGCCCTGCATCCCCCCTGGGCAGGGCCAGGGACCTGGTCGTTTGAGGTCCTCCTGCCTGGCCTCCACCACCACCCCTCACCTTCCTCTTGCCACCCCCCAGGATCGGGGGCGAGAAGGTCATCGTGCTGTCGGCCTCTGCCTGGGGCCTCCTCACGGCCAGCACCCCGCTGCTCGCCCACCTGGGCAGTGCCCACCTGCTCGTCATGACCTTCTCGCGGATCCTCATGGGCTTGCTGCAAGGTGAGGGCTTCCTGGGCAGCTTCCCGCACTGCTCCCGGCTCCGGCAGCAGACGAGCAAGGGGGCATGCCTGCGTGTGCGCGCGCCGGGAGTGGGCCTCTGTGCACGCGTGGCACTGCGAGCTTGGGCACGCGCATGTGTGTGTGTCCCTGTGCGTGTGCCTGCAGCGGGTGTGTCCCTTAGCCACTCTGGGGGCTCTCAGAGGGACCCCGTGAGGCCGCTCGGCGACGCGCCTCCCGGCGGGGGCTTTGTCAGCAGACAGGCCGGCTCGGCGAGTGGCATGTTGCTGCCAGAGGGGCCCGCGCCGTGTCATTTGTGTCGCTGGGGTGCTGGCGAAGCCTCTTCCTGGGAACTTGGGGTGGCTACCCGCCTGGAACGCAGCCTGGGGTGGCCTTCGGCAGCTCCTAATGTCGGCCCCCCAGCATCCCGCACGCCCTGGCCTCGCTGGGCCACGCCTCCCCTAGGACCTCCGCCGTTCCCTCTTCTCCAGTCCAGGAAGTCTGTGAAGCTTCCCCGCCTCCCCTCCCCTCTCCTGGCTCACCAGGGGTTAGAACTTGAGGGTGTCACTCAAGGCAGAGGAAGGGGTTCAGAGGCCACTCATGCGGTCAAGGGGTGCCCCCTGAGAGGCAGACACCCCAACAATGCCAAGACGCCCCCGGGGCCAGCACGTGGCCGGCTCCCAGGAAGGAGCAGATGCCACGACGCTGAGTAGCCACCCGAGTTTTGTAGTTATGGCTCGACACCATCCCAGCCCCCTGCAGCACGGCACAGGCCGGGCACAGGAGACCCTTGTCAGCTGGGAACGAGTGAGTGAGCAACTGACCAGCCCTGGCTTCCTTGGGGGCGGGGCGGCGTGGGCCGTCGTGCATCCCGTGGGAGCTCGCCGGGCTCCTGGGTGGGGGAGGAGGGTTCCAAGGCCAAAGCCGGGAAAGCAAGTCTTCCTGCCAGTCAGCGCCAGCGCCATGCTGTGGCCGGCCGCTGCTGAGGCTCGGGGGTCCTCGGGACCCTCAGCCCAGGGGCAGCAGGGCACCCGGGCAGGAAGTCGCGCTCAGCTTGCACGTCCCTCCGGGACCTGTGCGGCCGATGCCTGTGATGATTTGGCATACGAAGCACGTTGTGTTTTCTGGGTGCCCTCCAAAGTCTCTGATGTCACTCCTCTGCCCACCAACAGCAGATTCTGGGGGGGGGGGGTGCTTGGCGGCCTGCATGCCGTGTGGTAGCGTCAGCAGCCCTGCCAGTCCCACCGGGCCGCCGTGCTCGCACGCGGCATCAGCCAGTCACGTGTCCGTGTCCCAGCTGGTCGGGCCAGCACAGTTGAGGAGATGCCGGTGTTTCCCAGGCCGGGGCTCCCACGCTTTTGGGGGCAGTGGACCTCAAGGGAGAGCCCCGAGACGCCACGGGGGGCCCAGGTGAGCCGGGGACGTGCCTTTTGAACCTCCCTCCCCTTTGCCAGGTGGCAATCCACGACGTCGGTCACCTGGCCCCCATCCTGCGTGGGCGGAGACGCGCTTCTGAGCCCCTGACCCCACCGCATCCACCCCTGCCCGATGTGAGAGGGAGTTCATGCTCCCCCCACTGCCCCCACTCTGCCCACAACCCACCCCACTCGCCCCGCTCCCCCCGCTCCCCCCACTCTCCCACTGTGTCCGTGACCCACCCTGCTCCTCCCCTGGGCTCGCGCTCGCTCTCCACACCCTCCGGGAGGCGGAGGCAAGAGAGCCTCTTTATGCGGCTTCCAGGGAACAGGGCTCGGCCGGGGGCCTCGCGGCAGCTGTCTCAGTGCCTCCCCCTCTGGGACCCCTGAGAACCTTCCCCCTCACCGCCCTCCCAGAAAGTAGGGGTGCTGAGTCCCCCAGGGCTCCCGGCTCTTTAAGTGAAAAAAGGGGAGCATAACGGAGAGCTGCAGTGCGTGCTGCGGTGCTGAGCGCACAGCTGCGGGGTCACAGGAAGCTGCGCTGGGAGGCACAGGGCGTCCCGGCCCCTTCCCGGACCCAGCTGGGTCAGGTCCAGCCGATTCAGACTTCACTGGCTGTGCAGGGGGGTGTGATGGTGTGAGAGGTGTGCGTGGGGTGTGGCTGAGTGTGGGAGAGCGTGTGTGAGTGTGCGGTGAGAGCGCGTGTGCGCAGCTCTGAGCAGTTGTGTCCCGAGTGAGGTTTGGTGCGGCCACGTCAGGACACAGACCTCGACGACGGTCCCTGTTTATTTTTCTGTTTTTCTTACTGGTCTTCTTCACGAAGGCGACCTTTAGCCCCTGTAGAAAACTTGGCGAACGCGCTCTAAAGCGAAAGCCTCGTGGCCCGCACTCCCTGCCCGCGCAGTGGCCCGCACTCCCCCCACCGCGCAGTGGCCCGCACTCCCCGCCCGCGCAGACGGGGCCTTTGTCTCGGCGGTTAAGAAGCACTTGCATTGTTTTATTACTGCAAAAAAGTGCCTAGTAATTGTGGAAGAGGAGAAACCACCTGTAGGCAAAAAGGAGGACGTAGGGGTGCCTGTGAAACTCCTCCCAGAGGCCACCCTGCGGCACGCGGGGCCCGGTGCCCGCGTCGCCCTCTGACGCGCGTTGAAGGTGGGCGCCCGGGACGGGGCGCGGAGGCCTCCCCTGGCCGGCGCCCACACCCTGAGACGGGCGTCCCCCCACCTCCTTTAGGCCCCTGCGCTTCCCGGCCTGCAGGGTCTGCCTCGAACAAAGACATCGCCCTGGTAACGCACAATTTGTGATTAGGAAGCGAGTCCACCAGGCCAGCGTCTCTGCGGGTTGCCACGGCGCCTAGCAATCATGATCACGTAGAACGCAGAGACCCCTGCAGACGAGGGACAAGTGTGGCCGTGGCAATGCCCCTGGCGGACGCCCTCGCACAGCCCCTCCCAGGCTGGAGCTCTAGAACCCTCTGGAATGGAGGAGCTGTGGGGTTGTCACAAGGTTTGCTGACCTTTTTAAAGCTGCGAAGAAGCTTTTGTCCAAGATAGATACCGGGAGGACACTCGGTGCACAGAGCCAAGGAGAGAGATGCACTCTGGGTATGCATGGGGGCGTGTGCAGTGTCGTGTGCAAGGCGTGTGTGCACCTGTGTGACCGTGCCCATGCGTATCGGGGGACACGGCTGGTGTGCCTGTGTGCGTGCAGGGCGCGGTGGGCCCGCCTTGGAGCCGGCGGCATGGAGGCAGGAGCAGCTCCTCCTGGCCGACCGTCCTTCCCACACCAGGCCAGTCCTCAGCCCGAGGGGTGGGGGGCTCGGCCACACGTGGGGTCCTCCGAGTTCAGGACGGACACGAGCCATGGCCCTCGCCCCGGGCCGCCCCCCGTGCGGTCGTCACCCTGCGTGTTCCTTCCAGGTGTCTACTTCCCGGCCCTGACCAGCTTGCTGTCGCAGAAGGTCCGGGAGCGCGAGCGGGCCTTCACCTACAGCGCCGTGGGTGCCGGCTCCCAGGTCGGGTGAGTGCTGGCCGCAGGGCGGGGGTGCAAGGGACGCTCGGGAGGTACCAGCCACCGCCCCCTGGCCCGGGCGGCTTCCTTTCTGCATCTCCTCCTGCCTTTCAAGGTCGCTGGCCGGGCTTCGGCCTTCA
Source organism: Tolypeutes matacus (assembly GCA_026826555.1). Lineage (NCBI taxonomy): Eukaryota > Metazoa > Chordata > Mammalia > Cingulata > Chlamyphoridae > Tolypeutes > Tolypeutes matacus. Next base: position 456,522 of record JAKSZT010054278.1, on the reverse strand, counting down.
GGTTTGGGCACCTGGGCAGGGGAGTGGCCGCGTCACGCACTGCCCTTGACCTGAGCTGTCAGGATGGGCTGGAGAACTCTGCGGCCCTGCCCCCTGCTCCTGGCCCTGTGGGGTCTGCGGACACGGGCCGGGCAGGGCGGGGGAGGGACTATCAGTGGGGCTTGACGCTGCCCGTGGCTCCGGGACCCGTGGCCCCCAGCCCTCTGCCCAGCTCCAGGCCCTTGCGAGGCTGATGCCCGTGGCCTCGCTGGTCGTGGCGGGGGGACCCAGCCTTGGGTGGGCAGCGGCTTCCCCAGGCTCAGAACCCTCCTTCCACCTTTGTGGGAGCTCAGGTCTTGGAAGGGGAGGAATTCAGGGGGCCTGGGAGTGGCCGGACCCGCCTCTGGCAGAGAGTGGGGTCCAGTGCGTACCCCCAGGTCCATGTGAATTTCTCCTAAACCACACAGGACCTGCTTCTGCCAAGCACACGCGTTGTCTATCTGGAACGCGGCGTCCTGTGGTCTCCGGGCAGCTGGGGCGTCCGCGGCCGCTGGGGGGCCCCATCTGCCCAGAGCACGCCCGTCCTGGCTGCCCAGGCTCCAGCTTCTCTGTGCGGGGGATGGGGCCTAAGAGGGGGCCCTTGAGGGGGGCCGGCCAGGGCGGGCGGGGCGGGGGCCCTGAGGGCACGGGCGCGCAGCAGGAGCAGCGGGCCTCTGGGAGTCAGTGCCGGCCTGGCTGAGTTTGTGTCTAGACGCCCTTCTGAGTTCTTTTTCTCTGGGACGCGTGAACCTGAAGACAGCTTCGGCGTATCGTCACGTTTTCTTCTCGGTTTGCACCGTTTTCAGTTTAAAAGCATCCATTCCACAAGCTGTAGATTGTTGTTTCCGAATCTGAAGACTTAGAAGCAAGAAATGAAAAACCAGGCGGGTCCCCGGGGCCCACCCTGCACCAGCCCCAACCCCCCAGTTCCCGGAGGAGCCTCTCGCACGGGGCGGGGCCTCGCAGGTGCGTCTGGGACGGAGGTGCAGCCGAGCGCCATGTCCTCCCTGCCTGTCCCTCTCCTTCCAGGACGCTGGTGACCGGGGGTGTGGGCTCCCTGCTCCTGGACCGGTACGGCTGGCAGAGCGTCTTCTACTTCTCCGGCGGCATCACTTTGCTGTGGGCCTACTACGTGTACAGGTACCTGCTGAGTGGAAAAGGTAAGGGGAGGGGCGGCCCAGGTGGGCGGGGCTTGCCCGGGCACTCCAGGAGCAGTGCCCCTGGCCCCGGGAAGGGATGGAACACGCGGAGCTGAGCCTCTGCTGGGAAGAGGGAAGGCTGCAGGCCAGCGGGGGCTCAGCTGGGGTGGGGTGTCACCCCGTGAGCCGCCCCCACGCTGGCCTGAGCAGCCTTCACGCGCTCCCTTCAGCACTCCTAACGGCCCTGGGCGCCCCGGCCCACGGCCTGCCCGCGTCCAGACACACCAGGGTCCCCTGGAGACGGCTCTTCCGGAAGCCCTCTGTCTGGTGAGCCACAGTGTGGGCGGGGACGGGGATCCCCGGCCTCGGCCAGGGCTGTGCCCAAGGCGGAGGGGGGCCTTCCCGCCACGCTGAGGGCCGCCTCCCCCAGCCGTGGGGAGGGGCTGAGGACCCCGCCTGGGCTCCGCAGGGCCGTGGTCCTGTCTCAGCTGTGCTCCGCCTGCGCCTTCTTCGTGCTCCTGTGCTGGCTGCCCACCTTCTTCAGGGAGACCTTCCCCAGCTCCAAGGTGGGCCGGCAGCTCGCAGTGCCCCGGCACGAGGGGGCGGGGCTGGATCGCTGTCCACGCCACGTGGGCTCGCGGCCACGGCACTTGTCCACGCTGGGGCCCGTGCATCCCCGAGGTCATGCATGTTGGACACGTGGCCGTCTCCCATGGCTCTGGCTTTCACAAACAGTGAAACACACACTGTGTGCTACACACAGCCCCACCCTCCGCCCGGCAGAGCCCCCACGCCCGGGTCCCCCAGAA